>OX465286.1:6147477-6527651 GCA_949987705.1 Thereva unica
TTTGGTCGTTGGTCTTGGCTGGTTATTGTCAGTGACAATTGTCTGCTTGAAACATATAATATTGCCCTAAATACTCATGATGTTCATACATATATACATATCACCTGGGCTTGTATGGATATTCTATACATGCATATTTTGTGAGATTTTTTTTTTTAAATTCTGTCCTATATTGTTTAAACACTTTTTAAAAACGACTTACTGTATCCCCAAACCCCCCCCCCCCCTATCATTAGTCTGGCTACAAAAGAACCTGAGCTTATTCTTCCTGAGTACCCCTATGTGTACACCCCCTAACTAGCCCCACGGTATTAAAAGGAATCAACTGACATGTTTCGGAGCTACTACCAATCTCACACTTCTTTTCTATTTCCACCTCTCATCGACAGAGAGTCCCACCCGCGCCTATATACATATACATGTATATGGATGTACCTTTCCGAATTATTGTTAAGTAATTGCAATAGATGTCCTTACTATCCAGGGCACAAATATGTGCAATACGTGCATATATCTGTACATTACCCTTTTATTATTGGGGATGACGAATTTTTACCAAAGAGAATATCCTTACCCAGTATAGGATACAGTACATGTATACACTTCCTTGTCTAAGGGTAGGAGAGGGGATGAAAGAGGGATATCAAGAACAGAATAGTTACACAAAAACACACACCGCATTTCCTACATATGCTTTTGGATACTGCCAGAGGCTTAACAACGGGCATCGTGGTGGGTAGTTTTTTTTTGTGTGATTATTTCCTGCTTTATTTGAAGTATTCTCCAGCCTAACCCCAACCCCCCCCCCCCGCCCCCTCTTAAAAAACCGGCCTGTCTATGTTTCTCTTTCTCTCTAATACTGCATACTATTTTCTTGTATCCCCATGTTTCTTTCTTTCTCTCTTCTCTCTCCTTTTTCACAATTAGCCACCCAGAGAGTAGCGTGGGGGGCGGAGGGGAGTGTCAACATTTTTATTTGTTAGGGCGCAAAATCTTGTCAGGTTGTGACGTCATCTAAAAGAAATATGCGCATTGAATATTTAATATATCGTGTTGCTTTGCCAAATATCATTTTTGAATGTAGAAAGAAACAACGGAAGGATACAGAGAGAGGAAGAAAGAGAGAAAGAAGAAAATGATGAAGAGCCAAAAACGCCAAAATCGAAGAATTGTTGCCAGGTCAGACAGAAAATATGTTTTTTATTGATTTGATAAAGCAAAACGCAGAAAAGAGAGTTCAGTTCTTGATGTTCACACAAACTTCATTCTCGTTCCTCTTTTAAAATTAGTTCAACCGCCAATCTCCACCCTCAACATCCGCAAATTTGAATTCGAATTGCAGAGACCCAGAATGCAGCAATCTGATTAGGAGGACAAGAGATGGATATCATCAGCATGTAGATAAAAAGAGCACCGGCGGATAACGGGAGGGATAACATTAATGTAGAGGGAGAAAAGCAAAGGACCAGGAACCGAACCTTGAGGCACACAAAATTCAACCGAAATCTGACTCAATTCATGACACAAGCAGAAGCGGCGCTTTCATAGGAGCGAATGGTGCACTTACACCTGGCGCAATTGGATTTTTGAGAGCGTTGTTTGTAGCTAGCCAAGTCTATGTACTCATCAATATGACTCGAACACGGCACAAGCAGGGAGCACTGACTCCAAGACCGATCGTTTATGGTCTTAGGCTACATTCTGCTCGAGATCCATGGAGCAGACTGAATACGGCGGATCTAAAATCGATAAAAACCGCAATCCCAATGTGTAAACAATCGTGCTGAAGTTATGAATGGTACTGCGTGAATGTACTACTAACGATGGACTACGGATACCAGGCGAACTTCGGTTTGAAATAGCCTTCCATTGATGATATCGAGCTCTGCCATGGGCGACCATCCTTTCTCGCGCAGCTCTTGGTATCAATATAGAAATACCTTAAAAAAAACTCGAAGATGGAGCACTTCTTAACGCTCCACACATTTCTGGGGCTCGCACAGTTCCCAAAAGAACGAGCTACAAGGCCAGTTAGATATTTTTGGGTCCATGCTTCAAGGTGTCGAATGTGGTCCCAGTGAAGCAAAGTTTTCGGGATTTTTCTTCAGGGAGGGCAGTCTGAGCCCGTAAACCCAGGGGTGTAGTACTTTGAGATCCCTTCTTCATTGGGAGATCTTAGATCTCCTGCGGAAGTAAGGACACCTAATCGGAGAGGCGAATCGAAAAAACGACCACTTTCAGAAGACGAAATCGTTTTATACGATATCTGGAAGCTGACTACTCCCGTGCAGAGGCTGGTAGGGTCCGCGTGGCCCCGAGGAAGAAAGGGATACTTATTTCCTTAATAAGAAGAGGGTTAGATCATCTGGATGTTCTCTAGGGCATAATAACCCGGCGAAAAGAGCGAAGGCTTTGGCCATACGGTATGAAAAGCTTTCAGAAAAGTCGGATGCACCCATAATGAAGTCTAGAACGACTCCAAAGCCGACCTTCTGACAAATTGTTGTTTTAATTTGTTTTGTGGTTTTAATCTCTCGCAGTCGGTATTTCCGAGCTCCTACAACATCCAAGAGTTCAAACGCAGGGTTCATCATCACCTTCTTCAATACCCTCCCGTACCTTCATAATCCCTAACCTATTCCCCCCACCCCTCCCCCGTACTAAGCTTACTGCTAGACATTGCACCATGACGTGACAAATGACATGACGGACTAGTAGTACAAAGGGTGACTCCTGAGCTTAGCACTACCACATAAAAAAAAAAAAAAAAATAGCGGAAAGGGACATAATAGGCGTGCTTTCGACGCACAATCCGGAGACTCTTCTAACCACGAAACAACTAGTTCTTCTTCTTCTTCTTCTTTGATCCGTTAGCTGGCGGTCCGAGCGGGACGTCCCCGCAACGGATACGCTGCTGTCGGTGCCGCTGGGTCCCGAACTCTATTCACGATTCGCTTCCATTCTTCTCGGGTTTTGGCGGTGTCTCGAGCCTCGGTAACTGATAATCTTTGATTCTTTAGGTCGCCCTCGATATTCTTTAGCCAAGTTTTCTTCGGTGCCAATCGCTGGATTTTCCAGTCTGCGGGACGGTCTCGCCAGAGAAGTTTACGTGGCAAGCGGTTATCATCCATTCGGCAAACATGTCCAAACCACCGTAGTCGACGTTTTTGCATTTCTTCTTCGATCAGTGTTTGCTGATCGCATCTTTGTCTGACAACCTCGTTTCGAAGGCGATCACGGAGTGAGACACGGAGGATCTGCCTCAAACATCGCATTTGGAAGACCTCGAGCTTCTTAACGTCCAATTTGAGCAGTGTCCACGTTTCAGATCCATAAAGAAGAATCGGAAGAATCAACGTTCGGTAAAGACGTAGTTTCGTTTTGATGGAAATATTTGCTCGTTTCCATATGCACCACTTGAGCGAGGCGAATGTTGCTGTTGCCTGGCCGATACGGCTGTGAACGTCGGTAGTTACCGTGGAAGGAAGTCTTCTGGAGGCGGTAGCCGAATTGTCTCAGGGCTCAGAACAGCCCTGGTCAGTAGGGGTCGGTACGCCCTCTATGAAGCCTTGGAAGGAGCAAGCCTTGTTGCTATAGATGGGAACAAGCTGCGCGCAGCCTTTTTGTAATCGGGTACTTTCCGGCAGCAACAAAAGACCACACTGGCATTATGTTGTAAGGATAGGGATCCAAAAGAAGACCCTAAGGATGTAGGAGTGGAGAACACTCCACAAACACTCCACCGCATAAAATTCACAGAAATGACGTTGTCATGATGGTGAACACTTCCATTTTGGTCAATTGAAGAGCAAATGGCGCTATCGCCAATAAGTTTGAGAGCGCGACTTTACGTCTTGTCCAGCCAGGCTAAGGTGGTTCTCGGTACCCCAGCCCAAATAAACGAGTTGTATTCGAGGCGTGGACGAATGTAGGACTTGTAGATTGTAGCTCTGTCCCTGTTGATTGAAATGAACATGAAATTGCGATAATGCAGACAAGATCTGGCGCGTGCTTGTCCTACAGTATCGAAGCCATTGGAGTAACGAAGTATACTGTCGTCGGCAAAGCTGTGAAGTGGGTTGGAGGGGATTGAAAGCAGGTCATTTATAAAAATTAGGAATAGAGCCAAGGTGATCGAATTGAGCCCTGGGGAACACCTGCCCCGAGATGGCGTGAGGGGGTCGGATTCGATGCCATACAATACTATCTTGATTGAACGGCCAGAAAGGAAGCTCTTAATCCAATTCCTTAGAACGAAGTCAATACCAAAAAGCTTAGAGTGTAGAGTTAACAGAGTTATTTGTAAGATGACGGCTACACTGTGGGTTTAAAAAATAATGTGATATAAATAAAATTCTTTAAATTATGTTACTTTCATTGTTTTTTTTTCATTTTTTTTTCACTTTTTTTTTATTATTATTTTCATCAAACTTTCAGTTGTATATATTCTTACAGCATTTTTACCATTCTAGCACAAAAATGTATATATATATATATATTATCAAACTAATAATAATAAAAAAAAATAATAATAATAAAACAAACAAAAACAAAATATTAAAAAAAAAGAAAATCATTTGTTACTTTTGTCACAAACTTAAATAAAAAAGAAAAACAAACAAAAAGAAACGATTATTTTAGTTTTGTTGTTTTAATTGTTTGGCCCCTGTGCTGAAAGTCGAGTCGTCACGACACACGTAAAGTCATTGAAGTTGAAGAAAGTGATGTGTCACTGTCGAATTACGGACTTTCAGTACGGTGACCTCAACTCAACTTAGCAGTTCCTTCTAGGCCCTTAGCTGAAAGTCATAATTCGACAGTGACACATCACTTTCTTCAACTCAAACGACTTGTCACGTCACACGACTCGACTTTGCATCACTTGGGGCCGTTAAAAATGATTTCTTCTTTGTTTTTGTTGTTGTTCCTTCCTTCATCAATATATTATTTATAAACATAGCGCATTATTCACAAATTTCTCGTTCTTCATCATATTTTACTTAAAAAAAAAATTTTTTTCGGGTGTAAAAGTTATCATTCAATTTCCAAAAAAAAATGAATTTGTTTTAACATAAATCGAAAAGATTTTTATATTTTAAATTTTAATACAAATTTATGACTAATGGAGCCACACACAAAAAGTGAGAAGACTATTAGTTGTTTGTTTTTTTTTTTTGGTTTTTTAATAATTAATAACAAATGATATTTTTTAATTTAAAAATTTAAGCAAAAAATTATTTTCAATTTACGTTTTTTTTTTGTCTTTGATGTTTTTTTTTATATTTTTGTTTTTTGTTGTTTCTTAAAAGAAAGATAGAAAATAAACGAAAAATAAAAAAAAATATCCATTCACAAACTTCGTAAAATTTTCAGCTTTTATACATAATTGTATATATTTATAAGTATATACTAAAAAAAATCAAAAAAAAAAATAAAATAAAAATCCATACAAATTTCGTTATTGAATCACCCCACACATTTAACAATTATATGTTCAGAAGAATTATGTTCTATAAAAAACAAAATTTATGATTTTTAAAAATAAAAATTAAATAAAATAAATGAAGACAAATAAAATATACATATATGTATGTATGTATATATACATATATAAATATATAAATTTATAAAAAGTTCAAAATCTCAAAACAAATGTTGTAAAGAAAACAAATCACGACATGTTTTTTTTTTGTTTTATCTTCAATTAATTAATAAAAATTAGCAAATAATCAATAGAAACAAAATAAAATTGTTTTTATGTTTATTATTTTGTTGTTGTTGTTGTAGTTTCTTTCATTTTGTTGTTGTTGTTGTTGGATACTAGGTTTTCTTAGTTAATTTTTTTTTATATTTTTGTTTTGCTTTCAAAATTTTCATATTTTTGTTTTGTTGTTTTTTTTTTTTTTTTAGAAAAGTCTGCCTGATTTTATTTAAAGAAAATTCGTTTTATTTTCTGGCCCTTGAGGTGCTGTACCGCCACTTGGTTGCCGTGACCATGGTTGATTGTTACCCTAAAATTATATAAAATATAAAAAAAATAATTTAGTATAATTTTAAAGATTAGATAGAAGAGATAAATAATTAATAAGAAGTGGTTGTAGATATGTCATCGTTATATCCAGAGAAACAAATGTACCCTGTAATGAAAGCGTCGAACAAAGGGCGCCGAAAGACAATGTCGCTCCACCCTTAACAAAAGCTAGGGCCGGCGCTGCGCTGGGACTCCCCACATTCAATCTCCTAGGTCGCAATCGAGACCAATAATCATTTTGAAGACTAATGAATTTCACTCGTAAAAATTACAGCACGATTTCAGCATAAGGGCTCAAAAAGTCAACGGCAAGAAAACGCTAGAATATCCGGAAGAGAACATTTTTGGATTCAGGGGAGCGAGCCCTTTCCAACGAGGCCCCATTCATCCAAATCGGAGCACTGTAGCCAAAGTGCGTAAAATCGGGCCAAAATATTCCAAGGGGTACCCCTTTGATTTTTTGGGGATTTGAGAAATCTCTGGAGCGGCCCTTTTTTGGGGGGGGGGTTGTTAGGGACCTCCCAGGGAGTCTGCGAATTCAATTCCACCCCGGGCTGACCAGTATTTCCAGGGATAATGGGCATTCTGCCACCCCCCTTGGGGAAACCACAAAAGGGGGGATAACTCCCGAACCCCTCGGTATTTCTTGGTAAACTCAACTGCGCTGGATTCAGGGGCGCGGGCCCTTTGCAACGAGGCTCATTCATCCAAATCGGAGCACTGTAGCCAAAGTGCGTAAAATCGGGCCAAAATATTCCAAGGGGTACCCCTTTGATTTTTTGGGGATTTGAGAAATCTCTGGAGCGGCCCTTTTTTGGGGGGGGGGGTTGTTAGGGACCTCCCAGGGAGTCTGCGAATTCAATTCCACCCCGGGCTGACCAGTATTTCCAGGGATAATGGGCATTCTGCCAGCCCCCTTGGGGAAACCACAAAAGGGGGGATAACTCCCGAACCCCTCGGTATTTCTTGGTAAACTCAACTGCGCTGGATTCAGGGGCGCGGGCCCTTTCCAACGAGGCCCATTCATCCAAATCGGAGCACTGTAGCCAAAGTGCGTAAAATCGGGCCAAAATATTCCAAGGGGTACCCCTTTGATTTTTTGGAGATTTGAGAAATCTCTGGAGCGGCCCTTTTTTGGGGGGGGAATTGTTAGGGACCTCCCAGGGAGTCTGCGGATTCAATTCCACCCCGGGCTGACCAGTATTTCCAGGGATAATGGGCATTCTGCGACCCCCCTTGGGGAAACCACAAAAGGGGGGATAACTCCCGAACCCCTCGGTATTTCTTGGTAAACTCAACTGCGCTGGATTCAGGGGAGCGAGCCCTTTCCAACGAGGCCCCATTCATCCAAATCGGAGCACTGTAGCCAAAGTGCGTAAAATCGGGCCAAAATATTCCAAGGGGTACCCCTTTGATTTTTTGGGGATTTGAGAAATCTCTGGAGCGGCCCTTTTTTTGGGGGGGGGGGTTGTTAGGGACCTCCCAGGGAGTCTGCGAATTCAATTCCACCCCGGGCTGACCAGTATTTCCAGGGATAATGGGCATTCTGCCACCCCCCTTGGGGAAACCACAAAAGGGGGGATAACTCCCGAACTCCTCGGTATTTCTTGGTAAACTCAACTGCGCTGGATTCAGGGGCGCGAGCCCTTTCCAACGAGGCCCCATTCATCCAAATCGGAGCACTGTAGCCAAAGTGCGTAAAATCGGGCCAAAATATTCCAAGGGGTACCCCTTTGATTTTTTGGGGATTTGAGAAATCTCTGGAGCGGCCCTTTTTGGGGGGGGGGATTGTTAGGGACCTCCCAGGGAGTCTGCGAATTCAATTCCACCCCGGGCTGACCAGTATTTCCAGGGATAATGGGCATTCTGCCACCCCCCTTGGGGAAACCACAAAAGGGGGATAACTCCCGAACCCCTCGGTATTTCTTGGTAAACTCAACTGCGCTGGATTCAGGGGCGCGAGCCCTTTCCAACGAGGCCCCATTTATCCAAATCGGAGCACTGTAGCCAAAGTGCGTAAAATCGGGCCAAAATATTCCAAGGGGTACCCCTTTGATTTTTTGGGGATTTGAGAAATCTCTGGAGCAGCCCTTTTTGGGGGGGGGGGAATTGTTAGGGACCTCCCAGGGAGTCTGCGGATTCAATTCCACCCCGGGCTGACCAGTATTTCCAGGGATAATGGGCATTCTGCCACCCCCTTGGGGAAACCACAAAAGGGGGGATAACTCCCGAACCCCTCGGTATTTCTTGGTAAACTCAACTGCGCTGGATTCAGGGGCGCGAGCCCTTTCCAACGAGGCCCCATTCATCCAAATCGGAGCACTGTAGCCAAAGTGCGTAAAATCGGGCCAAAATATTCCAAGGGGCACCCCTTTGATTTTTTGGGGATTTGAGAAATCTCTGGAGCGGCCCTTTTTTGGGGGGGGATTGTTAGGGACCTCACAGGGAGTCTGCGAATTCAATTCCACCCCGGGCTGACCAGTATTTCCAGGGATAATGGGCATTCTGCCACCCCCCTTGGGGAAACCACAAAAGGGGGGATAACTCCCGAACCCCTCGGTATTTCTTGGTAAACTCAACTGCGCTGGATTCAGGGGCGCGAGCCCTTTCCAACGAGGCCCCATTCATCCAAATCGGAGCACTGTAGCCAAAGTGCGTAAAATCGGGCCAAAATATTCCAAGAGGCACCCCTTTGATTTTTTGGGGATTTGAGAAATCTCTGGAGCGGCCCTTTTTTGGGGGGGGGGATTGTTAGGGACCTCACAGGGAGTCTGCGAATTCAATTCCACCCCGGGCTGACCAGTATTTCCAGGGATAATGGGCATTCTGCCACCCCCCTTGGGGAAACCACAAAAGGGGGGATAACTCCCGAACCCCTCGGTATTTCTTGGTAAACTCAACCGCGCTGGATTCAGGGGAGCGAGCCCTTTCCAAAGAGGCCCCATTCATCCAAATCGGAGCACTGTAGCCAAAGTGCGTAAAATCGGGCCACAATATTCCAAGGGGTACCCCTTTGATTTTTTGGGGATTTGACAAATCTCTGGAGCGGCCCTTTTTGGGGGGGGGGAATTGTTAGGGACCTCCCAGGGAGTCTGCGGATTCAATTCCACCCCGGGCTGACCAGTATTTCCAGGGATAATGGGCATTCTGCCACCCCCTTGGGGAAACCACAAAAGGGGGGATAACTCCCGAACCCCTCGGTATTTCTTGGTAAACTCAACTGCGCTGGATTCAGGGGCGCGAGCCCTTTCCAACGAGGCCCCATTTATCCAAATCGGAGCACTGTAGCCAAAGTGCGTAAAATCGGGCCAAAATATTCCAAGGGGTACCCCTTTGATTTTTTGGGGATTTGACAAATCTCTGGAGCGGCCCTTTTTGGGGGGGGGGAATTGTTAGGGACCTCCCAGGGAGTCTGCGGATTCAATTCCACCCCGGGCTGACCAGTATTTCCAGGGATAATGGGCATTCTGCCACCCCCTTGGGGAAACCACAAAAGGGGGGATAACTCCCGAACCCCTCGGTATTTCTTGGTAAACTCAACTGCGCTGGATTCAGGGGAGCGAGCCCTCTCCAACGAGGCCCCATTCATCCAAATCGGAGCACTGTAGCCAAAGTGCGTAAAATCGGGCCAAAATATTCCAAGGGGTACCCCTTTGATTTTTTGGGGATTTGACAAATCTCTGGAGCGGCCCTTTTTGGGGGGGGAATTGTTAGGGACCTCCCAGGGAGTCTGCGGATTCAATTCCACCCCGGGCTGACCAGTATTTCCAGGGATAATGGGCATTCTGCCACCCCCTTGGGGAAACCACAAAAGGGGGGATAACTCCCGAACCCCTCGGTATTTCTTGGTAAACTCAACTGCGCTGGATTCAGGGGCGCGAGCCCTTTCCAACGAGGCCCCATTCATCCAAATCGGAGCACTGTAGCCAAAGTGCGTAAAATCGGGCCAAAATATTCCAAGGGGCACCCCTTTGATTTTTTGGGGATTTGAGAAATCTCTGGAGCGGCCCTTTTTTGGGGGGGGGATTGTTAGGGACCTCACAGGGAGTCTGCGAATTCAATTCCACCCCGGGCTGACCAGTATTTCCAGGGATAATGGGCATTCTGCCACCCCCCTTGGGGAAACCACAAAAGGGGGGATAACTCCCGAACCCCTCGGTATTTCTTGGTAAACTCAACTGCGCTGGATTCAGGGGCGCGAGCCCTTTCCAACGAGGCCCCATTTATCCAAATCGGAGCACTGTAGCCAAAGTGCGTAAAATCGGGCCAAAATATTCCAAGGGGTACCCCTTTGATTTTTTGGGGATTTGAGAAATCTCTGGAGCAGCCCTTTTGGGGGGGGGGGGAATTGTTAGGGACCTCCCAGGGAGTCTGCGGATTCAATTCCACCCCGGGCTGACCAGTATTTCCAGGGATAATGGGCATTCTGCCACCCCCTTGGGGAAACCACAAAAGGGGGGATAACTCCCGAACCCCTCGGTATTTCTTGGTAAACTCAACTGCGCTGGATTCAGGGGCGCGAGCCCTTTCCAACGAGGCCCCATTCATCCAAATCGGAGCACTGTAGCCAAAGTGCGTAAAATCGGGCCAAAATATTCCAAGGGGCACCCCTTTGATTTTTTGGGGATTTGAGAAATCTCTGGAGCGGCCCTTTTTTGGGGGGGGGATTGTTAGGGACCTCACAGGGAGTCTGCGAATTCAATTCCACCCCGGGCTGACCAGTATTTCCAGGGATAATGGGCATTCTGCCACCCCCCTTGGGGAAACCACAAAAGGGGGGATAACTCCCGAACCCCTCGGTATTTCTTGGTAAACTCAACTGCGCTGGATTCAGGGGCGCGAGCCCTTTCCAACGAGGCCCCATTTATCCAAATCGGAGCACTGTAGCCAAAGTGCGTAAAATCGGGCCAAAATATTCCAAGGGGTACCCCTATGATTTTTTGGGGATTTGACAAATCTCTGGAGCGGCCCTTTTTGGGGGGGGAATTGTTAGGGACCTCCCAGGGAGTCTGCGGATTCAATTCCACCCCGGGCTGACCAGTATTTCCAGGGATAATGGGCATTCTGCCACCCCCTTGGGGAAACCACAAAAGGGGGGATAACTCCCGAACCCCTCGGTATTTCTTGGTAAACTCAACTGCGCTGGATTCAGGGGAGCGAGCCCTCTCCAACGAGGCCCCATTCATCCAAATCGGAGCACTGTAGCCAAAGTGCGTAAAATCGGGCCAAAATATTCCAAGGGGTACCCCTTTGATTTTTTGGGGATTTGACAAATCTCTGGAGCGGCCCTTTTTGGGGGGGGAATTGTTAGGGACCTCCCAGGGAGTCTGCGGATTCAATTCCACCCCGGGCTGACCAGTATTTCCAGGGATAATGGGCATTCTGCCACCCCCTTGGGGAAACCACAAAAGGGGGGATAACTCCCGAACCCCTCGGTATTTCTTGGTAAACTCAACTGCGCTGGATTCAGGGGCGCGAGCCCTTTCCAACGAGGCCCCATTCATCCAAATCGGAGCACTGTAGCCAAAGTGCGTAAAATCGGGCCAAAATATTCCAAGGGGCACCCCTTTGATTTTTTGGGGATTTGAGAAATCTCTGGAGCGGCCCTTTTTTGGGGGGGGGATTGTTAGGGACCTCACAGGGAGTCTGCGAATTCAATTCCACCCCGGGCTGACCAGTATTTCCAGGGATAATGGGCATTCTGCCACCCCCCTTGGGGAAACCACAAAAGGGGGGATAACTCCCGAACCCCTCGGTATTTCTTGGTAAACTCAACTGCGCTGGATTCAGGGGCGCGAGCCCTTTCCAACGAGGCCCCATTTATCCAAATCGGAGCACTGTAGCCAAAGTGCGTAAAATCGGGCCAAAATATTCCAAGGGGTACCCCTTTGATTTTTTGGGGATTTGAGAAATCTCTGGAGCAGCCCTTTTTGGGGGGGGGGGAATTGTTAGGGACCTCCCAGGGAGTCTGCGGATTCAATTCCACCCCGGGCTGACCAGTATTTCCAGGGATAATGGGCATTCTGCCACCCCCTTGGGGAAACCACAAAAGGGGGGATAACTCCCGAACCCCTCGGTATTTCTTGGTAAACTCAACTGCGCTGGATTCAGGGGCGCGAGCCCTTTCCAACGAGGCCCCATTCATCCAAATCGGAGCACTGTAGCCAAAGTGCGTAAAATCGGGCCAAAATATTCCAAGGGGCACCCCTTTGATTTTTTGGGGATTTGAGAAATCTCTGGAGCGGCCCTTTTTTGGGGGGGGGATTGTTAGGGACCTCACAGGGAGTCTGCGAATTCAATTCCACCCCGGGCTGACCAGTATTTCCAGGGATAATGGGCATTCTGCCACCCCCCTTGGGGAAACCACAAAAGGGGGGATAACTCCCGAACCCCTCGGTATTTCTTGGTAAACTCAACTGCGCTGGATTCAGGGGCGCGAGCCCTTTCCAACGAGGCCCCATTCATCCAAATCGGAGCACTGTAGCCAAAGTGCGTAAAATCGGGCCAAAATATTCCAAGAGGCACCCCTTTGATTTTTTGGGGATTTGAGAAATCTCTGGAGCGGCCCTTTTTTTGGGGGGGGGATTGTTAGGGACCTCACAGGGAGTCTGCGAATTCAATTCCACCCCGGGCTGACCAGTATTTCCAGGGATAATGGGCATTCTGCCACCCCCTTGGGGAAACCACAAAAGGGGGGATAACTCCCGAACCCCTCGGTATTTCTTGGTAAACTCAACCGCGCTGGATTCAGGGGAGCGAGCCCTTTCCAAAGAGGCCCCATTCATCCAAATCGGAGCACTGTAGCCAAAGTGCGTAAAATCGGGCCACAATATTCCAAGGGGTACCCCTTTGATTTTTTGGGGATTTGACAAATCTCTGGAGCGGCCCTTTTTGGGGGGGGGGAATTGTTAGGGACCTCCCAGGGAGTCTGCGGATTCAATTTCACCCCGGGCTGACCAGTATTTCCAGGGATAATGGGCATTCTGCCACCCCCTTGGGGAAACCACAAAAGGGGGGATAACTCCCGAACCCCTCGGTATTTCTTGGTAAACTCAACTGCGCTGGATTCAGGGGAGCGAGCCCTTTCCAACGAGGCCCCATTCATCCAAATCGGAGCACTGTAGCCAAAGTGCGTAAAATCGGGCCACAATATTCCAAGGGGTACCCCTTTGATTTTTTGGGGATTTGACAAATCTCTGGAGCGGCCCTTTTTGGGGGGGAATTGTTAGGGACCTCCCAGGGAGTCTGCGGATTCAATTCCACCCCGGGCTGACCAGTATTTCCAGGGATAATGGGCATTCTGCCACCCCCTTGGGGAAACCACAAAAGGGGGGATAACTCCCGAACCCCTCGGTATTTCTTGGTAAACTCAACTGCGCTGGATTCAGGGGAGCGAGCCCTTTCCAAAGAGGCCCCATTCATCCAAATCGGAGCACTGTAGCCAAAGTGCGTAAAATCGGGCCACAATATTCCAAGGGGTACCCCTTTGATTTTTTGGGGATTTGACAAATCTCTGGAGCGGCCCTTTTTGGGGGGGGGGGAATTGTTAGGGACCTCCCAGGGAGTCTGCGGATTCAATTCCACCCCGGGCTGACCAGTATTTCCAGGGATAATGGGCATTCTGCCACCCCCTTGGGGAAACCACAAAAGGGGGGATAACTCCCGAACCCCTCGGTATTTCTTGGTAAACTCAACTGCGCTGGATTCAGGGGAGCGAGCCCTCTCCAACGAGGCCCCATTCATCCAAATCGGGGCACTGTAGCCAAAGTGCGTAAAATCGGGCCAAAATATTCCAAGGGGTACCCCTTTGATTTTTTGGGGATTTGAGAAATCTCTGGAGCGGCCCTTTTTGGGGGGGGGAATTGTTAGGGACCTCCCAGGGAGTCTGCGGATTCAATTTCACCCCGGGCTGACCAGTATTTCCAGGGATAATGGGCATTCTGCCACCCCCTTGGGGAAACCACAAAAGGGGGGATAACTCCCGAACCCCTCGGTATTTCTTGGTAAACTCAACTGCGCTGGATTCAGGGGAGCGAGCCCTTTCCAACGAGGCCCCATTCATCCAAATCGGAGCACTGTAGCCAAAGTGCGTAAAATCGGGCCACAATATTCCAAGGGGTACCCCTTTGATTTTTTGGGGATTTGACAAATCTCTGGAGCGGCCCTTTTTGGGGGGGGAATTGTTAGGGACCTCCCAGGGAGTCTGCGGATTCAATTCCACCCCGGGCTGACCAGTATTTCCAGGGATAATGGGCATTCTGCCACCCCCTTGGGGAAACCACAAAAGGGGGGATAACTCCCGAACCCCTCGGTATTTCTTGGTAAACTCAACTGCGCTGGATTCAGGGGAGCGAGCCCTCTCCAACGAGGCCCCATTCATCCAAATCGGAGCACTGTAGCCAAAGTGCGTAAAATCGGGCCAAAATATTCCAAGGGGTACCCCTATGATTTTTTGGGGATTTGAGAAATCTCTGGAGCGGCCCTTTTTGGGGGGGGGGGGGAATTGTTAGGGACCTCCCAGGGAGTCTGCGGATTCAATTCCACCCCGGGCTGACCAGTATTTCCAGGGATAATGGGCATTCTGCCACCCCCTTGGGGAAACCACAAAAGGGGGGATAACTCCCGAACCCCTCGGTATTTCTTGGTAAACTCAACTGCGCTGGATTCAGGGGAGCGAGCCCTTTCCAACGAGGCCCCATTCATCCAAATCGGAGCACTGTAGCCAAAGTGCGTAAAATCGGGCCAAAATATTCCAAGGGGTACCCCTATGATTTTTTGGGGATTTGAGAAATCTCTGGAGCGGCCCTTTTTGGGGGGGGGGAATTGTTAGGGACCTCCCAGGGAGTCTGCGGATTCAATTCCACCCCGGGCTGACCAGTATTTCCAGGGATAATGGGCATTCTGCCACCCCCTTGGGGAAACCACAAAAGGGGGGATAACTCCCGAACCCCTCGGTATTTCTTGGTAAACTCAACTGCGCTGGATTCAGGGGAGCGAGCCCTCTCCAACGAGGCCCCATTCATCCAAATCGGAGCACTGTAGCCAAAGTGCGTAAAATCGGGCCAAAATATTCCAAGGGGTACCCCTTTGATTTTTTGGGGATTTGACAAATCTCTGGAGCGACCCTTTTTGGGGGGGGGGGGAATTGTTAGGGACCTCCTAGGGAGTCTGCGGATTCAATACCACCCCGGGCTGACCAGTATTTCCAGGGATAATGGGCATTCTGCCACCCCCTTGGGGAAACCACAAAAGGGGGGATAACTCCCGAACCCCGTGGTATTTCTTGGTAAACTCAACTGCGCTGGATTCAGGGGAGCGAGCCCTCTCCAACGAGGCCCCATTCATCCAAATCGGAGCACTGTAGCCAAAGTGCGTAAAATCGGGCCAAAATATTCCAAGGGGTACCCCTTTGATTTTTTGGGGATTTGACAAATCTCTGGAGCGACCCTTTTTGGGGGGGAATTGTTAGGGACCTCCCAGGGAGTCTGCGGATTCAATTCCACCCCGGGCTGACCAGTATTTCCAGGGATAATGGGCATTCTGCCACCCCCTTGGGGAAACCACAAAAGGGGGGATAACTCCCGAACCCCTCGGTATTTCTTGGTAAACTCAACTGCGCTGGATTCAGGGGAGCGAGCCCTCTCCAACGAGGCCCCATTCATCCAAATCGGAGCACTGTAGCCAAAGTGCGTAAAATCGGGCCAAAATATTCCAAGGGGTACCCCTTTGATTTTTTGGGGATTTGACAAATCTCTGGAGCGACCCTTTTTGGGGGGGGAATTGTTAGGGACCTCCCAGGGAGTCTGCGGATTCAATTCCACCCCGGGCTGACCAGTATTTCCAGGGATAATGGGCATTCTGCCACCCCCTTGGGGAAACCACAAAAGGGGGGATAACTCCCGAACCCCGTGGTATTTCTTGGTAAACTCAACTGCGCTGGATTCAGGGGAGCGAGCCCTCTCCAACGAGGCCCCATTCATCCAAATCGGAGCACTGTAGCCAAAGTGCGTAAAATCGGGCCAAAATATTCCAAGGGGTACCCCTTTGATTTTTTGGGGATTTGACAAATCTCTGGAGCGACCCTTTTTGGGGGGGGGGAATTGTTAGGGACCTCCCAGGGAGTCTGCGGATTCAATACCACCCCGGGCTGACCAGTATTTCCAGGGATAATGGGCATTCTGCCACCCCCTTGGGGAAACCACAAAAGGGGGGATAACTCCCGAACCCCGTGGTATTTCTTGGTAAACTCAACTGCGCTGGATTCAGGGGAGCGAGCCCTCTCCAACGAGGCCCCATTCATCCAAATCGGAGCACTGTAGCCAAAGTGCGTAAAATCGGGCCAAAATATTCCAAGGGGTACCCCTTTGATTGTTTGGGGATTTGACAAATCTCTGGAGCGACCCTTTTTGGGGGGGGGAATTGTTAGGGACCTCCCAGGGAGTCTGCGGATTCAATTCCACCCCGGGCTGACCAGTATTTCCAGGGATAATGGGCATTCTGCCACCCCCTTGGGGAAACCACAAAAGGGGGGATAACTCCCGAACCCCTCGGTATTTCTTGGTAAACTCAACTGCGCTGGATTCAGGGGAGCGAGCCCTCTCCAACGAGGCCCCATTCATCCAAATCGGAGCACTGTAGCCAAAGTGCGTAAAATCGGGCCAAAATATTCCAAGGGGTACCCCTTTGATTTTTTGGGGATTTGACAAATCTCTGGAGCGACCCTTTTTGGGGGGGGGAATTGTTAGGGACCTCCCAGGGAGTCTGCGGATTCAATACCACCCCGGGCTGACCAGTATTTCCAGGGATAATGGGCATTCTGCCACCCCCTTGGGGAAACCACAAAAGGGGGGATAACTCCCGAACCCCGTGGTATTTCTTGGTAAACTCAACTGCGCTGGATTCAGGGGAGCGAGCCCTCTCCAACGAGGCCCCATTCATCCAAATCGGAGCACTGTAGCCAAAGTGCGTAAAATCGGGCCAAAATATTCCAAGGGGTACCCCTTTGATTTTTTGGGGATTTGAGAAATCTCTGGAGCGGCCCTTTTTTTGGGGGGGGGGTTGTTAGGGACCTCCCAGGGAGTCTGCGAATTCAATTCCACCCCGGGCTGACCAGTATTTCCAGGGATAATGGGCATTCTGCCACCCCCCTTGGGGAAACCACAAAAGGGGGGATAACTCCCGAACTCCTCGGTATTTCTTGGTAAACTCAACTGCGCTGGATTCAGGGGCGCGAGCCCTTTCCAACGAGGCCCCATTCATCCAAATCGGAGCACTGTAGCCAAAGTGCGTAAAATCGGGCCAAAATATTCCAAGGGGTACCCCTTTGATTTTTTGGGGATTTGAGAAATCTCTGGAGCGGCCCTTTTTGGGGGGGGGGATTGTTAGGGACCTCCCAGGGAGTCTGCGAATTCAATTCCACCCCGGGCTGACCAGTATTTCCAGGGATAATGGGCATTCTGCCACCCCCCTTGGGGAAACCACAAAAGGGGGATAACTCCCGAACCCCTCGGTATTTCTTGGTAAACTCAACTGCGCTGGATTCAGGGGCGCGAGCCCTTTCCAACGAGGCCCCATTTATCCAAATCGGAGCACTGTAGCCAAAGTGCGTAAAATCGGGCCAAAATATTCCAAGGGGTACCCCTTTGATTTTTTGGGGATTTGAGAAATCTCTGGAGCAGCCCTTTTTGGGGGGGGGGGAATTGTTAGGGACCTCCCAGGGAGTCTGCGGATTCAATTCCACCCCGGGCTGACCAGTATTTCCAGGGATAATGGGCATTCTGCCACCCCCTTGGGGAAACCACAAAAGGGGGGATAACTCCCGAACCCCTCGGTATTTCTTGGTAAACTCAACTGCGCTGGATTCAGGGGCGCGAGCCCTTTCCAACGAGGCCCCATTCATCCAAATCGGAGCACTGTAGCCAAAGTGCGTAAAATCGGGCCAAAATATTCCAAGGGGCACCCCTTTGATTTTTTGGGGATTTGAGAAATCTCTGGAGCGGCCCTTTTTTGGGGGGGGGATTGTTAGGGACCTCACAGGGAGTCTGCGAATTCAATTCCACCCCGGGCTGACCAGTATTTCCAGGGATAATGGGCATTCTGCCACCCCCCTTGGGGAAACCACAAAAGGGGGGATAACTCCCGAACCCCTCGGTATTTCTTGGTAAACTCAACTGCGCTGGATTCAGGGGCGCGAGCCCTTTCCAACGAGGCCCCATTCATCCAAATCGGAGCACTGTAGCCAAAGTGCGTAAAATCGGGCCAAAATATTCCAAGAGGCACCCCTTTGATTTTTTGGGGATTTGAGAAATCTCTGGAGCGGCCCTTTTTTGGGGGGGGGGATTGTTAGGGACCTCACAGGGAGTCTGCGAATTCAATTCCACCCCGGGCTGACCAGTATTTCCAGGGATAATGGGCATTCTGCCACCCCCCTTGGGGAAACCACAAAAGGGGGGATAACTCCCGAACCCCTCGGTATTTCTTGGTAAACTCAACCGCGCTGGATTCAGGGGAGCGAGCCCTTTCCAAAGAGGCCCCATTCATCCAAATCGGAGCACTGTAGCCAAAGTGCGTAAAATCGGGCCACAATATTCCAAGGGGTACCCCTTTGATTTTTTGGGGATTTGACAAATCTCTGGAGCGGCCCTTTTTGGGGGGGGGGGAATTGTTAGGGACCTCCCAGGGAGTCTGCGGATTCAATTTCACCCCGGGCTGACCAGTATTTCCAGGGATAATGGGCATTCTGCCACCCCCTTGGGGAAACCACAAAAGGGGGGATAACTCCCGAACCCCTCGGTATTTCTTGGTAAACTCAACTGCGCTGGATTCAGGGGAGCGAGCCCTTTCCAACGAGGCCCCATTCATCCAAATCGGAGCACTGTAGCCAAAGTGCGTAAAATCGGGCCACAATATTCCAAGGGGTACCCCTTTGATTTTTTGGGGATTTGACAAATCTCTGGAGCGGCCCTTTTTGGGGGGGGAATTGTTAGGGACCTCCCAGGGAGTCTGCGGATTCAATTCCACCCCGGGCTGACCAGTATTTCCAGGGATAATGGGCATTCTGCCACCCCCTTGGGGAAACCACAAAAGGGGGGATAACTCCCGAACCCCTCGGTATTTCTTGGTAAACTCAACTGCGCTGGATTCAGGGGAGCGAGCCCTTTCCAAAGAGGCCCCATTCATCCAAATCGGAGCACTGTAGCCAAAGTGCGTAAAATCGGGCCACAATATTCCAAGGGGTACCCCTTTGATTTTTTGGGGATTTGACAAATCTCTGGAGCGGCCCTTTTTGGGGGGGGGGGAATTGTTAGGGACCTCCCAGGGAGTCTGCGGATTCAATTCCACCCCGGGCTGACCAGTATTTCCAGGGATAATGGGCATTCTGCCACCCCCTTGGGGAAACCACAAAAGGGGGGATAACTCCCGAACCCCTCGGTATTTCTTGGTAAACTCAACTGCGCTGGATTCAGGGGAGCGAGCCCTCTCCAACGAGGCCCCATTCATCCAAATCGGGGCACTGTAGCCAAAGTGCGTAAAATCGGGCCAAAATATTCCAAGGGGTACCCCTTTGATTTTTTGGGGATTTGAGAAATCTCTGGAGCGGCCCTTTTTGGGGGGGGGAATTGTTAGGGACCTCCCAGGGAGTCTGCGGATTCAATTTCACCCCGGGCTGACCAGTATTTCCAGGGATAATGGGCATTCTGCCACCCCCTTGGGGAAACCACAAAAGGGGGGATAACTCCCGAACTCCTCGGTATTTCTTGGTAAACTCAACTGCGCTGGATTCAGGGGCGCGAGCCCTTTCCAACGAGGCCCCATTCATCCAAATCGGAGCACTGTAGCCAAAGTGCGTAAAATCGGGCCAAAATATTCCAAGGGGTACCCCTTTGATTTTTTGGGGATTTGAGAAATCTCTGGAGCGGCCCTTTTTGGGGGGGGGGATTGTTAGGGACCTCCCAGGGAGTCTGCGAATTCAATTCCACCCCGGGCTGACCAGTATTTCCAGGGATAATGGGCATTCTGCCACCCCCCTTGGGGAAACCACAAAAGGGGGATAACTCCCGAACCCCTCGGTATTTCTTGGTAAACTCAACTGCGCTGGATTCAGGGGCGCGAGCCCTTTCCAACGAGGCCCCATTTATCCAAATCGGAGCACTGTAGCCAAAGTGCGTAAAATCGGGCCAAAATATTCCAAGGGGTACCCCTTTGATTTTTTGGGGATTTGAGAAATCTCTGGAGCAGCCCTTTTTGGGGGGGGGATTGTTAGGGACCTCACAGGGAGTCTGCGGATTCAATTCCACCCCGGGCTGACCAGTATTTCCAGGGATAATGGGCATTCTGCCACCCCCTTGGGGAAACCACAAAAGGGGGGATAACTCCCGAACCCCTCGGTATTTCTTGGTAAACTCAACTGCGCTGGATTCAGGGGAGCGAGCCCTTTCCAAAGAGGCCCCATTCATCCAAATCGGAGCACTGTAGCCAAAGTGCGTAAAATCGGGCCACAATATTCCAAGGGGTACCCCTTTGATTTTTTGGGGATTTGACAAATCTCTGGAGCGGCCCTTTTTGGGGGGGGAATTGTTAGGGACCTCCCAGGGAGTCTGCGGATTCAATTCCACCCCGGGCTGACCAGTATTTCCAGGGATAATGGGCATTCTGCCACCCCCTTGGGGAAACCACAAAAGGGGGGATAACTCCCGAACCCCTCGGTATTTCTTGGTAAACTCAACTGCGCTGGATTCAGGGGCGCGAGCCCTTTCCAACGAGGCCCCATTCATCCAAATCGGAGCACTGTAGCCAAAGTGCGTAAAATCGGGCCAAAATATTCCAAGGGGCACCCCTTTGATTTTTTGGGGATTTGAGAAATCTCTGGAGCGGCCCTTTTTTGGGGGGGGGATTGTTAGGGACCTCACAGGGAGTCTGCGAATTCAATTCCACCCCGGGCTGACCAGTATTTCCAGGGATAATGGGCATTCTGCCACCCCCCTTGGGGAAACCACAAAAGGGGGGATAACTCCCGAACCCCTCGGTATTTCTTGGTAAACTCAACCGCGCTGGATTCAGGGGAGCGAGCCCTTTCCAAAGAGGCCCCATTCATCCAAATCGGAGCACTGTAGCCAAAGTGCGTAAAATCGGGCCACAATATTCCAAGGGGTACCCCTTTGATTTTTTGGGGATTTGACAAATCTCTGGAGCGGCCCTTTTTGGGGGGGGGGAATTGTTAGGGACCTCCCAGGGAGTCTGCGGATTCAATTTCACCCCGGGCTGACCAGTATTTCCAGGGATAATGGGCATTCTGCCACCCCCTTGGGGAAACCACAAAAGGGGGGATAACTCCCGAACCCCTCGGTATTTCTTGGTAAACTCAACTGCGCTGGATTCAGGGGAGCGAGCCCTCTCCAACGAGGCCCCATTCATCCAAATCGGAGCACTGTAGCCAAAGTGCGTAAAATCGGGCCAAAATATTCCAAGGGGTACCCCTTTGATTTTTTGGGGATTTGACAAATCTCTGGAGCGGCCCTTTTTGGGGGGGGAATTGTTAGGGACCTCCCAGGGAGTCTGCGGATTCAATTCCACCCCGGGCTGACCAGTATTTCCAGGGATAATGGGCATTCTGCCACCCCCTTGGGGAAACCACAAAAGGGGGGATAACTCCCGAACCCCTCGGTATTTCTTGGTAAACTCAACTGCGCTGGATTCAGGGGCGCGAGCCCTTTCCAACGAGGCCCCATTCATCCAAATCGGAGCACTGTAGCCAAAGTGCGTAAAATCGGGCCAAAATATTCCAAGGGGCACCCCTTTGATTTTTTGGGGATTTGAGAAATCTCTGGAGCGGCCCTTTTTTGGGGGGGGGATTGTTAGGGACCTCACAGGGAGTCTGCGAATTCAATTCCACCCCGGGCTGACCAGTATTTCCAGGGATAATGGGCATTCTGCCACCCCCCTTGGGGAAACCACAAAAGGGGGGATAACTCCCGAACCCCTCGGTATTTCTTGGTAAACTCAACCGCGCTGGATTCAGGGGAGCGAGCCCTTTCCAAAGAGGCCCCATTCATCCAAATCGGAGCACTGTAGCCAAAGTGCGTAAAATCGGGCCACAATATTCCAAGGGGTACCCCTTTGATTTTTTGGGGATTTGACAAATCTCTGGAGCGGCCCTTTTTGGGGGGGGGGAATTGTTAGGGACCTCCCAGGGAGTCTGCGGATTCAATTTCACCCCGGGCTGACCAGTATTTCCAGGGATAATGGGCATTCTGCCACCCCCTTGGGGAAACCACAAAAGGGGGGATAACTCCCGAACCCCTCGGTATTTCTTGGTAAACTCAACTGCGCTGGATTCAGGGGAGCGAGCCCTTTCCAAAGAGGCCCCATTCATCCAAATCGGAGCACTGTAGCCAAAGTGCGTAAAATCGGGCCACAATATTCCAAGGGGTACCCCTTTGATTTTTTGGGGATTTGACAAATCTCTGGAGCGGCCCTTTTTGGGGGGGGGGGAATTGTTAGGGACCTCCCAGGGAGTCTGCGGATTCAATTCCACCCCGGGCTGACCAGTATTTCCAGGGATAATGGGCATTCTGCCACCCCCTTGGGGAAACCACAAAAGGGGGGATAACTCCCGAACCCCTCGGTATTTCTTGGTAAACTCAACTGCGCTGGATTCAGGGGAGCGAGCCCTCTCCAACGAGGCCCCATTCATCCAAATCGGGGCACTGTAGCCAAAGTGCGTAAAATCGGGCCAAAATATTCCAAGGGGTACCCCTTTGATTTTTTGGGGATTTGAGAAATCTCTGGAGCGGCCCTTTTTGGGGGGGGGATTGTTAGGGACCTCACAGGGAGTCTGCGAATTCAATTCCACCCCGGGCTGACCAGTATTTCCAGGGATAATGGGCATTCTGCCACCCCCCTTGGGGAAACCACAAAAGGGGGGATAACTCCCGAACCCCTCGGTATTTCTTGGTAAACTCAACTGCGCTGGATTCAGGGGCGCGAGCCCTTTCCAACGAGGCCCCATTCATCCAAATCGGAGCACTGTAGCCAAAGTGCGTAAAATCGGGCCAAAATATTCCAAGAGGCACCCCTTTGATTTTTTGGGGATTTGAGAAATCTCTGGAGCGGCCCTTTTTTGGGGGGGGGGATTGTTAGGGACCTCACAGGGAGTCTGCGGATTCAATTCCACCCCGGGCTGACCAGTATTTCCAGGGATAATGGGCATTCTGCCACCCCCTTGGGGAAACCACAAAAGGGGGGATAACTCCCGAACCCCTCGGTATTTCTTGGTAAACTCAACTGCGCTGGATTCAGGGGCGCGAGCCCTTTCCAACGAGGCCCCATTCATCCAAATCGGAGCACTGTAGCCAAAGTGCGTAAAATCGGGCCAAAATATTCCAAGAGGCACCCCTTTGATTTTTTGGGGATTTGAGAAATCTCTGGAGCGGCCCTTTTTTGGGGGGGGGGGATTGTTAGGGACCTCACAGGGAGTCTGCGAATTCAATTCCACCCCGGGCTGACCAGTATTTCCAGGGATAATGGGCATTCTGCCACCCCCTTGGGGAAACCACAAAAGGGGGGATAACTCCCGAACCCCTCGGTATTTCTTGGTAAACTCAACTGCGCTGGATTCAGGGGCGCGAGCCCTTTCCAACGAGGCCCCATTCATCCAAATCGGAGCACTGTAGCCAAAGTGCGTAAAATCGGGCCAAAATATTCCAAGAGGCACCCCTTTGATTTTTTGGGGATTTGACAAATCTCTGGAGCGGCCCTTTTTGGGGGGGGGATTGTTAGGGACCTCACAGGGAGTCTGCGGATTCAATTCCACCCCGGGCTGACCAGTATTTCCAGGGATAATGGGCATTCTGCCACCCCCTTGGGGAAACCACAAAAGGGGGGATAACTCCCGAACCCCTCGGTATTTCTTGGTAAACTCAACTGCGCTGGATTCAGGGGAGCGAGCCCTTTCCAAAGAGGCCCCATTCATCCAAATCGGAGCACTGTAGCCAAAGTGCGTAAAATCGGGCCACAATATTCCAAGGGGTACCCCTTTGATTTTTTGGGGATTTGACAAATCTCTGGAGCGGCCCTTTTTGGGGGGGGAATTGTTAGGGACCTCCCAGGGAGTCTGCGGATTCAATTCCACCCCGGGCTGACCAGTATTTCCAGGGATAATGGGCATTCTGCCACCCCCTTGGGGAAACCACAAAAGGGGGGATAACTCCCGAACCCCTCGGTATTTCTTGGTAAACTCAACTGCGCTGGATTCAGGGGCGCGAGCCCTTTCCAACGAGGCCCCATTCATCCAAATCGGAGCACTGTAGCCAAAGTGCGTAAAATCGGGCCAAAATATTCCAAGGGGCACCCCTTTGATTTTTTGGGGATTTGAGAAATCTCTGGAGCGGCCCTTTTTTGGGGGGGGGGATTGTTAGGGACCTCACAGGGAGTCTGCGAATTCAATTCCACCCCGGGCTGACCAGTATTTCCAGGGATAATGGGCATTCTGCCACCCCCCTTGGGGAAACCACAAAAGGGGGGATAACTCCCGAACCCCTCGGTATTTCTTGGTAAACTCAACTGCGCTGGATTCAGGGGCGCGAGCCCTTTCCAACGAGGCCCCATTCATCCAAATCGGAGCACTGTAGCCAAAGTGCGTAAAATCGGGCCAAAATATTCCAAGAGGCACCCCTTTGATTTTTTGGGGATTTGAGAAATCTCTGGAGCGGCCCTTTTTTGGGGGGGGGGATTGTTAGGGACCTCACAGGGAGTCTGCGAATTCAATTCCACCCCGGGCTGACCAGTATTTCCAGGGATAATGGGCATTCTGCCACCCCCCTTGGGGAAACCACAAAAGGGGGGATAACTCCCGAACCCCTCGGTATTTCTTGGTAAACTCAACCGCGCTGGATTCAGGGGAGCGAGCCCTTTCCAAAGAGGCCCCATTCATCCAAATCGGAGCACTGTAGCCAAAGTGCGTAAAATCGGGCCACAATATTCCAAGGGGTACCCCTTTGATTTTTTGGGGATTTGACAAATCTCTGGAGCGGCCCTTTTTGGGGGGGGGGGAATTGTTAGGGACCTCCCAGGGAGTCTGCGGATTCAATTCCACCCCGGGCTGACCAGTATTTCCAGGGATAATGGGCATTCTGCCACCCCCTTGGGGAAACCACAAAAGGGGGGATAACTCCCGAACCCCTCGGTATTTCTTGGTAAACTCAACTGCGCTGGATTCAGGGGAGCGAGCCCTCTCCAACGAGGCCCCATTCATCCAAATCGGAGCACTGTAGCCAAAGTGCGTAAAATCGGGCCACAATATTCCAAGGGGTACCCCTTTGATTTTTTGGGGATTTGACAAATCTCTGGAGCGGCCCTTTTTGGGGGGGGAATTGTTAGGGACCTCCCAGGGAGTCTGCGGATTCAATTCCACCCCGGGCTGACCAGTATTTCCAGGGATAATGGGCATTCTGCCACCCCCTTGGGGAAACCACAAAAGGGGGGATAACTCCCGAACCCCTCGGTATTTCTTGGTAAACTCAACTGCGCTGGATTCAGGGGAGCGAGCCCTTTCCAAAGAGGCCCCATTCATCCAAATCGGAGCACTGTAGCCAAAGTGCGTAAAATCGGGCCACAATATTCCAAGGGGTACCCCTTTGATTTTTTGGGGATTTGACAAATCTCTGGAGCGGCCCTTTTTGGGGGGGGAATTGTTAGGGACCTCCCAGGGAGTCTGCGGATTCAATTCCACCCCGGGCTGACCAGTATTTCCAGGGATAATGGGCATTCTGCCACCCCCTTGGGGAAACCACAAAAGGGGGGATAACTCCCGAACCCCTCGGTATTTCTTGGTAAACTCAACTGCGCTGGATTCAGGGGAGCGAGCCCTTTCCAAAGAGGCCCCATTCATCCAAATCGGAGCACTGTAGCCAAAGTGCGTAAAATCGGGCCACAATATTCCAAGGGGTACCCCTTTGATTTTTTGGGGATTTGACAAATCTCTGGAGCGGCCCTTTTTGGGGGGGGGGGAATTGTTAGGGACCTCACAGGGAGTCTGCGAATTCAATTCCACCCCGGGCTGACCAGTATTTCCAGGGATAATGGGCATTCTGCCACCCCCCTTGGGGAAACCACAAAAGGGGGGATAACTCCCGAACCCCTCGGTATTTCTTGGTAAACTCAACCGCGCTGGATTCAGGGGAGCGAGCCCTTTCCAAAGAGGCCCCATTCATCCAAATCGGAGCACTGTAGCCAAAGTGCGTAAAATCGGGCCACAATATTCCAAGGGGTACCCCTTTGATTTTTTGGGGATTTGACAAATCTCTGGAGCGGCCCTTTTTGGGGGGGGGGGGAATTGTTAGGGACCTCCCAGGGAGTCTGCGGATTCAATTTCACCCCGGGCTGACCAGTATTTCCAGGGATAATGGGCATTCTGCCACCCCCTTGGGGAAACCACAAAAGGGGGGATAACTCCCGAACCCCTCGGTATTTCTTGGTAAACTCAACTGCGCTGGATTCAGGGGAGCGAGCCCTTTCCAACGAGGCCCCATTCATCCAAATCGGAGCACTGTAGCCAAAGTGCGTAAAATCGGGCCACAATATTCCAAGGGGTACCCCTTTGATTTTTTGGGGATTTGACAAATCTCTGGAGCGGCCCTTTTTGGGGGGGGGGGAATTGTTAGGGACCTCCCAGGGAGTCTGCGGATTCAATTCCACCCCGGGCTGACCAGTATTTCCAGGGATAATGGGCATTCTGCCACCCCCTTGGGGAAACCACAAAAGGGGGGATAACTCCCGAACCCCTCGGTATTTCTTGGTA
Source organism: Thereva unica (assembly GCA_949987705.1). NCBI lineage: Eukaryota > Metazoa > Arthropoda > Insecta > Diptera > Therevidae > Thereva > Thereva unica. Next base: position 6,174,306 of record OX465286.1, read on the forward strand.
AACTCAACTGCGCTGGATTCAGGGGAGCGAGCCCTTTCCAACGAGGCCCCATTCATCCAAATCGGAGCACTGTAGCCAAAGTGCGTAAAATCGGGCCACAATATTCCAAGGGGTACCCCTTTGATTTTTTGGGGATTTGACAAATCTCTGGAGCGGCCCTTTTTGGGGGGGGAATTGTTAGGGACCTCCCAGGGAGTCTGCGGATTCAATTCCACCCCGGGCTGACCAGTATTTCCAGGGATAATGGGCATTCTGCCACCCCCTTGGGGAAACCACAAAAGGGGGGATAACTCCCGAACCCCTCGGTATTTCTTGGTAAACTCAACTGCGCTGGATTCAGGGGAGCGAGCCCTTTCCAAAGAGGCCCCATTCATCCAAATCGGAGCACTGTAGCCAAAGTGCGTAAAATCGGGCCACAATATTCCAAGGGGTACCCCTTTGATTTTTTGGGGATTTGACAAATCTCTGGAGCGGCCCTTTTTGGGGGGGGGGGAATTGTTAGGGACCTCCCAGGGAGTCTGCGGATTCAATTCCACCCCGGGCTGACCAGTATTTCCAGGGATAATGGGCATTCTGCCACCCCCTTGGGGAAACCACAAAAGGGGGGATAACTCCCGAACCCCTCGGTATTTCTTGGTAAACTCAACTGCGCTGGATTCAGGGGCGCGAGCCCTTTCCAACGAGGCCCCATTCATCCAAATCGGAGCACTGTAGCCAAAGTGCGTAAAATCGGGCCAAAATATTCCAAGAGGCACCCCTTTGATTTTTTGGGGATTTGAGAAATCTCTGGAGCGGCCCTTTTTTGGGGGGGGGGATTGTTAGGGACCTCACAGGGAGTCTGCGAATTCAATTCCACCCCGGGCTGACCAGTATTTCCAGGGATAATGGGCATTCTGCCACCCCCCTTGGGGAAACCACAAAAGGGGGGATAACTCCCGAACCCCTCGGTATTTCTTGGTAAACTCAACTGCGCTGGATTCAGGGGCGCGAGCCCTTTCCAACGAGGCCCCATTCATCCAAATCGGAGCACTGTAGCCAAAGTGCGTAAAATCGGGCCAAAATATTCCAAGGGGCACCCCTTTGATTTTTTGGGGATTTGAGAAATCTCTGGAGCGGCCCTTTTTTGGGGGGGGGATTGTTAGGGACCTCACAGGGAGTCTGCGAATTCAATTCCACCCCGGGCTGACCAGTATTTCCAGGGATAATGGGCATTCTGCCACCCCCCTTGGGGAAACCACAAAAGGGGGGATAACTCCCGAACCCCTCGGTATTTCTTGGTAAACTCAACTGCGCTGGATTCAGGGGCGCGAGCCCTTTCCAACGAGGCCCCATTCATCCAAATCGGAGCACTGTAGCCAAAGTGCGTAAAATCGGGCCAAAATATTCCAAGAGGCACCCCTTTGATTTTTTGGGGATTTGAGAAATCTCTGGAGCGGCCCTTTTTTGGGGGGGGGGATTGTTAGGGACCTCACAGGGAGTCTGCGAATTCAATTCCACCCCGGGCTGACCAGTATTTCCAGGGATAATGGGCATTCTGCCACCCCCCTTGGGGAAACCACAAAAGGGGGGATAACTCCCGAACCCCTCGGTATTTCTTGGTAAACTCAACCGCGCTGGATTCAGGGGAGCGAGCCCTTTCCAAAGAGGCCCCATTCATCCAAATCGGAGCACTGTAGCCAAAGTGCGTAAAATCGGGCCACAATATTCCAAGGGGTACCCCTTTGATTTTTTGGGGATTTGACAAATCTCTGGAGCGGCCCTTTTTGGGGGGGGGGGGAATTGTTAGGGACCTCCCAGGGAGTCTGCGGATTCAATTTCACCCCGGGCTGACCAGTATTTCCAGGGATAATGGGCATTCTGCCACCCCCTTGGGGAAACCACAAAAGGGGGGATAACTCCCGAACCCCTCGGTATTTCTTGGTAAACTCAACTGCGCTGGATTCAGGGGAGCGAGCCCTTTCCAACGAGGCCCCATTCATCCAAATCGGAGCACTGTAGCCAAAGTGCGTAAAATCGGGCCACAATATTCCAAGGGGTACCCCTTTGATTTTTTGGGGATTTGACAAATCTCTGGAGCGGCCCTTTTTGGGGGGGGAATTGTTAGGGACCTCCCAGGGAGTCTGCGGATTCAATTCCACCCCGGGCTGACCAGTATTTCCAGGGATAATGGGCATTCTGCCACCCCCTTGGGGAAACCACAAAAGGGGGGATAACTCCCGAACCCCTCGGTATTTCTTGGTAAACTCAACTGCGCTGGATTCAGGGGAGCGAGCCCTTTCCAAAGAGGCCCCATTCATCCAAATCGGAGCACTGTAGCCAAAGTGCGTAAAATCGGGCCACAATATTCCAAGGGGTACCCCTTTGATTTTTTGGGGATTTGACAAATCTCTGGAGCGGCCCTTTTTGGGGGGGGGGGAATTGTTAGGGACCTCCCAGGGAGTCTGCGGATTCAATTCCACCCCGGGCTGACCAGTATTTCCAGGGATAATGGGCATTCTGCCACCCCCTTGGGGAAACCACAAAAGGGGGGATAACTCCCGAACCCCTCGGTATTTCTTGGTAAACTCAACTGCGCTGGATTCAGGGGAGCGAGCCCTCTCCAACGAGGCCCCATTCATCCAAATCGGGGCACTGTAGCCAAAGTGCGTAAAATCGGGCCAAAATATTCCAAGGGGTACCCCTTTGATTTTTTGGGGATTTGAGAAATCTCTGGAGCGGCCCTTTTTGGGGGGGGGAATTGTTAGGGACCTCCCAGGGAGTCTGCGGATTCAATTTCACCCCGGGCTGACCAGTATTTCCAGGGATAATGGGCATTCTGCCACCCCCTTGGGGAAACCACAAAAGGGGGGATAACTCCCGAACCCCTCGGTATTTCTTGGTAAACTCAACTGCGCTGGATTCAGGGGAGCGAGCCCTTTCCAACGAGGCCCCATTCATCCAAATCGGAGCACTGTAGCCAAAGTGCGTAAAATCGGGCCACAATATTCCAAGGGGTACCCCTTTGATTTTTTGGGGATTTGAGAAATCTCTGGAGCGGCCCTTTTTGGGGGGGGGGGGAATTGTTAGGGACCTCCCAGGGAGTCTGCGGATTCAATTCCACCCCGGGCTGACCAGTATTTCCAGGGATAATGGGCATTCTGCCACCCCCTTGGGGAAACCACAAAAGGGGGGATAACTCCCGAACCCCTCGGTATTTCTTGGTAAACTCAACTGCGCTGGATTCAGGGGAGCGAGCCCTCTCCAACGAGGCCCCATTCATCCAAATCGGAGCACTGTAGCCAAAGTGCGTAAAATCGGGCCAAAATATTCCAAGGGGTACCCCTATGATTTTTTGGGGATTTGAGAAATCTCTGGAGCGGCCCTTTTTGGGGGGGGGGAATTGTTAGGGACCTCCCAGGGAGTCTGCGGATTCAATTCCACCCCGGGCTGACCAGTATTTCCAGGGATAATGGGCATTCTGCCACCCCCTTGGGGAAACCACAAAAGGGGGGATAACTCCCGAACCCCTCGGTATTTCTTGGTAAACTCAACTGCGCTGGATTCAGGGGAGCGAGCCCTTTCCAACGAGGCCCCATTCATCCAAATCGGAGCACTGTAGCCAAAGTGCGTAAAATCGGGCCAAAATATTCCAAGGGGTACCCCTATGATTTTTTGGGGATTTGAGAAATCTCTGGAGCGGCCCTTTTTGGGGGGGGGGAATTGTTAGGGACCTCCCAGGGAGTCTGCGGATTCAATTCCACCCCGGGCTGACCAGTATTTCCAGGGATAATGGGCATTCTGCCACCCCCTTGGGGAAACCACAAAAGGGGGGATAACTCCCGAACCCCGTGGTATTTCTTGGTAAACTCAACTGCGCTGGATTCAGGGGAGCGAGCCCTCTCCAACGAGGCCCCATTCATCCAAATCGGAGCACTGTAGCCAAAGTGCGTAAAATCGGGCCAAAATATTCCAAGGGGTACCCCTTTGATTTTTTGGGGATTTGACAAATCTCTGGAGCGACCCTTTTTGGGGGGGGAATTGTTAGGGACCTCCCAGGGAGTCTGCGGATTCAATTCCACCCCGGGCTGACCAGTATTTCCAGGGATAATGGGCATTCTGCCACCCCCTTGGGGAAACCACAAAAGGGGGGATAACTCCCGAACCCCGTGGTATTTCTTGGTAAACTCAACTGCGCTGGATTCAGAGGCCCCATTCATCCAAATCGGAGCACTGTAGCCAAAGTGCGTAAAATCGGGCCAAAATATTCCAAGGGGTACCCCTTTGATTTTTTGGGGATTTGACAAATCTCTGGAGCGACCCTTTTTGGGGGGGGGGGAATTGTTAGGGACCTCCCAGGGAGTCTGCGGATTCAATACCACCCCGGGCTGACCAGTATTTCCAGGGATAATGGGCATTCTGCCACCCCCTTGGGGAAACCACAAAAGGGGGGATAACTCCCGAACCCCGTGGTATTTCTTGGTAAACTCAACTGCGCTGGATTCAGGGGAGCGAGCCCTCTCCAACGAGGCCCCATTCATCCAAATCGGAGCACTGTAGCCAAAGTGCGTAAAATCGGGCCAAAATATTCCAAGGGGTACCCCTTTGATTGTTTGGGGATTTGACAAATCTCTGGAGCGACCCTTTTTGGGGGGGGGAATTGTTAGGGACCTCCCAGGGAGTCTGCGGATTCAATTCCACCCCGGGCTGACCAGTATTTCCAGGGATAATGGGCATTCTGCCACCCCCTTGGGGAAACCACAAAAGGGGGGATAACTCCCGAACCCCTCGGTATTTCTTGGTAAACTCAACTGCGCTGGATTCAGGGGAGCGAGCCCTCTCCAACGAGGCCCCATTCATCCAAATCGGAGCACTGTAGCCAAAGTGCGTAAAATCGGGCCAAAATATTCCAAGGGGTACCCCTTTGATTTTTTGGGGATTTGACAAATCTCTGGAGCGACCCTTTTTGGGGGGGGGGGGAATTGTTAGGGACCTCCCAGGGAGTCTGCGGATTCAATACCACCCCGGGCTGACCAGTATTTCCAGGGATAATGGGCATTCTGCCACCCCCTTGGGGAAACCACAAAAGGGGGGATAACTCCCGAACCCCGTGGTATTTCTTGGTAAACTCAACTGCGCTGGATTCAGGGGAGCGAGCCCTCTCCAACGAGGCCCCATTCATCCAAATCGGAGCACTGTAGCCAAAGTGCGTAAAATCGGGCCAAAATATTCCAAGGGGTACCCCTTTGATTGTTTGGGGATTTGACAAATCTCTGGAGCGACCCTTTTTGGGGGGGGGAATTGTTAGGGACCTCCCAGGGAGTCTGCGGATTCAATTCCACCCCGGGCTGACCAGTATTTCCAGGGATAATGGGCATTCTGCCACCCCCTTGGGGAAACCACAAAAGGGGGGATAACTCCCGAACCCCTCGGTATTTCTTGGTAAACTCAACTGCGCTGGATTCAGGGGAGCGAGCCCTCTCCAACGAGGCCCCATTCATCCAAATCGGAGCACTGTAGCCAAAGTGCGTAAAATCGGGCCAAAATATTCCAAGGGGTACCCCTTTGATTTTTTGGGGATTTGACAAATCTCTGGAGCGACCCTTTTTGGGGGGGGGGGAATTGTTAGGGACCTCCCAGGGAGTCTGCGGATTCAATACCACCCCGGGCTGACCAGTATTTCCAGGGATAATGGGCATTCTGCCACCCCCTTGGGGAAACCACAAAAGGGGGGATAACTCCCGAACCCCGTGGTATTTCTTGGTAAACTCAACTGCGCTGGATTCAGGGGAGCGAGCCCTCTCCAACGAGGCCCCATTCATCCAAATCGGAGCACTGTAGCCAAAGTGCGTAAAATCGGGCCAAAATATTCCAAGGGGTACCCCTTTGATTTTTTGGGGATTTGACAAATCTCTGGAGCGACCCTTTTTGGGGGGGGGGGAATTGTTAGGGACCTCCCAGGGAGTCTGCGGATTCAATACCACCCCGGGCTGACCAGTATTTCCAGGGATAATGGGCATTCTGCCACCCCCTTGGGGAAACCACAAAAGGGGGGATAACTCCCGAACCCCGTGGTATTTCTTGGTAAACTCAACTGCGCTGGATTCAGGGGAGCGAGCCCTCTCCAACGAGGCCCCATTCATCCAAATCGGAGCACTGTAGCCAAAGTGCGTAAAATCGGGCCAAAATATTCCAAGGGGTACCCCTTTGATTTTTTGGGGATTTGACAAATCTCTGGAGCGGCCCTTTTTGAGGGGGGAATTGTTAGGGACCTCCCAGGGAGTCTGCGGATTCAATTCCACCCCGGGCTGACCAGTATTTCCAGGGATAATGGGCATTATGCCACCCCCTTGGGGAAACCACAAAAGGGGGGATAACTCCCGAACCCCTCGGTATTTCTTGGTAAACTCAACTGCGCTGGATTCAGGGGAGCGAGCCCTCTCCAACGAGGCCCCATTCATCCAAATCGGAGCACTGTAGCAAAAGTGCGTAAAATCGGGCCAAAATATTCCAAGGGGTACCCCTTTGATTGTTTGGGGATTTGACAAATCTCTGGAGCGACCCTTTTTGGGGGGGGGAATTGTTAGGGACCTCCCAGGGAGTCTGCGGATTCAATTCCACCCCGGGCTGACCAGTATTTCCAGGGATAATGGGCATTCTGCCACCCCCTTGGGGAAACCACAAAAGGGGGGATAACTCCCGAACCCCTCGGTATTTCTTGGTAAACTCAACTGCGCTGGATTCAGGGGAGCGAGCCCTCTCCAACGAGGCCCCATTCATCCAAATCGGAGCACTGTACCCAAAGTGCGTAAAATCGGGCCAAAATATTCCAAGGGGTACCCCTTTGATTTTTTGGGGATTTGACAAATCTCTGGAGCGGCCCTTTTTGGGGGGGGAATTGTTAGGGACCTCCCAGGGAGTCTGCGGATTCAATTCCACCCCGGGCTGACCAGTATTTCCAGGGATAATGGGCATTCTGCCACCCCCTTGGGGAAACCACAAAAGGGGGGATAACTCCCGAACCCCTCGGTATTTCTTGGTAAACTCAACTGCGCTGGATTCAGGGGAGCGAGCCCTCTCCAACGAGGCCCCATTCATCCAAATCGGAGCACTGTAGCCAAAGTGCGTAAAATCGGGCCAAAATATTCCAAGGGGTACCCCTTTGATTTTTTGGGGATTTGACAAATCTCTGGAGCGGCCCTTTTTGGGGGGGGGGGAATTGTTAGGGACCTCCCAGGGAGTCTGCGGATTCAATTCCACCCCGGGCTGACCAGTATTTCCAGGGATAATGGGCATTCTGCCACCCCCTTGGGGAAACCACAAAAGGGGGGATAACTCCCGAACCCCTCGGTATTTCTTGGTAAACTCAACTGCGCTGGATTCAGGGGAGCGAGCCCTTTCCAACGAGGCCCCATTCATCCAAATCGGAGCACTGTAGCCAAAGTGCGTAAAATCGGGCCAAAATATTCCAAGGGGTACCCCTTTGATTTTTTGGGGATTTGACAAATCTCTGGAGCGGCCCTTTTTGGGGGGGGAATTGTTAGGGACCTCCCAGGGAGTCTGCGGATTCAATTCCACCCCGGGCTGACCAGTATTTCCAGGGATAATGGGCATTCTGCCACCCCCTTGGGGAAACCACAAAAGGGGGGATAACTCCCGAACCCCTCGGTATTTCTTGGTAAACTCAACTGCGCTGGATTCAGGGGAGCGAGCCCTCTCCAACGAGGCCCCATTCATCCAAATCGGAGCACTGTAGCCAAAGTGCGTAAAATCGGGCCAAAATATTCCAAGGGGTACCCCTTTGATTTTTTGGGGATTTGACAAATCTCTGGAGCGGCCCTTTTTGGGGGGGGGGGAATTGTTAGGGACCTCCCAGGGAGTCTGCGGATTCAATTCCACCCCGGGCTGACCAGTATTTCCAGGGATAATGGGCATTCTGCCACCCCCTTGGGGAAACCACAAAAGGGGGGATAACTCCCGAACCCCTCGGTATTTCTTGGTAAACTCAACTGCGCTGGATTCAGGGGAGCGAGCCCTCTCCAACGAGGCCCCATTCATCCAAATCGGAGCACTGTAGCCAAAGTGCGTAAAATCGGGCCAAAATATTCCAAGGGGTACCCCTTTGATTTTTTGGGGATTTGACAAATCTCTGGAGCGACCCTTTTTGGGGGGGGGGAATTGTTAGGGACCTCCCAGGGAGTCTGCGGATTCAATTCCACCCCGGGCTGACCAGTATTTCCAGGGATAATGGGCTTCTGCCACCCCCTTGGGGAAACCACAAAAGGGGGGATAACTCCCGAACCCCTCGGTATTTCTTGGTAAACTCAACTGCGCTGGATTCAGGGGAGCGAGCCCTTTCCAACGAGGCCCCATTCATCCAAATCGGAGCACTGTAGCCAAAGTGCGTAAAATCGGGCCAAAATATTCCAAGGGGTACCCCTTTGATTTTTTGGGGATTTGACAAATCTCTGGAGCGGCCCTTTTTGGGGGGGGGGGGAATTGTTAGGGACCTCCCAGGGAGTCTGCGGATTCAATTCCACCCCGGGCTGACCAGTATTTCCAGGGATAATGGGCATTCTGCCACCCCCTTGGGGAAACCACAAAAGGGGGGATAACTCCCGAACCCCTCGGTATTTCTTGGTAAACTCAACTGCGCTGGATTCAGGGGAGCGAGCCCTTTCCAACGAGGCCCCATTCATCCAAATCGGAGCACTGTAGCCAAAGTGCGTAAAATCGGGCCAAAATATTCCAAGGGGTACCCCTTTGATTTTTTGGGGATTTGACAAATCTCTGGAGCGGCCCTTTTTGGGGGGGGGGGGAATTGTTAGGGACCTCCCAGGGAGTCTGCGGATTCAATTCCACCCCGGGCTGACCAGTATTTCCAGGGATAATGGGCATTCTGCCACCCCCTTGGGGAAACCACAAAAGGGGGGATAACTCCCGAACCCCTCGGTATTTCTTGGTAAACTCAACTGCGCTGGATTCAGGGGAGCGAGCCCTTTCCAACGAGGCCCCATTCATCCAAATCGGAGCACTGTAGCCAAAGTGCGTAAAATCGGGCCAAAATATTCCAAGGGGTACCCCTTTGATTTTTTGGGGATTTGACAAATCTCTGGAGCGGCCCTTTTTGGGGGGGGGGGAATTGTTAGGGACCTCCCAGGGAGTCTGCGGATTCAATTCCACCCCGGGCTGACCAGTATTTCCAGGGATAATGGGCATTCTGCCACCCCCTTGGGGAAACCACAAAAGGGGGGATAACTCCCGAACCCCTCGGTATTTCTTGGTAAACTCAACTGCGCTGGATTCAGGGGAGCGAGCCCTTTCCAACGAGGCCCCATTCATCCAAATCGGAGCACTGTAGCCAAAGTGCGTAAAATCGGGCCAAAATATTCCAAGGGGTACCCCTTTGATTTTTTGGGGATTTGACAAATCTCTGGAGCGGCCCTTTTTGGGGGGGGGGGAATTGTTAGGGACCTCCCAGGGAGTCTGCGGATTCAATTCCACCCCGGGCTGACCAGTATTTCCAGGGATAATGGGCATTCTGCCACCCCCTTGGGGAAACCACAAAAGGGGGGATAACTCCCGAACCCCTCGGTATTTCTTGGTAAACTCAACTGCGCTGGATTCAGGGGAGCGAGCCCTTTCCAACGAGGCCCCATTCATCCAAATCGGAGCACTGTAGCCAAAGTGCGTAAAATCGGGCCAAAATATTCCAAGGGGTACCCCTTTGATTTTTTGGGGATTTGACAAATCTCTGGAGCGGCCCTTTTTGGGGGGGGGGGAATTGTTAGGGACCTCCCAGGGAGTCTGCGGATTCAATTCCACCCCGGGCTGACCAGTATTTCCAGGGATAATGGGCATTCTGCCACCCCCTTGGGGAAACCGCAAAAGGGGGGATAACTCCCGAACCCCTCGGTATTTCTTGGTAAACTCAACTGCGCTGGATTCAGGGGAGCGAGCCCTTTCCAACGAGGCCCCATTCATCCAGATCGGAGCACTGTAGCCAAAGTGCGTAAAATCGGGCCAAAATATTCCAAGGGGTACCCCTTTGATTTTTTGGGGATTTGACAAATCTCTGGAGCGGCCCTTTTTGGGGGGGGGGAATTGTTAGGGACCTCCCAGGGAGTCTGCGGATTCAATTCCACCCCGGGCTGACCAGTATTTCCAGGGATAATGGGCATTCTGCCACCCCCTTGGGGAAACCGCAAAAGGGGGGATAACTCCCGAACCCCTCGGTATTTCTTGGTAAACTCAACTGCGCTGGATTCAGGGGAGCGAGCCCTTTCCAACGAGGCCCCATTCATCCAGATCGGAGCACTGTAGCCAAAGTGCGTAAAATCGGGCCAAAATATTCCAAGGGGTACCCCTTTGATTTTTTGGGGATTTGACAAATCTCTGGAGCGGCCCTTTTTGGGGGGGGGGAATTGTTAGGGACCTCCCAGGGAGTCTGCGGATTCAATTCCACCCCGGGCTGACCAGTATTTCCAGGGATAATGGGCATTCTGCCACCCCCTTGGGGAAACCACAAAAGGGGGGATAACTCCCGAACCCCTCGGTATTTCTTGGTAAACTCAACTGCGCTGGATTCAGGGGAGCGAGCCCTTTCCAACGAGGCCCCATTCATCCAAATCGGAGCACTGTAGCCAAAGTGCGTAAAATCGGGCCAAAATATTCCAAGGGGTACCCCTTTGATTTTTTGGGGATTTGACAAATCTCTGGAGCGGCCCTTTTTGGGGGGGGGGGGGAATTGTTAGGGACCTCCCAGGGAGTCTGCGGATTCAATTCCACCCCGGGCTGACCAGTATTTCCAGGGATAATGGGCATTCTGCCACCCCCTTGGGGAAACCACAAAAGGGGGGATAACTCCCGAACCCCTCGGTATTTCTTGGTAAACTCAACTGCGCTGGATTCAGGGGAGCGAGCCCTCTCCAACGAGGCCCCATTCATCCAAATCGGAGCACTGTAGCCAAAGTGCGTAAAATCGGGCCAAAATATTCCAAGGGGTACCCCTTTGATTTTTTGGGGATTTGACAAATCTCTGGAGCGACCCTTTTTGGGGGGGGGGAATTGTTAGGGACCTCCCAGGGAGTCTGCGGATTCAATACCACCCCGGGCTGACCAGTATTTCCAGGGATAATGGGCATTCTGCCACCCCCTTGGGGAAACCACAAAAGGGGGGATAACTCCCGAACCCCGTGGTATTTCTTGGGAAACTCAACTGCGCTGGATTCAGGGGAGCGAGCCCTCTCTAACGAGGCCCCATTCATCCAAATTAATTATTATATATTAGGTATTTTCTTAGCAATTCCATTTTGAAATCTTGTTTGGTCGTTTATATTCAATTTTGTACAATAAAAACCTGTTCCCAAAACAAAAAAATACTGTCAAATTTTATAAATTATATAAATTCACTTAAATAAAGCCTAAATAAGTTAAATTAACTACTTAAATTAAATAATTCTCAAAAAAATGAAAAATTTCAATTCCTGAAATCTCAAAAAAATGCACAAGAATCATACTGATAAAAACTCAGTTTTTAGGCCGTTTTTGCGTTATTCGTCAATAATCGTTATTAAGCTAATTATTATTAAATATTTATTTTTTATATATTCTTTTATATTTTTAATTACTAAAAAACATAATTTCACAAATTGTTATTGTTTAATTTAATCAAAATCAATTAAATTAAAGTATTAGACTCCTACAACTATGCAATCGTAACAATAAAAACTCAGTTCTAAGGCCTGTTTTAGATGTTATCTAATTAATAATCGTTATTAAGCATCTTATTATTAAATACTAAATTATTTATATGTTCTTTAATATTTTTAATTACTAAAAAACATATTTTAATTTTTTTAATAAAATAACTTTAAAATTATTACCAAGTATCATTAACGCCATCTAAATTCCAGAAGTAAAAAGTGTGTGTCTTAAGAAATTGCGCCTTTTCTATGTATGTATGAGTTTTTTTTCTTGTTTGACAGTCCGAAATTAAAATTCTTATAAGAGGTAAAAGGTGCAAAAATTTTGTGCGGATAAAAAAATTATTTTTTATCATATTTAGAGCGTGTATAATTTTGTAATAAGTGAAATTAATTAATCTTAAATAATTGGTGATTGGTTTTATTACTGAAAATTAAACGTTTTAGTAAGTTGAACGAGGAAATTTTATAAGATTTGTTCCGATTGGTTTTTTGGGTCCATTGTAGAAGAAAAATGTAAGTTTAGATTTTATTTGAATTTTATATAATTCTGCTTGAAATTTTTGCTATATTGTTAAGTATCAGTAAACAATCTAAGAGGGAATAGACTTTTTCATAGAAATTAATCTCTAAATTAGCTTGATTGTGCTTGCAACCGGGTCTTTTGAAGTTGTTTTAAGTCGAGATTAGTAGAAAACTGATAACCGCCATTTTGAAAACGCTTGCTTGAAAGGCCCCCAAAATCGCAAAATTTTTGAAGGAGATATATAGACAAAGCCCCCAATAATTAAACGTTGGCCCCCCAGCACTAATTATGATATTGTGCTGGTGATGACCGACAAGTACATCGTACATTGAACTAAAAAGAGATAAGCTATGTAGTGAGGCCCGCACGCGGAGAGATAGGCACTCGACTTATGCAGACGTTGAGGTAATGAGGGATCTTCCTCGGCTCAGCTTTGCTTTATGGATTGAGTGAGCTGCAAGACCTCTGCCCCTTTATTAAAAGCTCCAAATGGGTTGAAATGGCGTGAATTTTGCCCCAACACTTAAAGTGCATCATAATGGGGATAATGGTGTGCCTAAGTGGGCTCCCTAGTGGGGGAGCAGCCATTTCAACCTAACCTAATCTATCACTGAGCGACCTTGTCTCTGCCCAATCTACAGGAAATGATGGTGACAGTCTTTAAAAGTAGCTAATCTGGAAAACCATGAACTAGCAACCCAAAGAGGTTTTATGGCAACAGTTAATATATCAATCGTTTCCATATGCACCACTTGAGCGAGGCGAATGTTGCTGTTGCCTGGCCGATGCGGCTGTGAACGTCGGACGTCGATGCTACTTTCGTTTCCTCAACCAATGATCCCAAATATTTGAACCTCGAAACCTGTTCGATTTGGGTTCCATCGAGGTGAACACTGGCCCTCGATCCGTCCGTTGTGAGCACTTTGGTCTTCTCTCCATTGATTTTTAACCCGTATGATTGGGCGATGTGGGAAACGTCCTATAAGATGTCCGTTGCTTCGGCATCCGTGTCGGCGAAGACGGCGCTATCGGCGGCGAACATTAAGTCGGTTGCGAAGTTGTTGTCGTCGTATCGAACTCCGAGTCGTCCATCGAATGCTTCACGCATAATCGCGTCGATCACAACATTGAAGAGAAGTGGCGAAGCGACGTCTCCCTGTCGGACACCCGTTTAAATCGGGATCTCCTCGCCTTTACTGAATGTTGAACGGTTATCAGTTACCGCGGCTCGAGACGTCGCTAAAAACCGGCAAGAGTGGAAACGAGTCGTGAATAGCGTTCGAGAACCAGCGGCACCGACAGCAGCGTATCCGTTGCGGGGACGTCCCGCTCGGACCGACAGCTAACGGAACAAAGAAGAAGAGGAAGAATATATCAATCCCTAGTAAAATCTGAAAACCTAGTATTTAGTGGTGCACTAACTAAATTGCCCATGGGATAAAAATATTCGGCCAGTGATTGGGCAAGAAGTTGACAGCTTAGATAGAATACTCATCGCTCGACTACAAGAGCAAATATGGAATGGTCAGGGGGAATCTAGTCAAAGAGGCCCGTGACTGGAACCCGCAAAGAACTCGTCAAGCTGGATTACAGCGGAGAGATTTTGGACGGAGCTGAGAGCTATCGCGTAAAGGACAACTGCTTCTGTCCTATATGTCTCACGAGGGATTATAGCGGAATAAGTAAGTAAAGGAGTCTTAGAACTAAGAGACTGTGCCATATTCTACAGCAGAAACAATTAATACAGAAGAAACTTTGAAGTAGGTGTCTGTGTAATCATGGCGGGAGCCCTACACTGTAGTACTACTATTATCATTTCTCTTTGTCTTTGCTTACCTGTTGGCCTTCTCCACCTCCGCCTTGCGACATCCATGATAGGAATCCTCCACCTTGTTGAGATGATCCAGGCTGTGAATTTGGACCACCTGTTGCTCCAAAGCCCTGCAAAACAAAATTATTTAAATTTTTTTTTTAATTTTTTGTTTTATAGTTCTCTGCATACCTGATCTTGATTTTGATTTTGTAAATTTCCAATTAAGCTCCATTGATTTAATGCAGCAGCAACAATAGCTGGATTCATTGGTAGAGTATTTAAATTTAATCCAACACCTAATGGATTATTCATATTTTGTCCTTGATTTGATGGATTCTGTCCTTGCGGATTAATACCCAATGCCTGTAAATTTGGCATATCTAAATTGCCGCGATTCTGATTGCTCCAGCCATTATTGTGCTGCATTGGCGGATTTGGTAGATAGCCGCCACGCTGTTGCGGATAAGGCATATTATCTTGTCTAGACATTTGATTTGGTCCACCGCGTGGATGTGGTACTAATGGTCCAGATGTATTATTATAATTAGCGTTACGGCTGCTTTCGGATTTTGGTGCAGCATTTGATACATGGACAGATACACCTAGATATTTATTATGTATTGGAGAAATATGTTTTTTATTATTATATTTGGTAATATTTTATATTTTACCTTTTATAATATGATCCTCTCCGCAAAGCGATTGGGCAACTTCTGGATCCAAAAATGTAACAAAACTAAATGCACGAAATGGTTTTGGTATAAATACATCCGTTACTTCACCAAATTTTGTAAAATATTCTCTTAAGTCATCAGCTGTTAATTCTTCAGTACATCTTCCAACAAACACTTTACATGGTACTTGATGTACCATACCCTCCTGATGTAAGATTATTAATTAAAAATAAATATGATCAAAATAACAATATAATACCTTAGAATTGGGTACTTTCACTTCACACCATCGACCATCTATAAGATGTCTAGTTGCTAATACTCTCATTTGTGCCTCATATGATCCAAAGCGTATAAAACCGAAACCTTTTGATTGTCCCGATTTTAAATCTTTTTTCACTTGTGCCATTAAAACTTCACCAAATTCCTCAAAATGCTCACGTAAACTTTGCTCAGATGTCTTCCATGGTAATCCCAATACAATTAAATCAGTACAACGTAAACGTGTCTCGATACGTTTTGTTTTAGCAGTTGAATTTTCCAAATTATCATCACTTTTACGTTTATTCTCTAAAGAAATTAAATACACTTATAAATTTTTTATGCTTTATATATTATGAACCAAATTATTATATATAATAAATAATACCTTTTGGGAAAACACAAAAATATATATGTGTACCCCATCCTGAATCAGCTGATGGCGGATAGAAACGACCCTCATTTGATCTTACGCCACGTATTGCACGTGAATCGGGATTACGATATTTTAATCCACATGCACCGGGAAATTGTGCCTGTAATGTTGATAGCAACAATGTACCATCCTCCTCAACTGGCAATTCAATTGGCTCTTCTCCTTCATCCTCAGCAACTTGCAGAAATTCCATAGACATACTTCCTTCCTTTATTTGGAAGAAATAAATTAATTTTAAAACAAAAACAAAATCATAAAATCAAAATAAAAATAAAAAATGAAATTAAAACTACCAAAAATTTGTAATGAATAAAATTTTTTAAGGAAAATAATTAAAACTAATTGAACAGATACACACACAAGGATTTGAGATCTCGTTCCAAGTGTCCACAAACTGATCAAAATTGTTATCATGCAAAAAATAAACACAATCAAAAGCAATTCAACAAAACAAAAAAAAAAAGATTTATAACTTTTTGGTTTTATTGGAACTTGATTTAACCATCGTGATCCTATGTGAAAGGATCCTAGATCTTATTCTGTGGTTATACATGATCCCTTTTGCCTATATCACCTAGCTTTATGAACCTACATTCTTAACCCGTTTATGACTAGGTTCAATCCGAGTTCTACCCAGTCATAAACGGATGTCGAGTTGAAACTGGGTCCACTCAACCCAACTCAGCTCTCCTATCTGGATCGAGTTGATATTTTACCTCATATACGCAAGTTGAGTTGAAATTCAACTCTATTTCAACCCAAAGTGAACTCGGCTCAACATCATATACGGTGATCGAAATTTCAACTCAATCTCGACTCAAATTTTCGACCTAGTCATAAACGGGGTATCTAATCTAACAAAAGTTTCCTAACTGATCCTCAAAATCTCAAGCTGGTCTAAACTGGTGGACCTGTCCTGATATTTTAAACTACGATCTACAAATAGTAGCACAAGAGATCTGTGCTGATGGTTACCTCTCTGTTTCCCCTGGGGCCACAGTTGACGTAATTCGACGTCGACTGAAAACGATAAGGAGCGCAGTTCAAAAACCTTACTACGGCTAACTATGGTAAACTTGTCTTTCAAAAACTGCGTGGCTAACCATAGAAAGGTTTTTGAACGCGCTGCGTCGCGTGAACTGGCCCCTGGTACTGTCAACATCACAGACCTTGTCAATTGCAGGTGAGCAGGATTCACTTGTTCCAGCAGTCATGTAACAAACAAGGCCATCTCCCACTAACCCTGGCTCTTAGCCGCCTGCTACTGAGAATATCGACATTTTGAAATTGAAGAAGTTTTGATTTTTGTTAGATGCGCTACAGGCTCATCCTAGAAATTTCTTCTCTTCTTCAATATTCACGAGTTCAAATGCATCACCCCCTCCAGACTTGTATATTAAACTATCCTGCCCTCTCTAATCCTTTCTCTGAGCCAAGCCTATTACTAGTTATTGCAACAAGACGAGCAGGACATGGCGGACTAGTATTTAGTAGTAGCGTGAAGCTGGAGATGGAAGCCAAGATTCTTTTTGGACATCACCCTCTCAAGCAAGGGAGAATCAGCGTCTTGTTATACGCCCGCTCGTTGGTAGTCAGAGGATTTACTATGATCAGATCTCAAAGGACTTCCAAGACTAAAATCAATTAGGCATTGGAAAGCAAATAGCTTCCAGCACACCCCAGCTGCGCGAATATCCCCCGAGGAAACCCAAATACACATCTGGTTGTGGATGCGAGGATGATGGATGGGAGGTCATAAAAGCAGAGGAAGTTAGTCGTTCTCTTTATGAATAGATGGAGTCTCTCGAGATGAATAGAAGCTCTGCTTAACGTTGTAAATTGGCCATCATAGCCTGCCTGCACTCTCTAAGGAGTTCACGCAGATCACCATAAAATCTGATACAAGTAAACCTGATAGTAGTATGCGACATTAACGCCAAACATACGATTTTTGGAGAAGCGACTACAATGGGAGCGGTAGCGACTCACACTAGGCGACACCGTCTTTTTGGTCTAGGTTCTAAGGGTTAAGCGCTCGTTAACCATCACAGAGGTTCATGGTTCAAATCCACACTACCCTGTAGGCATATAAAACGCGAGGAAGCATTCTCTAGTTCTGCCTCTGGGCTCTGGTTAGGTTAGATATGGCTAAGCTGCTGGTGTTAAGCTCATACACTTACGCCAAAAGTATAGCCTCATTTTTATGCCATAGTGATCCCACTTTAAGCCTAAAGTGTATTTCTTCGCTAAATCAGTTGCGGGATCCCAAAAACTTCGAGATTTCCGCAAGTGTGCTTAGAAAGAGTTCAAAAACCAAATGTGGTTAGTCTCCTTCTGCTTAGGGCTGCGTCAAGACCTAGTGATTTATAGGACTGGAAGGTGTTTAGGGCTAGAAGCTTGCAAGTAAGTCCATTTTGAATTTGCTGCTATAATATCGTTTCCCCCCGTCTTGTTCATCAAACTCTACGACTACACACGTGGATGTAAGTGTTTCGAACGCCTGCTCCTTGAAGGACGGCTTCATGCTTCAATAGCGAATATCGATATGAAAATATTTTGAGGCTACTGAAAGGTATCATGTATAACACACACACACACGCACACACAAAAAGAAATATTATCAAAAAACTTGAACAAAAAAAAAAACAAAAAAAATATATCACATACTCTCAAACTTAATATTCTAAACAAACAAAAAATATTTTTGATTAATTCACAATTTTTCCAAACAGTCCCAACAATCATAAAAAAATTTCTTCTTTTGTATGAAACTTAGAAAATTCACTGAGACCAATTTACATGTGCCCTTACTTATGACAGTAATGTAAGAGATTAATGCAAGACCCAAAAAGCAATGGCATTTAGGTGAGGAAGCTGGATAAACGAAGGAACATATATAACGCGACGAGAAATGGGGCCCCCAATCTCTGGGATGATAGTCGCAGATGCTGTAACATCTAGACTACGAGGTCGAGTATTGGTGATGTGAAAACCAGCCACAAATCTTGTTCGTATTAAAATAGTCTGATAGGAATTAGTCAGCCTTAGTAACTGTCCTAAAATAGGATAGGGTGGCCCCTCTTTCAAAGCGATACTTAGTCTAAGCATTTCTTGTACAGCAAAGTGACCCTTTAGTCTCTCGAGCCTAAAAGATGGATTTCCAAGAGTCGTGAAAATGCTTTCTTATTACACAAAACTGGGTCTTGACCTAGTTCCCACACTCAGCTGACTCATACCTACTTTAGCGTATGGTTTCCGTTGGCCTACAAGAAAAGTAGGTATGGGGTCGGTTGAGTGTGGGAATCCTGATATGAAAAACGTATAGCTTCCCCGTTGGCCTGCTCAACGCCAACAGCTACTCGTCAGTTTTCTCTGACGAATCAAGCAAATGTCTAGTATAAAGCTTTGTAGTAGAAGAATAGAAAAAATAGGATAGGTTAAAGGGACTCTGTGCGATGATGCAGCACTAAATGCCATTATCATAACCATCTCAGGATTAACAGAAAGCGCCTTCCTGGAGTTAGCTGGGCCTAGATCGCAATTAATGGATACATAAGGAAATCAAAAGTTAAAGCACAAAACACATTCATAATTATTGGGGCACATATAAAAAACCAGCGTAAATTATTATTAGTATTCGCAACAATTGTCTAATTAATTTAATCTCTTCAAGGATAATGTAAAGATCTACAGAGAAGCGCAGAGAATATTTTCTGCGGTACGATCTATGGCTTGAATGGAATCCGTTGTAAGACCTAAAACAACATGCGTGGATTGGAGAAATTGAATGATTAGCAGGAGCTACAACTGAAATATTCTGGCCGGGGGAGCTGAGAGCTGTAGCATAAAAAAGAGTCCGCTAATAGGTATCTGTTTCCACCCTATGTCCCAAGAAGAATTGAAGTAGCATAAGAAGATCTATTGGGTAAGATAGCAAAGAAGGATGGTAATGGAATAGTAGCTTGTTGCTGTAACTGGGAATAGACAAATTGTCTTCCAATAATTCTCTATTACACGTCATTCTCCACCACTGTGCTCACATTTCACCGCATCATTAGCTATGTGGGAGGAATCTTGCGATCGATTTTTTGGCCACATCCCGAAATCCGGTGATGCTCAAAATTGGCACAACGCTTTGATTCTGAAGGCAATATAGCACATTCAATTCTATGGCCCCTGTGATAAAAGTCGAGTCATGTGACGTGACAAGTCGCTTGAGTTAAAGAAAAGACGCTTCAATCGAATTATGACTTTCAGCACAGGGAGCCAAAGAGTGGAAGTGCTAAGTTGGGCCTTTTTCATAATTGCATGGTTGCTTGCCTGCTTTCATGCATGCTTGCAAAAGAGCAACTGTTAGGTAAATCAGTTGCGCAATCTAGAAACTTTGCATTTTTGAATGAAAGCAATCAGCTGTCAAAAATATATGTCAAATTTTATGTCGAGTTTTTTTCCTTCATTTTCTGAATTTGTTTACCGCTGAAAAATAAAACGAAAAAATGGATCGAGAAAATGTGATTAATGTTATTGTCAGTTTGTAGATAGATAACTCGGCTTCATTAGATCCGGTCCGAAAATTTGAAACTTCACAGCGAAAAAGACGGATAAATTATGTGTCTTGTTTAGCTCGTTAATCTCTCGTTTAAAAGAAGTTTTATCCTTGGGGTGCTCCAAACCTCTTCATTATTTTCGCTATAGAATACATAATAATTTCAATTAAAATAAAACACCCTAATAATATCGAAAAACTGAAAATCTTGTGCCAAAATTTCATTTTTGGCACTTTTCTTCTTCTTTAATCAGATAAGCATGCGTACAAAAATAGTTGCACGATTTGCGCAGACCTGTCAAGCAGGTTGCAGTTTTGAACAAATGATAGTTGCACATTTGCTTTTTTGAATACCATGCAAATGATCGATTTGCGCAACCATGCAATTATGAAAAGGGCCTTGAGTTTAGGATCCCTGTGCTAAAAGTCGTACTTCGATTGAAACGACATTTTCTTCAACTCAAACGACTTGTCACGTCACACAATTCGACTTTCAGCACAGGGCCCGGCGGTACATCCAATATGGCGGCCACGATAAAATAGCGAATTACCTTTTCTATTTCTTTACAACCCCCGACATGGGTAAGGAATGTGGGGGCAACCCATATGGTGAACACTGCGGCCAAGTTAGGCCTATTGTGTACCCCGACATGGGGATCAAACGAAAGAATGTGACAAGTAGAATACAGTAAGCTATGTGACATTTTAAATCCAATATGGCGGCTACCACAAAATGGCGCTGGAGACTAAAAAGAGTAAAATAAAAAAAAAACAATAAAATACAGTTTATCCCTTGCGAAACAGTCTACGTATCCTTGAAGAGATTAACGAATAATTATATTTTACAAAAAAAAAAAATTCATAAAATTGTTTTCTTAAGTTTCAATTGATTTTTTTTTATATTGTTGGTATTTTGTAAATACTGTAAGGATCAAATTACTTTTTTTTAATATGAAAAAAAAAATGTAATATATAAAAATAAAATTCACCTCTCTCTATAAATATATTATATGTATATAAATGTATCTCGCACAACAAAAAAAAGTTCGCACTCAAAAATTTAATCCACCAACGTACACCGTACTATTATAATAATAATAAAAATAATAATAATAATAAACTCATACACTTATTTTATAAAAACAACAAATCACGTATGTATATATAAATAGTATATATAATATAATATATATTATTTATAAATATTTTTTAATAATTCAATTCTCAATCGAACCGCAGCAGATTTATACTCTCAAAATTTCCACAATCACAAGGTTTTTTTCTGTTTTTTTTTTTATTTATTTTCTAATTTAATAATTATTTATGTTTTATAATTAATAAAAAATTAAGTGTGTTTATAATATGAAAATTAAAAATTAATGTGAATGATGAAAAACACAACAAAATGAGAAAAAATCGATTTTGTGTTGTGTTGTTGAAAATAAAAATGTAAAATATAGAAAACTACTTTAATCGGAACATAAATATTGGTACAGTATAGATATTTCTCAGTGACTCGCGTATTTTTTTACAGTTCAATTCCAATGTATTATCAAAAATTACATATATTGTATAGTATATACATTTTTTTTTCACATTAAATTCACCCTTTTGCAAATTAAATTCACCCGTTTAAATATTAAGTACTTCTACATTATATACTACTAGTTGGAATCCGGTTCGACTCGGTGTACCCATAAGCCACATAGTATGGCGTGCGCCAAAACAATTGGGAATCTCAAAATCGCTTTTTAATTGGCGGTGAGAGTCCCAAATCGCACAACGAAAGTACATTCGAAAAGAAAAATGTCACTTAAACGAACGTAGTGGTGGTGATCCAAATCACCCACTTATTTATATTCCCCCAATTCTTTTTCGTGGTTCCAAATCAGTAACCATTGAAGCGACATCCGGTGTCCCATAAGGTAGTCATCTTGACCCTCTTCTGTTTATCTTATCAATTGATGACATTGCTCCCTTGCTAAGACACTGGTAGAATATTGATTTACGCTGATGACATCAAATTGTATCGTCACATTAAGAGTATTGAGGATTGCAAACTTTTGCAAGTTGACCTTGGCACCTTTTGCTTTTGGTGTGCTAACAACAACCTGGTTCTTAATATTAGCAAATGTGAAATCATGACTTTTAGTAGGTGACGTGGTCCTATAATGTAGTTGAAAATAAGAGTATCCCACGTGTTAATTTTGTTAAAGATCTCGGGATTAGATTTGATAGTAAGCTGGATTTCTCCACTCCACTCTCTTCCAGAGGTAGTTTAGTCCTGGGTTTTGTAAAAAGGTGGTCCAAAGAATTTAATAACCCCTTGATCATTAAACATTGATCATTTCTCTTGTCAAACCATTACTCGAATAAACGTTTCAGGTTTGGTCTCCTCATTACAATTCGCATGTTAGAACTGTTGAATCGGCTCAACGAAGGTTTCTTCGATTCGCACTGAATCATCTTCCTTGGGGAAAACCCATTAGTTCTTTCATCATATGAATCTCGGCTTAACTCTTACTTAAGCTCTCTTTACAAGCGTCGGGTTTACTCTATTATAAAAAGATATAAAAGTAAGCAATAAACACTTTTAATAGTAATAAGCACTTCAAATGGTACTAAACACTTTTGAAGAGACTAACTTTCTGAACAGCCTTTATTAATTACGTTTTATGATTTTTTCTACTTTCAGATCGCACATTGTATTGGTAAGAACATGATCAATTGTTAGCTGCTCCATCTGGCGACTTACAGGCTGCCTTTTTGAATATCGAGTCATATTTTGAATATACACTATGTACCTTTTTCTTGTGGCAAAATTTTGATACAAGGTAAGAAGATGCAGCTTGTGGTAGATTGGCATAGTTTTAATTAATTAGTTTGTTTAAAACATTTATAGATAACGAATTAAGAATTTTGGATTAAGAACGATTTAGCAAGATCCTAGAATTTAAAATATGATCATCAGTATATTATTTTGGGACGATTCGGCGGGAATAGAGCAGCATAGCTTTTGAGGTAAGCTAACAAGATAAGAACTTCAAAGTTTCGTTTCTGTGGATAAAGCTTGAGTTTTTCTTCTGATTCTTTTAAAGGACAAGGACGTTATTGTAGATGATTCCACGATACTATTAGAAAATTCACTTTGTTAATAGATATAAAAGTAAGTAATAAACACTTTTAATGGTAATAAACACTTTCGATAGTATTAAACACTTTTAACGATACTAACTTTCTGAACAGCCCTTAGTAATGATCGTTTATGCTTTTTTCTACTTCCAGAACGCTCTCGTTTCGTTTCAAATAATATCCACACGCCTCGATTTTTTTTAAATAGGGTAGATTATTCGGGAGTGCTTTTAGTGCTAACTTTTGCCTTTCAGATCAATTCTTCCATGAGACCAAGGGGGGTGGGCGGTGAGTACAATAATTTGATTACTGCATGCGTAGCCTTTCGTGTTTTGGATGAATTCTGCAGGAACTTAGTTATGGTTATCTAACATACCGCCATTGCTACAGTTCTTCAATTCAGTCAAATCACTCCATTTTAGTTTAATGCTGCCTAGACTTTATCTTGACTTTAGGCAGACTTTAGACCCAACTCAGCGGATCGTCGATTTACTTCGTTGTTAGCTTAGTATATAATTAGATCTTTTTTTATATTTGAATATATTCTTGCCTAATGTGCAAGGTCACATCTTTAAACCCCTATTCCCACTGTTCTGGTCTCCAACATGCATTATCAAGAAGATTTGTGTGCTGTGCAAGTGTGTAAGAAGAAAAGTGCGTGGCAACTCGTTCTTCCTAATTTTTCATTTGGCAAATTCATTTTTGGCTCGGGCTCGTTTTTAACGGTTAGTGTGGATACACGGGAGTGTCGCGTAGTGTAGTATTTGACAAGGATCTGGATACCTTGGATTGGATACTCTGGAGACTATGGAATTTGAACTGTGAAATGTCTAGGAAGTGTGTGGTAAGTGTAGTACATTATTTTATTTTTAGTTGCTACTTTATATCCAATTTAAAACAGAATGAATGTTGATGGTAGAGCCCGTTTCATAAAAGAAGGGAATCTCAAAAACGCAGCTTCCACGCGCATTGAGTTTCTCAACTCCCCACAAGTGAACAAAATCACTCCGTTTGTTTGAAAACACACAAATTATGACTCATTTATATTCTCTCAATCACAATTCCACATGCGCGTGCTGATTTCCCTTCTTTTGTGGCGTGGGCTCTAGCTTGTGCACAGATTTATTGATCGGATTGGTTATGCCCTTTGTTATTGCTACTGTAGACTAGCTTTTGTAGATTCAATTTCATTGAGGCAAGTATTGGAGTGCCTTATCATCCTACCTTGATACCATTTTGAATTTTACTAACTACAATTTTTTTTCTTCTCTTTTCAGATAGTGTGAAATTAGTGAAGTGTGAGATTAGTGTGCATTTTTGGGTTTCGAGAGAGTCGGAAAGGTGGTGAGTACTTCTATTTTCTTTTTTATGCTAGACACTTAGTTCGGGAGTCGCGTGTATGAAAAGAAACTTGTATGTAGACTGTAGGGCTTATCGTTATTAGCAAGTAAGCTATATAAACATTTCTTCCAGGGTAGTAGTAGCTTTGGCCAACATTAGCGGACAGCTGCTTAGCTGCAGTTGCCAGGCGGCTCAAGTCACGGGTCTCCCCCGATTTTTAGCAATCTCTTTAGTGGGTATGGAAGCTGCCATCTGTTTATCGAGTGGCGCGATATTCGGGTGTCACTTACCTGCCTGATACTGGATGGTCACACCATCGTTTCATTGTCCCGGGGCTTTGACTCGTTTGTGAGGGGTCGAGCTTAGTGGAGTTCAGCCTGGTTCGCAACTTGCAGGCAACTGTGAGTGCTAGGGGCCGAAGTGAAGTCATAGGATCGGAGTCCCCTTCGGGAGCGGACACCTTTTCTTATGCAAGGCTTATTAGTTTAGATAAGATTGATGCTGACATATCGTCTACCCCGCACTAACAGATCAAATTTGTGGGGACACAGGCAACTGTGGTAGGGTTGTGGGCTAGCCAACTGTGAGCTGGCACAGAAACGGGGAAATCAAACTAGCGAAGGGTCGTCTTTATGAAGTGTCAATCTTGTTAGGATGTCACTGGGTGATCTTGTAGGTATTTAAGTAGGTTTATTTTAACTGCATGGAAACTGGTCTGTACAACTAATTTGCTACAGGCAACACCTTCAACGAACCGATGCTATTCTTCCCCGATCATGGGACGAACCGCACATTCAATGTTTTCATAAGATATTGAATGGGTCCAGGCAGTGTCAGCTTATGGACTTTCGGCCACATTGAGGGTGTAGCCTGAAGCGGCGCCTGCTTCGAATGCCTAGCGAAACGAATTGTGGAGCTACGCGCTAGTATTCTCCTAGATTTTAGGATAGATCACCTTTTGACCTAGGGCAGTGTAAATATTAAGAAATATGATGATAAAACAAACGATACTGGTGAGCTCGAAGGAAGGAACTAAGCCGGAACACGAACTATGGAAATATGGAGCTAAGGAACTACGAAAAAATGCTGAACAAGAAAACCGATATTGAAGAGCTTTCGGAAACTAAAGTTGCTGCAAAGGAATGAGGAGTAAGCTTTAACTGAGGAGAACCATTTGAAAAACAATATTGTCCGACAATCATCGTCATCATTCGGCTAGTCAATCGAGATTTTCTTTTTTATTTAAATTTTCTGCTTTTAACTCTTGCCTTGCAGATTGTAGCCTTTCCTCTCTTGAAACCCCCGTCAATCAACATTTATGTGAAATCAACTTAACATCATGACATCGTCAGATTATTCATCATTCATCAATCAACAGTCCACCATCAACAATCATCATGGGTAATTTTTATCAACAAGGTTTGATCTTAAGAATTTTTTTTATTATATATGCTTCAATTGCCAAATGGATTGATATCAAAATGCTTTGTTGACTCTTAACCGTATATATTCAAAACAGATTGCACTGAATTACCAATATTAACTCTAAATGACTATTATTTGGCAAGTGAAGCATTCATATATTGATAAAACCTATGCAACATATAAATATATTCAATATTTTTCAGTGTAGTCCTCTTCATGAGGGCTACTCTTTTTTATCTAATTATTTTCTTTTTTACCCAACAGAGGACACCAGCAGTACTTTCTTAACAATGAAGACCAACGACGACCCCTAACATTTCTTTGAAGATTTTCATCCAGTATTTCTTCTAATTCTATTTCGTTTTGCATTCCAACCAGATAGTATCGATCAATGTTCGACGCACGTGTGCTATTTCAGAATCGCTGCCTTTTTACCGGTGAAGGCATGAATACCTCCTCATAAATTATTTTTTCGCAAAACCTTCTTAAAAAGTTTTTGCTACTCCTTCTAGAAATTGGAAACAAATTAAGTGCGGCATTTCGTTTCAAAGTTAATCGATACAATATCTTAGCCGTAGGAGATCGAAAACTCTAATAACTTCAAATCGACAAGTTCAACGCGTTAACGATCACAATATCATGGTAGCCGTAGGAGATCGAAAAATCTACCAACTTCAAATCGACAAGTTCAACGCGTTAACGATCACAATATCATGGTAGCCGTAGGAGATCGAAAAATCTACCAACTTCAAATCGACAAGTTCAACGCGTTAACGATCACAATATCATGGTAGCCGTAGGAGATCGAAAAATCTACCAGCTTCAAATCGACAAGTTCAATGCGTAAACGATCACAATATCATGGTAGCCGTAGGAGATCGAAAAATCTACCAACTTCAAATCGACAAGTTCAACGCGTTAACGATCACAATATCATGGTAGCCGTAGGAGATCGAAAAATCTACCAACTTCAAATCGATAAGTTCAACGCGTAAGCGATCACAATATCATGGTAGCCGTAGGAGATCGACAAATCGACCGACCACATCAATCGATACAAAATAGATCTTGTTATTGCCCGGGCAAATTAAATACTGTTATTAATGAATTATGTTTGATCTATTAATAAGGTATAGTAAATGAGGATGGTGCGACAGAGAGGAGTTATAGGAGACAGTACGGTTTAGAAATATGGAGACTGTCACTGTGCACGGCGGGTGTGGGGCCGTGCACTTTTCTAAATAAAACACAAATCAGAAATTTATGTAGCTTCCGACCGGGCCAATTCAAAACAGCACAGTTCTGCATTTTAACTCAAAGTAAATCGATACAACATCGTAGCCCACTTGGAGATCGAAAAATCTACCAATTACAAATCAGCAAATTCAACGTGTTAAACAATACAAAATGGATCGCTTATTTTTTTGCCCAGGCGAAGTAAGATGTCAAAATGGATAACATCGACTAAGAACCAGGATTGGTGCGACGTCCGTTCTTCGGACAAAAAGGAGATATTCTGAACTGTTTCAATCCTGCTGCTTAGTTAGAGTATAGGATCCCAGATAGAATAAATTGGAAGACCGCTAACCAAGACCTCGGAAAGTGGTGGCACCCGATTTCACTTTTTCCAAAACTCGAGAAGTCACTGCGGACGAACTCCTAACAGTTCTGGATAGGATAATCTGTACTGTGGACTACTCTTACCATTGGGTAACACATCAATCGTGGATGTCAAGGAAGTGTGTGGTAAGTTTATTCTATTATTTTATCTATTTAAGTTAATTTTTTTTTATTGTTGATTCTTTTAAAGGGCAAGGAGGTTATTGTAGACGATTCTACGATACATCGATGGATACATTTAGGAAATGCATTCTGTTAATAAATATAAAAAGTAAGTAATAAACACTTTTAATGGTAATAAACACTTTCGATATAGTATTAAACACTTTTAACGATACTAACTTTCTGAACAGCCCTTAGTAATGATCGTTTATGCTTTTTTCTACTTCCAGAACGCTCTCGTTTCGTTTCAAATAATATCCACACGCCTCGATTTTTTTTAAATAGGGTAGATTATTCGGGAGTGCTTTTAGTGCTAACTTTTGCCTTTCAGATCAATTCTTCCATGAGACCAAGGGGGGTGGGCGGTGAGTACAATAATTTGATTACTGCATGCGTAGCCTTTCGTGTTTTGGATGAATTCTGCAGGAACTTAGTTATGGTTATCTAACATACCGCCATTGCTACAGTTCTTCAATTCAGTCAAATCACTCCATTTTAGTTTAATGCTGCCTAGACTTTATCTTGACTTTAGGCAGACTTTAGACCCAACTCAGCGGATCGTCGATTTACTTCGTTGTTAGCTTAGTATATAATTAGATCTTTTTTTATATTTGAATATATTCTTGCCTAATGTGCAAGGTCACATCTTTAAACCCCTATTCCCACTGTTCTGGTCTCCAACATGCATTATCAAGATTTGTGTGGTGTGCAAGTGTGTAAGAAGAAAAGTGCGTGGCAACTCGTTCTTCCTAATTTTTCATTTGGCAAATTCATTTTTGGCTCGGGCTCGTTTTTAACGGTTAGTGTGGATACACGGGAGTGTCGCGTAGTGTAGTATTTGACAAGGATCTGGATACCCTGGATTGGATACTCTGGAGACTATGGAATTTGAACTGTGAAATGTCTAGGAAGTGTGTGGTAAGTGTAGTACATTATTTTATTTTTAGTTGCTACTTTATATCCAGTTTAAAACAGAATGAATGTTGATGGTAGAGCCCGTTTCATAAAAGAAGGGAATCTCAAAAACGCAGCTTCCACGCGCATTGAGTGTCTTAACTCCCCACAAGTGAGCAAAATCACTCCGTTTGTTTGAAAACACACAAATTATGACTCATTTATATTCTCTCAATCACAATTCCACATGCGCGTGCTGATTTCCCTTCTTTTGTGGCGTGGGCTCTAGCTTGTGCACAGATTTATTGATCGGATTGGTTATGCCCTTTGTTATTGCTACTGTAGACTAGCTTTTGTAGATTCAATTTCATTGAGGCAAGTATTGGAGTGCCTTATCATCCTACCTTGATACCATTTTGAATTTTACTAACTACAATTTTTTTTCTTCTCTTTTCAGATAGTGTGAAATTAGTGAAGTGTGAGATTAGTGTGAATTTTTGGGTTTCGAGAGAGTCGGAAAGGTGGTGAGTACTTCATATTTTCTTTTTTATGCTAGACACTTAGTTCGGGAGTCGCGTGTATGAAAAGAAACTTGTATGTAGACTGTAGGGCTTATCGTTATTAGCAAGTAAGCTATATAAACATTTCTTCCAGGGTAGTAGTAGCTTTGGCCAACATTAGCGGACAGCTGCTTAGCTGCAGTTGCCAGGCGGCTCAAGTCACGGGTCTCCCCCGATTTTTAGCAATCTCTTTAGTGGGTATGGAAGCTGCCATCTGTTTATCGAGTGGCGCGATATTCGGGTGTCACTTACCTGCCTGATACTGGATGGTCACACCATCGTTTCATTGTCCCGGGGCTTTGACTCGTTTGTGAGGGGTCGAGCTTAGTGGAGTTCAGCCTGGTTCGCAACTTGCAGGCAACTGTGAGTGCTAGGGGCCGAAGTGAAGTCATAGGATCGGAGTCCCCTTCGGGAGCGGACACCTTTTCTTATGCAAGGCTTATTAGTTTAGATAAGATTGATGCTGACATATCGTCTACCCCGCACTAACAGATCAAATTTGTGGGGACACAGGCAACTGTGGTAGGGTTGTGGGCTAGCCAACTGTGAGCTGGCACAGAAACGGGGAAATCAAACTAGCGAAGGGTCGTCTTTATGAAGTGTCAATCTTGTTAGGATGTCACTGGGTGATCTTGTAGGTATTTAAGTAGGTTTATTTTAACTGCATGGAAACTGGTCTGTACAACTAATTTGCTACAGGCAACACCTTCAACGAACCGATGCTATTCTTCCCCGATCATGGGACGAACCGCACATTCAATGTTTTCATAAGATATTGAATGGGTCCAGGCAGTGTCAGCTTATGGACTTTCGGCCACATTGAGGGTGTAGCCTGAAGCGGCGCCTGCTTCGAATGCCTAGCAAAACGAATTGTGGAGCTACGCGCTAGTATTCTCCTAGATTTTAGGATAGATCACCTTTTGACCTAGGGCAGTGTAAATATTAAGAAATATGATGATAAAACAAACGATACTGGTGAGCTCGAAGGAAGGAACTAAGCCGGAACACGAACTATGGAAATATGGAGCTAAAGAACTACGAAAAAATGCTGAACAAGAAAACCGATATTGAAGAACTTTCGGAAACTAAAGTTGCTGCAAAGAAGTGAGGAGTAAGCTTTAACTGAGGAGAACTATATGAAAAACAATTGTCCGACAATCATCGTCATCATTCGGCTAGTCAATCGAGATTTTCTTTTTTATTTAAATTTTCTGCTTTTAACTCTTGCCTTGCAGATTGTAGCCTTTCCTCTCTTGAAACCCCCGTCAATCAACATTTGTGTGAAATCAACTTAACATCATGACATCGTCAGATTATTCATCATTCATCAATCAACAGTCCACCATCAACAATCATCATGGGTAATTTTTATCAACAAGGTTTGATCTTAAGAAATTTTTTTTATTATATATGCTTCAATTGCCAAATGGATTGATATCAAAATGCTTTGTTGACTCTTAACCGTATATATTCAAAACAGATTGCACTGAATTACCAATATTAACTCTAAATGACTATTATTTGGCAAGTGAAGCATTCATATATTGATAAAACCTATGCAACATATAAATATATTCAATATTTTTCAGTGTAGTCCTCTTCATGAGGGCTACTCTTTTTTATCTAATTATTTTCTTTTTTACCCAACAGAGGACACCAGCAGTACTTTACTTTCTTAACAATGAAGACCAACGACGACCCCTAACACTTCTTTGAAGATTTTCATTCAGTATTTCTTCTAATTCTATTTCGTTTTGCATTCCAACCAGATGGTATCGATCAATGTTCGACGCACGTGTGCTATTTCAGAATCGACACGAACTTCTCAATTAGATGTCTTAAAAAATGTCGCTGCCTTTTTTCCCGTGAAGGCATGAATACCTCCTCATAAATTATTTTTTCGCAAAACCTTAAAAGGTTTTTGCTACTCCTTCTAGAAATTGGAAACAAATTAAGTGCGGCATTTCGTTTCAAAGTTAATCGATACAATATCTTAGCCGTAGGAGATCGAAAAATCTACCAACTTCAAATCGACAAGTTCAACGCGTTAACGATCACAATATCATGGTAGCCGTAGGAGATCGAAAAATCGAATCGACGATGAATCGATACAAAATAGATCTTGTTATTGCCCGGGCAAATTAAATACTGTTATTAATGAATTATGTTTGATCTATTAATAAGGTATAGTAAATGAGGATGGTGCGACAGAGAGGAGTTATAGGAGACAGTACGGTTTAGAAATATGGAGACTGTCACTGTGCACGGCGGGTGTGGGGCCGTGCACTTTTCTAAATTAAACACAAATCAGAAATTTATGTAGCTACCGACCGGACGAATTCAAAACAGCACAGTTCTGCATATTATCTCAAAGTAAATCGATACAACATCGTAGCCCACTTGGAGATCGAAAAATCTACCAATTACAAATCAGCAAATTCAACGTGTAAAACAATACAAAATGGATCGCTTATTTTTTGCCCAGACGAAGTAAGATGTCAAAATGGATAACACCGACTCAGAACCGAGATTGGTTCGACATCCAAGGTAAGATCCATTTTCTTGTTCTAGATAAAATAGGTTGAGATCAAGATTTTTCAGCCTGTGTAAGTAGTGTGTTAGTAGTCATGCGGGTCATGTAGATTTCTTCGGACAAAAAGGAGATTCTGAACTGTTTCAATCCTGCTTCTTAGTTAGAGTATAGGATCCCAGATAGAATAGATTGGAAGCCCGCTAACCAAGACCTCGGCAAGTGGTGGCAC
Organism: Thereva unica; assembly: GCA_949987705.1. NCBI lineage: Eukaryota > Metazoa > Arthropoda > Insecta > Diptera > Therevidae > Thereva > Thereva unica. The sequence continues at coordinate 6,206,139 of OX465286.1, forward strand.
CCAATTTCACTTTTTCCAAAACCCGAGAAGTCACTGTGGACGAACTCCCAACAGTTCTGTTAGCAAGTCCTAATCGTACGTGATGCTCCTAACGGGAGACGGTCAACAGAGAAAAACTAATCAATTTAAGCTGCTTGTGATCCGAGCCGAAGCCAAAGTCTTTTCATTTAAACAAACAAAGCATGTTTTCTTCAATATTTTTCGATCGGCACCTGAACGGAGTCGCTATCATTGTTGGTTCGCGCGATAACGTGCAGGTACAACTATCACATATATCGTTAAAACAAAAAAAAAAACGGCTCGACCGAATTTTATGAAAATCTTTTCAGATCATATTTCCGTTAATGCCCTTCGAAACTTCTAAATAAATGGGGAAATTAAAAAGTAATTATACAGATGCTATTGAACATTGAGCATTCATTGATACGGAAAAGGGGTGGATGTGTAAATGTCAGTGAAAAATTTATCACGGAAGCCGCTGACACGGATAGTGCCGGTGGCTTGCCGTCACGGATATGTGTGGATCGATCTTAATTACTCAATTATGCCGCATTTTTTGCGGATGTCGGTTTTTCCTGTCATCTTCATCAGATTCAATTTTTTGGTGTTTGGTGTTGGAAAAATGCTTGGATTTTTATTTTTTTACATCCAGTATTAAGGTGAGGGATCGCAGATTTTTTTTTTACTTTATTTTGTGAGTTTCCCGGGATCGCTGCTGCTTGTCCTCCGCTTACGCGTACCTCGAACCTCGATCTTTTGAGTTTATATATGCTAATGTCACACTTTATGATCTCACCAAGATAATCCCCCCCCCCCGCCGTTTTCTTCGACCTATAAAATTTCTAAATGCTCCAGGAATGCTTCTTTGGCAGCATATTTGGCAGCACTCAAAATTAGATAGCCTGTGCGCAGTGCCTGTGAAGAACAAAAAGAAACAAAAACAAAATACTACATAGTCCTCATTTAAAATGTTCCAACTGTAAAAACCGGATTAAATCGGAATGTAAAAAAAATAGATACAAGTATATAGTAAACAGGGATGGCGCTTGCGTCTTTTGCGCCCGGTGCACAATGCTACATTGCGCTCCATAAGCTCTTCATATTTTATCTTAGTGAAAGACAATTGAAACAGACACAAAACATTTGGTGGGTGGGAGAAATAATTTTCATAGTTTGCGGAATTGGTAAAAGTTGATGAAAACTTTACAAAACGGCCGGGTGTTGATAGATTTTGGTTAAACGAACAAAAAATCGTGGGGACACAGGTAAATCGTAACGTTTTAGCCGGTAGGCCTCGTTGAAATTTTTGTGTTGGGATGTAAAACTCCTCACCCTTTTTTTAAATCTCAATTTCTGAAATTGCGCCCGGTGCAAGTGCACCATTAGCACATATGAAAGCACCGCCCCTTATAGTAAATATACATTTTTTTTTATAGAAATATCTATACTGTATGTTTTAAAAGTATTATTTGTGAATGTGTTTCCAACTATAGTATAAAATATGCTTTATTCGAAAAAAAAAAATAAATAAATAATAATAATAAAGTTTGATTGAGTTGAAAAAAAAATCAAATTAATTAATTGAGTAAACAAAACAAAAAAAAAATCTTTTTAATTTTTAGTGTCAGTAATTTTTTTTAACAACACACGTTGGACAGAAACAATAAAAAAATTGTCCGAGCATCTATATATGTATATTGTTTTGTATTTATTTATATATATTTTTTTTTGTTTTGTATATAATATTATATTTTTTTTAATATATCTGTATATATATGTGAATTTTTTTTTGTGGGGGGAAGTATAGGATTACTTTTGAAACACTAGTTTATATATTCACCAACAACAGCGCACACAGTATATAAAAATCATACTATATATATTCTCTTACTATTTTTTTTTCTCAAAAACTTTCTTTTTTTATAATTGATATATCATAATTTTTTTTTTAAACTTTTCTCTCTCTTATATTCTCCTCTCTACTACACTCTCGCACTCGCTGCACATATAAATAAATAGAAAATTTTTGTTCATTCTAATATACTTTTAAAAAAAACAATAATACATTAAAGAAGATTGCAAGAAAAACAAAAAAAGAAGGAAAAAATATGTATTAGGTTAAAAAAGAATTTTCCTTTTTAGTTTTATGTTTGTAGAACAAACAAATAAAAAAAAATTTTAATTACTCTTTAATTACTTTTTTATTACCCCTTTAGTAGTAATAATGTTTCATTATCATAGTTTTTTTTGTTGATTTTTTTGAAAGTATCACAAGGAAAATTCCAGGAATTTCTAAAAAAAAATTTCCTTCTTTTTTTTGTTTTTTCTTGTTTTGTTTATATGTATATATTTATATTCGTTCTCGTCTCTCTCTCTTTGCACGTTCATGTAATAATAATAAGATAAAACATTTTCTCTCGCTCAGATTTATGCCACCTTTTTTTTATTATTATTAAAAAAAAAAAAAGAAATTCTAAAAAAACATTCGCAAACTTTTTCCATTTACAAAAAAAAATGTTTTTAAAAATTTTTATTTTGTTTTTTGCTTAAGGCATGAGAAAACTAGGAAACGACAATAATTACAATTTACTGCTCGACATTTTTCCCGATTTTTTTTGGAATTGAATTTTTTTTTGGGTGTGCTCTTTTTTGTAATTGAATTTTTGATTTTTTTTCTTTAATTAATTAATTAATTATTATTAATATTGTTTATATTTATAGTTTTAATTTATTATCAATTAGTTTATTTGCTTTTTTTTATTATTAGTGATTTTCGCGAGTTTCTTTTTGTTATATTAAATTTTTTTTAGGAAAGAAAAATAGTGTGTTTTTTTTTGTTTTAAATTTAATTATAATTTATTTTTATAGTTTTTTATTTTATTTTATTATATTATTATATTAAAACGAACCACAAACGCGCACATTTATATTTTTGTTTTTTTTTTGTATATGTATATATTAATGGTATATACTTTGACGATATTGATGACGATTGGGGGATATTTATTGCACGCAATGACGCGTTTTTGCTTTATCGTGAAAAAATATTTTGATTTTTTTTAATACTTATATGCATATAAACGTATTTGTTGTTGTTGGTTTATATATACAAACGTATATATATATAGTATATACATATATATTCTGTTTATTTACATTTTTATATTTATTACTTTAAGGTTAAATAAAATTTAAAAAAAAAATCATTTATAACTAATCAAAAAAAAAAATAAAATCAAATAAATATAAATATAAAAATTCCCCGATTAACGTTATGCAATCCACTTTCATTTTTTACGTATGTAGGCGTTTTATATGTATATATATATATACACACATGTATATATATGCATATATCTATATATATCTACGTAGTATTAATTATTGTTGTTGTTTTATAGTAGTGTTGTTATTTAGCCCCCTTTTTTTATAAATATGAGACTACAATTTCTTTTTTTTTGTTATTTTTTTTTAGTTAAGTTTAGTTACAATTACAATTTCTTGTTTTCTTGAACGACGTTTTTTTTTTATTTAGATTATATTCTTGCGTTTTTATATATAAAAATTTAATTTAAACAACAAAAAAAAAAACAAATGAACTATATGATCATATATATATATAAATATATATAAATAATTATTTTTTTAAAATCGCGAGGACTTTTGCAGGCGCACGTAAAATTCAAAAAAACACCAGGCACACGTTTCACCACACAATCGCAATCACGCACTAAAAGTTTGAAGCTTAGCTTGGCATTTCACAAATTCCCATTTTTTTTTCAACTCTCCCCCCCCCATCCATCCCTGTATAACTTTTTAGAAATGAGTATGAATGTATTTAACATCATTATTTGGATTCAATTTTTCATGCTTATGAAGAAAAGCCACATCGGGTATGCTCTATGACGAAAAAACCATATATGTGTGTATATACATATATTCCCCTTCACAAATCTACATGCGTGTGTGTATATACGTGTACTCCCATTCACAAAAACACATGCATTTATGTATATACGTATACCCCCTCCCTTTCATTCATGCACTGTAATTCTTGTACGCATGTGCTTTGAGCCTCGTGTGTTTCATTTGGCCTAACGAATAGTAAGCATCCATTATTATTTATGGCTCATAATTTTTGAATTGGTAGTCATATTTAGTAAATTTTAATTAAAATAATTAAATATAATTAAAAATAAAAATGTGATTGATTTATAATAATTGATGTTTTATATATATAAAAAAGTTAATTGATATTTTTTTATTGGTATTTAACTGTAGAGACACACTAAGGTATTTTTCTTGTGTGTGTGTGTTTTCGTGCGCAGTGGGGAATTGTACAGTGTTGGGAGAACTCTGTTAGAGGAAATTTCCCTTTTTCGTTTAATTGAAATATTTTTTTTATGGTTGGTTTTTTTATGGTATGATTGGTTATGAGTAGAGCACGGATTATATGCAAATGCATATGTATTTCTTATTTATACTGTTCTTTATGTCAAAACTATTAAGAAGGTTGTTTTATGGTATTTACAACTTAAATATAATTTGCATATTTTACATATTTGCATACAATTTGCATATTTGCATTTTTTTTTTGCATATTTGCATATTTTTTGCATATTTGTATATTTTTGCAGTTTTGTGCCATCGTATTATTGCTTGAAATTAGTTTAAAAACTTAGAATCATTCAAATTTTCGTGTGAATTGTATCTGAAATTCTAGGGTTGGCAACGCAGAAGTTGCTTCAAGTCATCTGTTTCGTGTTTTCCATTGAATTTTTCCATTTAAAACTTTTAACGAATTGAAACGACTAATGTTTTGCCACCCATCCATCTGTTATTTATTTTTATCGGAATATAATGCGAAATGTCCCAAGTAGACAAATGTAACCGCAGTTGCAAGTTTACTTAAGTTTTAATGTAACCTAAGTTGCACAGATGTTGCCAAACAGTGAGTTGTAAACTTGTTTCAAGGAAGTTTTAGAGAAACTCGAAATTAACTATTGTTTTAAATTATCGGTTTCCATTTTCCCTAAATGAAACTTTAATACTCGAAGAAACTAGTTAATAACCGAGTGTAAACCGTGGTTTCAGACTAGTTTTACATGGGTATATTTGCAATGTTCAAGTTTATTTCCAGTTACAAAGTAGCTCGGAAAAAACCTGCATATAAGACTGTGGTTTCAAACTAGTTGTATTGGGGTGTTATTCATGGTTACATAGAAGTCTGAAAAATACCGTTAGGTTCCAATTTCGCCATTCATTTTAGCAGTGCGCAGAACGCTTGTAAAGGAGTTAAGAAGGTTTTAATGCAATCTAAAAATGTTGTTTTAAATATTTTTTTGTACAGAAAATTGTTGAAAATTAAAAAACAAAAAGAAGTGGAAAAATTACGATTAAAAATTATATTGAGTGAAACTTTATTATACCAATTTAAAAGTGTTCCATTTAAAAATTCAGAAGCTGTTGCCTATTTGGAGTTTTACGTGAAGAAATTAAGTGCGCAACTGTATTTTTGGTGATTCGGTTATTTTGTATTTCAAATTATTTAATTTATATTATAAGTGCGATAGTAAAACTGAAGATAAAATAATAAAATTATTTGTAGGTATTTTATATAATTTATGTGCATATTTGCAGAAAAAATACAGATAATTAGCAACATATCAGAAGATGCGCAAGAAGTGTTCATTACACCTTTCCCAATGTCAGGAGAAAATAATTACGTATGCGCGGATTGCCGTAAGTAGTTACATTCAAATTTTGTTTGATATCGAGTTTTAATTATTACGCTTTTGATTGATACATAGTATTTTAAAACGATTTAACTGTATTTTCATATAAATTATGGAAGCCATTAAAAAGGACCTTACAACCCTCAGAGAGCAGTTGAAATCATTCAGGGAGGAAAGCAGGAAAGCCTTGGCGGAGATTAAAGTTACTTTGGAAATTTTATCAAGTAAAATACAGCCAGTGCAATCAGGAGACGATGGCGACCTCATTGCAAAGTCCTTTTCTTTTCTCCTAAAAGAAACACATTTTATGGAAGATTTCGAAAGAAAATTATCAACAGATGGTTATTGTAAGCAGTTAATAGTAAATATTTTACACAATTGAATTTAATACTAAGGTTTATTTTAACTTAACACTTTTTCAGGTACGAGTACGAAGACTTTCTAGGCTTGGAGGCTTAACCCTGCGTCTCGACGTACAATTTTTCCTTGCATAAAATATTTTTGCATGACGTCATTTCTGTCCAACAAATATTTTAGTGGGCATTTGATTGCATGAAATTTTAATTGTGAAAATGTTGTTGACAAGGCAGTAATTCATGTGTGCTTGTTCCCTATTAGTGTTGAGGGAATTAGAGTGTCTGGAAAAAGAAAAAACTGAACCCCATTCTTTTTCCTTCAGATCCTCTCTTCTATATAACTATGTTTTTCCACAGAATCTCTTTATCATTTATTAATTTGATTATGTCTTCTCTAGTCCACTTGCGTTCCGCCATTTTTACTTGATATGTCAAATTAAATATTGTAGCAAAGATAGCATGCAAAAATGGCATGCTATCTCACTACAATATTTCATGCAAGTAAATTCTTGCTGCCATGTGTGGTCTAGATAAGCAATTGCATAGCAATAACATATTTCATGCAAGGAAAAATTGCACGTCGAGACCCAGGGTAAATGCAACGAAAACTGCCAGGACTATACTATCATTTCTTTTTGATGATCACTTATTAATAAAATATTCTTGGGGAGGAACGGCCACAAAATCAAATTTCAAATTTTTTAAGGAAATAAACTTTGTTATATGTTCTGTTGTAAGTAAAACTCATATAGAGTACACAGAACATTTCCACAGCAACATCATGAAAGAGTACCTAAAACACTGCAAGACAAGACTTAATCGCCGATGGTAATTTGCTTTTCATTTATGTGAAAATATTAACACATTGATTTCTATTTATCCCATTAGTGAACCATGCACCAGTACTACACTCCAGAGTAATGCCAACGAGCTGTAATTGCTACATTAATATTCATTCCTATAATTTAATAAACATTTACTCATTTAGAATATCTTAAGTTTAATAACCACTGTTTATTGCATAACTATTGGTTTATATAGTGTATTGAATTGTTAAAAATAAAGGAACCAATAATGAAGAAGAGTTTTCTTTCGAATCTACACATCGTCGGTGTAGTCTACTAATACCTCGTAACTACAATATAAAGTAATAAATGACAGTTACGAGACATTAGTAGCTCACCGACGATATAAATATTCTTGGTTTTTTCCAAGTTACAAATTTACTCGAAAATACGCAACGTTTTCGCAACCTTGCAAACATATGTTTCAAAACCGTTTATTTTCGGTTTAAAGCATACTATGGTTGAATGGTAACCTTTCAATAACGTTACATAACACGGTTATAATACCATTTCATTTTAGTTAAATTTTCACTTTAGTTACAAAAATACGTAACAAATCAATGTACGGTGACAGTTTTGGCAACTGGTACAGCAACGTTTCCGACACCAAATCTGTTCCAGCAACTAAAGTTATGCAACTGTTTAGCAACGGTTTTACAACTAGATTTGTCTACTTGGGGTGTTTCAAAAGGATATATACATAATTTTGTGTTTGCTTTCAAAGTGGTTCGACATTTAGCATTAGAATCAAGTAGGTTGTCATTAACCGAATCAATTAGATACGTCGAAGATGCTTTAAAAAACATTAAAATAATTCCTGGGGGTTTTGGCAAAACGGTTACAGATAAACTTCAACAAGTTTTAGATAAAAATCTTGGATATAAAGGTATGTATCAAGTTAGTATGATGCTACGAAATGAAAACATAACTGAAGAGTTGCCAAAAAGTTTTCAAGCAACTAAGATCAATATCAATTTTTTAAGCAAGTACAAATTTCATTGACAGTAAAGTCATATGACACGTCATATAATGTAAAGGTACCCATAGGAATCATACTTTTTGAATGTGCTAGGTAGTGTAACTCGCCGTGGCCTGGTTCCAAGCCCAGAGTGTGAAAGGATCAGGGTGGTCTACCTGCCGAATTGACCAGAATCGGGAAACCGACAAAACTAGGCAAGAAACCGCATTTTACAAAGCGGCACCGACAGCAGCGAATCCGTTGCGGGGACGTCCAATTCGGACCGTCAGCTAACGGATCAAAGAAGAAAGAAGCTAGGTAGTGTAGGTAGGTAATCATGTCGTTTCAGACATTTCTTTTTAAAGTGAGTAAGAGGTAGGTTGGTGAAGGGCAACCTACAGCAGGGCTGTCAACTTGGGGTTCCCCCTAAATTTAGGGCAAAGTAAAGCTGAATGGGATCTTAGGGTCTTCAAATTTTTAGGGGGATTGTAACAATGCTCCGAAATATTTGAAACAGATATACGCTAATTATTCTATTCGAATTCTGATTGTTGAATATGTTGGCGGTAATTTGAATAGCTTGTAGTAAAAAGACGTGTGACGAGGTTCGAGCATGAATATTCCCATCAATATTCCCCAAGGCAACGATACCCTAGGTCAGGGGTGACGAACCTATGTATGGCACGTATGACCGGTTCTACACATTCAACTTTGCATTCCACTTTTTGACGTTCAACTTTTTCTTCTCTTTCACTCCAATGCAAAGTTTGAAACAGACTAGAGTTGAAAGGAATATGGAAAGCAGCTCAGAATGGAATGGAAATTTGCGTTCAACTTTTGTGTTTTCGTTCAACATTTTTATGAGTGTGCGAATATGTATGAGTATGAGTGTACACGGATAGCAAAGACAGCCGAGATTTTCGATCTGCTTCTTGGAGAGTTGAAAATGTGTAGACGCGAGCGACAGAATTGAACGTCAAAAAGTGGAATGCAAAGTTGAATGTGTAGAACCGGTCTATGAAATATTTGCTGGCACAAAAAACTGGACTAACTCTCCGTGGCTGGTAAGTGTATCGGTCTTTCGGTACCACTGGATCAACTCCGTGGCTTTTTTGTTTTGACTGTGTAAACCATACGAACCAATCTCCTATGGCCCCGTCCAGTTATCAGGCAAAGGAATCATCTCTTCCACTGTTTGACTCACTTTCGCAGGCATGCATCGGCCTTTTATATTAGTGCCTAGCTGCGCGTCGTGTTTCTGTTCTGTTTCGTAATGTCTTGTTCAGCGGAGTTTTTCTTTCTGTTAACAACGGTGGTGCTGTTGTGTTTGTTTATAGCTATGTTACAGGTTAGCAGATGAACGCCAGCGCATTTGGCGAAAAACATCGAGGCAGCATTTCTATAATATGCCTAATGTGACAGTGAGACTATTAATGCGTTCCCATGAGTTTTTGTAGCTTAAGCCTGCGCTACACCGTGCTATGAACGTTTCAATCGAATGTTGGCGCTTTCACCAATTGAATCAACATCGGCATCAGCCCGAACGTGTCCAAAGACGAGCATTGGATCCTTGGTATTGGACATTCGTAGTTCGAGCATCGGTCACACGATGCGTCTTACGAAACGTCCAACATGTTCATAGCATCGTGCAGAAGCATACTTCAAGTACAAATGTAAACGAAAGAGCTCGGCTGTAGTTAATCAAACATATTTTTCGAGAGCTCGACAGCTTGTCATGTCATGTCTTGCTTGAAAGTCCGAGTATCCCGAGTATTTTTCAGTCGTAGTCCATACGTGGCACAAAAACTCAAGCTCATTTCAAGTCTTTAGTTAGTGTTTCTCTCTCGTTTGTCTCCCCGCAGCTACAACTCAGGATGTTGATTGAACGGAATGCCCAACTTGGTAGCGTGGTCTCCTATGGGCCAATGTCCCGTGATGAATGCTGTGATTCTGGCAATATCTCGTCGGGATCTGTTTAAGAGGCTGTTTGTTTGTTTGTTGTAAGTAAGTTTGTTGTTCAAGTAATGGGGAGCAGTGTGGTAACATGATTGTCAATTAAAAGGACACTCATCGTATATACTAGCTTACTTGAACCGGTGATACGTGTGCTCTCTGACTACTTGTAAACTCTCCTCTGAATAAATACTTGCTGTCAACACTGTCCCAACATCAAGGAAATTCGAAATTTCCCTTTTTGTACTCGAAGTAATACCCTTGACACACTGCAAAAACGAATGAGCATTCTTCCAACTTCATTGGCTTTCAATGATCATTCATTTTAGAAGCGACACACTGCATTTCTCAATGTTCATTGGAACTGTCAAAATAGAAACTTTACACAAACTGCTAAATATATGAACTGAAAGTGATTACATAGTGATTTATACTTTTAAATTTAATAAAAATTATTAATTGAGGCCCAGCAACAGTTATTTACAATGGAACGTACTACTTTTTAAAAAATTCTGAAATCTGAATGACAGTTTGACAGTTAGGTATTTCAGTTGGAAATTTTACTGGAAATTTCATGGAAAGTTGTTCGATAATTTCCCAATTTCACTTCCATCTTCATTGAATGAAGTTATTTTGACTTCATTCGATTGAATGACGAATGAAGCTGTTGAATGAACATTGGACATGACATACTGGGCGCGAATGATCATTCATAGCCGAATGATACTGCAATGTTCATTCGATGCTGCAGTGTGTCAAGGGTATAACCCAGCATACTGGCCAGTATTAATGACGTATTGAATTGACGCCATGTTGATTCGTTCCAAAAATACAACTGGCCAGTGCGTGTTTTTGTGTATGGGGGATTGTTTGCCGAAGTTGTTTTTAGCCGCGAAATCAAAGAGAAAAGCGAAATTCAAGCTTTTACTCTCTGTAATTTAACATATGAAAGTTGTTTATGTACAACTCGAGAGTATTTCTAGCTTCCAATCGCTAAGTTATTTTTGTGATTACCAAGTAAGTACGTCACCCCAGTACAATATAGCGTTACACCAGTAAAATATGTGCCTCGATTACCACATACTGGCCAGTATAATAGATGGCGTTATATTGCACTGGTGTTACCGGACTGGCAATGTTTTTATTTTTTTGTTTTTTAAGCTCTACATAGATTTTTTTATTATATATTATTTTTTATTTAAAATAATATTTTAGCAAAATAAAGTATTGCACACCATTTTTTAATATGGACAAGGGAAATATAAAGTGTGACAATTTAACAGTGTCTCAAGAGGAATATGAAAGAGCAAACATGGGTAAATATTTATGAGAGTATTTTTGTTGACTCTACTATATCCCACCTCCCCTCCGCCGATCCCAAATAAACATGTTGACAGAAGTGTCATTTTGGTTCTAGAAAACGTGTGTGAAAGATCAATATTGTGTGCTTGCGATTTTGTCTATCTTGCTTCCCACACAATAATGTGATTTTAATTGTTTTAAATTTTTTTTTTTATTTTACAGAAGCAACTTCCAGCGAAATTTTGCTGAAAAAACGTCAAAAGAAAGGTAAATACATAGTGGCCGAATAGGTTTTAATTTAAACGAACAAAAACTTGTATGGAGTGGGGGGAAATCGTAACAGTTTGGCTTTTGCTTTATCGGTATTTTCATAAACACTCTGTATCATAGTGGATAGTTCCGATTAGCCCCCATCCCTAGAACACTTTTTGTGCCGCAAATATACCCAGGAATTACCCCTTGACGGAATAAGCATTTAAGTCTGAAACACCCTGTATAAAGATATTATTATAAATATCAATTTTTTCTTAGATGGCGCTGCCAGTCCTTATACGACTCAAGCCTATTGAAGTCTTGTCTGCCTGTGCAGAATGGTAGAAATGGCACTAAAGGCCATCCACCAGAAGCTTAAGCATTCCGAAACCCAAAGGAACAAAGACAGGCAAAGAAATGCATGGAGAGATAGCAGCTCCGGTAGGTAGACGGTTGGGTCATTGTGATAACGCTAGGCTGAAGTAATACCTTTACGGTTCTTACCGGTCTGGACTTCAACGTCATGCCAAAAAATGGGTGAGAGTTCAGTCAGTAGGAATCTGACACTACCATCTGGGGGCGCATCCATCGTATAAAATAGCCTACATAGTGGCGTGTGTCGCTTACACTTGACTGTTCAAGCTTCCCGGGTTCTCGATGGGCTCGGGTATGCCCCATGGGCTCCCCAATTTCACTCCGCTCTTACTTGCCGACCTCTCAGTAGGAAGTTAATTGCGATACTACCCTTTTTGAATTTTTTTGTTTCCTTCTTTGGGGCCCCAGCTCCCCTCGATGATGGGAATGTTCCCCCTAGATTATATAGGAACTGGTGCTGCCAATTATCTGGCAGGTCCAAAAACTTTGAAATGAGCGGTGGCTGTCTAGGTCTGCTTTTTGGCTACCTTGATTCTAGGCCGCCGTTCTGCCTTTGGTCTGTATAAGAAAGCAGCTCCCCGATTCCACTCCGGCCCTCCTTACCCCTCCTTGAGAAGACAGTCCCTTTCGTATTACGAAAAATTGACTTAAGCAGCAAATCCTTATTAAAAACCTTTGAGATACTGTTTAAGCAGCCTATACTACGAAGAAAATGAGCAATTATTATCTGGGTAATAATGAGAACTGTGCCTTTAGCAGCATGCTCAATAGACCGGTTCTCGTTCGATTTTCTAGCTCAAGCAGCATTGGAAGTGGTTTGTACTTAGTTGGGGGACCGTCTGGTAAAAAACAACACACACACACGCGATTGGAATGTGCCCAATTTACATTCATACCTTTATAGTATTCTTAGATTTCGTTCGTTCTAGGACCGCTATCTTTAGCAGTCTCAATCGTAGTTCTTGTAGTCTATAGTAACTATTTTCAATGATCAATTTTATAATTGAATTTTTCTGTACAAAATTTCAGCAATTCCATATACCTGGCAGCCATATGAAACGTTTCTCTTGATTCGATGCTATAAAACGGAAGGTGTTCATCTGCTTGATCAAAAACCGGATATCTCAGCTGCTTTGCGAAGATGTGTGAAAAATTTCAATGCTATTTTATTTAAAAAAAAATGCCAAACAATATCTTTTAAGAAATGCTCGACAAAAATCGATACACTCAAACGGATCTATCGTGAAAAATTAGATTTAAAAAAGCAAAGGCCCGGTAGTGGAAAATCAATCACTTGGCCTTATTTTAAGGTAAATATATGTCTGTTAGCACTATATTGTATAATTTTAACGTGTTTTTTTTTGTTTCCTTTGACACAGGTCTTACATGAGCTATTCCACAAAGAATATAAATTAAAACCATTGTCCGGTGCCCCAAGTGGTCTCCGACAGAAGTTAGGTAATTTTTTTTATTTCGAATTGGACACATATAGGTATATATACGTATTTATTACTTTATTTTTAAAAGATGATGCCGCCAAGGCTGCACCTTCACGATCCAAGAAACCGAAACTGTTACAACAAATTCTAGATGAAATACTAGTGGATAGACGTCTTAGACAAGAGTCGGATGCATTAAAACATAGCGAAATGATGTCCAGATTGGATCGGTTCAATGATTGCATGGAATCTATGGTACAAAGCTTTTCCGTAATTGCTGCTACAATGAAGGCAAAATTAGATGGTGTTAATTGTTAGGTGTTTGTATTATGTGATCATGGAAGGGAGGAAGCATTTCGTTCAATTTCAAGATTTTTTTTTATTGACCTATCCTGGCCTCTGTATTTTATTCTTTCGAACTCAAGCTTACTACTAGACTCATTGCACCATGAATTAATCAGCCTTATGGCCCTGTGCCGAAAGTCGAGTCGTCACGACAAGTCGTCTGAGTTAAAGAAAGTGACGCTTCAGTCGAATCACTATTTTCAGTAAAGGAGCCTAAATTCAGCTTAGCATTTCTACTCTAGGCCCCTGTGCTGAATGTCGTCATTCGACTGAAACGTCACTTTCTTCAATTCAAACGACTTGTCAGGAAACACGACTCGACTTTCAGCACAGGGGCCTTATTCTCACTGGTAAAGTGACGTGACAAATTTGTCACTTCGACCTAAATTGGTGAGAGTAAATCGACAAAATTCGTATTTAATTGTCGCAAGGTGGCGTGTGAAGTGAAATTTTTCTCGATAAGTTGTTATGACCTAAAAATAACAAAAAAAAAAAAAAATAGTAATGCAGTTAGGAAAAGTAGGGACAAAACTCTTAAAATTTCATATTTCTGACAAATCTAAGGTACGATATGGCCTGACCAGCACACAGGACGTGCTCCAACGTTTACGAATTTTAAATTAAGAATCTACCATGGGATTTCCTAAAATGTATGGCCAAGGGCTGTCAAGTTCTATTTCTTAAACCATCTTAGGGGTCGTCCATAAATTATGTGAGGGGTTTAGAGGGGGGAGGGAGTCGAGCCGAATCTCACCAAAACTCACGTGGGGAGAGGGGGGGTCTCGGCAAATATCACGTAATTATTTTTTTTAAAGAAACAGTGTAAAATGGCAAGAAAATTGGATTAAATTAAGTAAAACATGTTTCTCCACTAAAGACCCCCATTCACGTACAGGCCGCCAATAGGCAGTAGTCTGTGAGACCATGTCGACCGGCACGACTAAGCTTGACTCAGTCTCGCTGAGGGATGATATTTCAGGTATCCGCCTGACAGGCCGTGGTATGCAGATGAAATCATGATTCCCTACAGACACACAGGCGAAAACGACTGCTTATCATAGCAGGTTATTAATTCAAAAATGTTCATGGCCTCAACGAAACCTTCAAGGCGGCTCCAGTCTCACGCCGTGAACACCCGCACCAACAAGCGCGAACGCGATTGTGAATGGTTTTCACGCTTAGCTCGCGCCTTGCTTTCCGTTACAAGTGGATACGGCGTGAGTTCTTGCCGTCAATTCACGGCTCGAGAGTAAATTTCGAAGTTCAGATCTTCAGGCCCGAACTGACGATAAATGCGATTTCTGTCAACTTTGTTGAACTGTAGGCATTCTTGAGCTTCAGGCCATACAGGTGGCCGCCGGTCAGTGTATAGTAATACTTAGCCTCAAGGCAAAACTTTCAGGTCACGGCCTGCCGTTGAACTGTGGGTAAATTGGGGCCTCAAGATATGGGTAAATCCTACACAAAAAATTTACTCTAAGGTTTAGCCTCCGACGGCTAACCAAACGCGCGACTCGTCGAATGCTGCAGAGTACGAGCCAAGTTACACTAAATCGCGAAAAGGCCAGTAGAATTTAAAACTACAAGAAGGCACACGCCGAATTTTATCGTAATGAAATGCTTGTTGGGTGAGTGCTCACGTTTTGGTAGTTGTGTATCCACCACAAGCGGAAAAACGAGGAGGGCTAGGGAGTCCGAATTAACAGTTATCTTAAATAAAATCTCCCAAAACGAGGCGTTGTTTGTTTTTTTTCTGCCCATTTTTGCCCTATCTTCAAAAATGTCGGGTCTGATTTGGACAAGTGATGCCTCGTTAGAAAGGGCTCGCCCTACTGATTCCAGATCAATTGAAGTGCCCGGAAAACTCCCACGGGTTCGGTAGTTATGAGCAGCGACTAAGTACGGTTTTGCCATTTTCTGTTCTGAAGACCCAAAAATGGCCATTATTAGGGGGAAATACTGGGCGCCTCGTGGTGAAATTTTATTAGTTGCACTACGACGAAATAATGCACTCCACGACATCAAATATGCAATATTACGATGCGGTAAATTACATTTTCTAGCACATTGCATATTTACTGGAGCGTAATATTGATATTTACTAGAGTTGAACAGGACTTACACGAGGCAGTACATTTGTCCCTCACACGATGGTAAATTGTACTAAGGCCTCAATTTTTTTAAATGGCCCCAGTTCAAAAATAATATCCTACTGGTATATGAGCATGCATCGACATAAATAAAGAAAGCGAGGTGTGATTGTAAATTGCGTAGTGGAGATCCCCATTTCTTACTTTTTTGCGACAATAAAATATTCAATTTGAACTGTGACGAGGTGAGATTGTAAATACGAACTCGAGAGACATTTCTTACATTTTTTGAGGGAGTGAAATTTTGTACGGGAGAGACATTTTTTACTTCGATTGCGGCAGTGGTTTTTTTTCATTTCCTTGTTTTTTGGCAGTACAATAGCACCTCGCCTCATTTGAAGTATGACATTTGTACTAGCTCAACAAAGAAAAACCCATAGTTGCATCCATAGACTTTTTGACGAACTCTGCTCGTATAACTACAACAACTAAATTTAGAATTAAACACAACACCTAGGTTTCTGACTGAGTCAACATAAGCCAAAATGACATCATTTATTATAATTGGTGCGAGCGTGCTTAATACAAAGAGAGTCTTACTAACCACCAGACATGAAGATTTCCTAGGATTTAGGGGCAGTTTATTAGTAACAGTCCAATTATAAATACTCCTCAAATCATCTTTAAGTCTACGAATACACTCAACGGTTGAATCTATAGGCATACTTATGTAGATTTGCACATTATCAGCATATACGTGTATAGATGTGCTTTTAATTACAAGAGGATGTAAATGATAAATGTACATGTAAATGCTAAACAGCAAGAGACCTAGAATAGAGCCTTGTGGCACTCCACAGCGTAGAAGTATGAGCTCGGAAAATTTATCCTGGATTTTAACTATTTGATCACGACCAGACAAGTAGCTTTGAATCAATTTCAGCAGCAGTAGAACCAAGACCGAAATTATTACCTAATTTCTGTAAGAGCTTTACATGATCAACCGAATCAAATGCCTTCGAGAAGTCGAGTAAAGTCAAGAAAGTTACTTTACGGTTGTCCAAGGAATCATAGATATCAGAAGAGACTTTTAGTAGTGCAGTTTCACAACTTGTATATGTCCAGATCTAAAGCTAGATTGCCATTAAGAAAGTACTTATCGGACCGCTATAGATATACCTTCATCAACATTCTCCTGACACGTCATAACCTCCAACCTTCCCCTTACTAAGGTTACAGCCCATCATGACTGGACTCAGGCCCGGCAATTGGTTGTTTTTGCGCCCGGTGGAGTACGCCATATTGCGCCCCCTTCTCAGCTGTTAAAGTTTAAATTTATTTTTTAAGTTTTATTAGACACAAGCAGGGACAGCGCTTTCATAAGTGCTGAAAATGGTCCATTTGCACCGGGCGCAATTTCAGAAATTAGGTGTTAATTAAGTGTTAATTTTTGAAATTGCGCCCGGTGCAAATGGACCATTTGCACTTATGAAAGCGCTGTCCCTGCTTGTGTCCAATAAGAATCTACTTCGCGATCTTGCTTTTGTGCAGGGTTTGCTTGTGCTTTAGGTTTTACAAAACTCTCCCGCTAATGTTGTTTCTTTAATCTTCGTACCGCTTAAGATTCTGGTAGATTCTGGTTGATGGCCTTCAGCGCCACTGCCACTAGTTTCATCAATTATTGCAATCACTCCATATTGTTAACATCACACATATCTCATATTTCATCATTTTTTTGACGGATTCGAACAATTGTCCATCAATGATTAGGGTTAATTTCCACCAATGATTTCTAATTACTGATTGTAGAACTTAAGAAAGGATAGACGACGAAATTAGCCGAACGAAATGGAATTGAATTGGCTACACCTTGCCGAAGGACAATAGAAAAAGAGACAAACGAGAATTTTTGCAGTTCCTTTTTATATTATGAAAATGGAGACACGAAAGTTTTAAATTTAAATCTTAATTTCTAAAATTGCGCCCGGTGCAAGTGCACCATTTGCACATATGAAAGCGCCGCCCCTAACTGGACTGGTAATCGTACAAGGGTGATTCCTGAGCTTAGATCTCTGTCATACATTAAAAAAAAAAACAATCTCTGCCCGTAAATTTACACAAGCGTTGTCGAAAGCATATGTACTAAAGCAAATATCCTCTTAATGTTTGCATTAATTTCTCGTGTGCATTCAAGTAACTTCCTACTTAGAATTTCTAAATAAAAAAGTCTCTTCGGTAAACATTTAAATGAATTACCGCGCGCGCTAACGGGCAAAAGTCAATAAATCATCATATATTTTTTAATTTATAAGCAAACATAGAAATATCGCAGCGAATTCAGAAACAAACTAAAAAAAAATCGAAGATTTGATGCTTGCTTTACATACATACAATATACCAGAAATATCGATGAAAGTTGCTTGAATCTGCGACAACGATTTCGTAATATTCAAGTGAATCGCGTGCCTCTTACATATAGCTGGAGAGATAAGTATCTATCCTATTCTCTTTATATATCTATTAGGTAAAAATGCACCAAAGTGCAGTTCAATTGATATATGTACATAGCTTCGGCATGCCTATCGATAGTTTTCGAAATCGGCATCCAATATAATCTGCAATATCTGGGTAAAATGTGAAACTAAACACCGAATGACGAGATTTGTTTTTTTTTTTTTTTCAAAATAAAAAGAAAGACGAAAAAGACCAAGCGTCGATCATAATCACTGGCCATTGAAGTAATATAGCTGCTGCAACAGAGAAGCAGGTTAGACCAGAAAATAAATATTATATAGTTTCAAATAAAATACAAAATACACGAGCTTACACACAAAACGTAGTAGCCGGGCACTCCAATTTCACATATTACTTAGATATTGGAAAACATACAAAAGAATGCAGAGTATTCATTGGAACAGCTTGCTTGGATAGGGTTGATTGGTTTTTTATTGGAGATTGTTACGAAATCATAGCACAAGTATTTTTAGCAGAACTGATCACAAAAAAAGCTGTTAATGCAGCAGCACGTACGTCAAACATTAAGAAAGTGATAAATTTCCTTATTCTTTTAAAAATCCAGTTTACTAAAAACAAAAAAAAAATAAATTGAAGGCTATACTTTGCTCATGCTAGAGCGCTGATTTCATTTTACATCATTGTACTTTTTTGCTGGTAGTAGGTACATTTCGTCAGAACTCCTTTTTAACAACTTTTATCCCAACTAGTATTCGCGTCAGATGGCAGTCAAAGTAAAGCAGGAAATAACAAAGAGCACCCTTCTAAATCGATGCGGCGGCATATACTGTTTTTACCTGTATTACTAAAAAGCAAAGAAAAAAATCTCTTTCCTGATACCTGAGAGAGGTCACACCAATAAAACGAATTTTTTTGTTCGCACTTGTTGTAGCCCTTTGCACGGACGGTGTGTGCTTGTCACGAGCGAAGAAAATTTTGCAAGTCTGGGAAGAGACAAAAAAAATCCACTGACGTCAATGCACGTATTCACTTCTGGAATTAAAGATCAGAGGGTCTCTTTATGACGTAATTTGAAGCCGGTACCTCATTTCAATTAAAAATATTAAAAACAAAATCTAGACACAAGATCGGTTGGTTGCGTTGAACTCTTTTGTTTCTGCCCTCTCCACTATGTATATGACATGTTCGCTTCCCAATATCTCAAGTCATATATCCATTATTTATCATTGCTTAAACTTGGACGCGCACGCGCATACAGATCATAAAATATCAAGAAACTGGACTCAATCTGCATATACTATATACAACGGGATAGCAGGCAAGTTCAATGTCGTGTTGGGCTTATATTTATCGAAATTTTTCCACTGGTTTTCCGGTGAGGAATTCTCTCTCGCTGGTCTTTGCGGAACCTATTACAACACAGTTCAAGGCCATTGCACGATTTTCGCAATGATTGTCATGACTACTTTCGATATTTTTTGATATTTTTTTACAAGCTTTATACATATTAACGTGTCGTTCTCTGTGGGGGGACAAGTCTTGTGATCGGATTTTTCGACCACTTCCCGATATTCGATGATGATCAAATTTGGCACGTTCGTTCTGAAGATAATATAATATTAGGTGCGTTTTTTTATTCAGTAAACAAAAAAAAACAATTTATTTTATTTGTCAATTGCCAAATCGTATGTGAAAAAAGGGATATTTAAAATTTCCTTTTGTGCTCTGGATAGATAGGGTGATTCCACACGAGCATACACACACGACACGACAAAAGTCGACTGCAAAGATGGATTATGGAGAAGAGGCTGAGAGAGAACGATGGAATGGACACAATTTCCATGGCCCCCTCTCACCCTCTTCCCTATGAATCACCTTTGTAGCCGACTCTCGTCGTGTCGTGTCTACGCTCGTGTGGAATCAGGCATAGAGTGATGCCGCACGATCGTACACACGACACAAAAAGAGTCGGCTGCAGAAGTGGCTTATGAAGCAGAGGGTTAGACAGGACGATGGAAATTGTGTCAATTCCATCGTCCGCTCTCACTCTCTTCTCAATAAGCCACTTTTGCAGCCGACTTTTGTCGTGTCGTGTCTACCCTCGTCGTGTGGAATCAGGCATACTGTTCTCGATAATTATCGGGGACAAGAATTTGTATGGAAGCTGTTCCAAAACAGAACAGATTAACTTTTTCTGTACAAGCCCCGACATGAACGAGTAGAACACAGTAAGATATATGACGTAATTTTAAATCCAATATGGCGGCCATTATAAAATGGCGGATTACTCTTTATTTTAAAACCCCCCGACATGGGTATCAAATGAAAGGGTATGACGAGTGGAATACAGTAAGATAAAATACTTCATTTTAAATGCATTATAGAGGCCACCATAAAATGGCGGATTACGTTTTTCCATAGATATATGAATACTCAGATGGAAACTAATCGAGTCGCTGTCGAAGCCAAGAAGGGGGGTATATTGATAAAATGAAAAAAAAAAAATTAGTATTCTTTGTTCTTTCTAAAAGTTTTATCAGGTTTTATCCACTAAATTTTGAGTAGATTATTTGACTTAAGTCTACTAAAATGGTCGCCAAGGCATTCTTCTTCCCTCTCCTGGCTTCAGGCTTAATATCTAAAATTGCACTTTACCATCCATCCAGGGCCGGCGATTGGTTTTTTTTGCGCCCGGTGCAATATGTAATATTGCTCTCCCATAAGCTGTTCATTTTTTGATCGTAATAAAGGACAAACATAAGCCCTCTGTGCAGTTTCGTTAATATATGAGAGTGAAGGCTCGATAGCGCTTTTTCAATTTTAAATTTTTTTTTAAAAATCTTACTTTCTGAAATTGCGCCCGGTGCAAATGCATCATTCCCCCCCCCCCGCCAGCCTCCTTTGAGCTAAAGGCGCCCCAATTGTGATTCGTCTCTGGAAACCGCTGTTTAAAGGGTCAAAAATGGGCTCCAATGACTTATTTTAGAGACTTTTATTTGGTGTTTTTTTTATTACCGTTTTATTACCACCTTTGGTAATAAACAAGCGCCCCCATTGTGATTCGCCTCTGGAAACCGCTGTTTAAAGGGTCAAAAATGGACTCCAATGACTTATTTTAGAGACTTTTATTTGGTGTTTTTTTTATTACCGTTTTATTACCACCTTTGGTAATAAACAAGCGCCCCCATTGTGATTCGCCTCTGGAAACCGCTGTTTAAAGGGTCAAAAATGGACTCCAATGACTTATTTTAGAGACTTTTATTTGGTGTTTTTTTTATTACCGTTTTATTACCACCTTTGGTAATAAACAAGCGCCCCCATTGTGATTCGCCTCTGGAAACCGCTGTTTAAAGGGTCAAAAATGGACTCCAATGACTTATTTTAGAGACTTTTATTTGGTTTTTTTATTACCCTTTTATTACCACCTTTGGTAATAAACAAGGGCCTTCATTGTTATTCGCCTCGGGAAACCGCTGTTTAAAGGGTCAAAAATGGACTCCAATGACTTATTTTAGAGACTTTTATTTGGTGTTTTTTTTATTACCGTTTTATTACCACCTTTGGTAATAAACAAGCGCCCCCATTGTGATTCGCCTCTGGAAACCGCTGTTTAAAGGGTCAAAAATGGACTCCAATGACTTATTTTAGAGACTTTTATTTGGTGTTTTTTTTATTACCCTTTTATTACCACCTTTGGTAATAAACAAGCGCCTTCATTGTTATTCGCCTCGGGAAACCGCTGTTTAAAGGGTCAAAAATGGACTCCAATGACTTATTTTAGAGACTTTTATTTGGTGTTTTTTTTATTACCCTTTTATTACCAACTTTGGTAATAAATATGTACTATGTTTTCGGTAATAAACATGTACTATGTTTTCTTTAACTAGTCTTTTCACTAATATTTATATTTTGTTATTATTTTCAAGGATACTTCTGGTGTCTGGGGGGTTAATATCACGGTCGGGTCTTACTAGCTACTTAATATTTTTTTAGCTCATCTAATAAAAGCTTGTTTTTTTTATTACTGATTTTTACATGTCCACTAAGAGTTTTAATTGTTCTTATCGAATATTTATCTAGGGAATCCTAAGTATGTAGATATGTATATAAAATTATTTAAAAATTCCCGCCCGCTAAATGATTGTGCTAAAATACATAAGAGTCATATGTTGTGAGTCAGGTTACTCTCTTATAACTTGGTGTATGTCTTTGTTACAAAATGATTTAGATCAATTATAGATATTTAAAATTCGTCACACGTACATAATATCTAAGAACAAGAAGTATATTTTCGCAGCATATTATTAGTTTCGTGTGGCTGGGGAGACGGGGCGGCTATGCTCAAACATGGGTGGCTTTATTGCGTCTCGTTTTTTTTTGTGAGTGCATGATTTTTTGTGAGTTAAAAAAAAATTTTTTTTTTCGTGACAAGCCATATAGGAAATATGAAAGACACAAAACCACACTCTCTACTAAATATCGCTTCAAAATATTTTTCCGTAAAGCCGTGCGCGATTAATCATCGAAATTCATGGTGTGGTGACACTTAAAAACAAACGAAATAATCATAGAGAGGTATACTATATGACTAGTTACAGTACAGGTGCACACCGCGGGTTTTTTCTTGGAGATTTTAATCTAATGTAAAGTACATACAATAAGGTATTTTAAACACCGTCGAAAAATATTCCCCTTAGGGGGTTTTTACCTAAATTAGTAGATCTTCATTAAGAATATTGTTGTAAGGGAAATGATATATGTATGACCTTTAAGCGCAGATCATTTATCGGGTAAAATGGTGCGCCGCTGCACACGTTCAGGGTCATGGAATATTTTCACAACAACTGCACATGCGCATAGGGCTTGGCGGCAAATTCAAAATAAACTTATTTAAAAAATGGAAAGTGGTTTTTCCCTGAGTATGATGATGATGATGATGATGATGGCTGCCCAATATCTACTCTAGTAAGAACTGTTGGATATTAGGCTTAACTTAATTTTTTTTTTGTCGAAAAGAAGAATCTTCTTAATAAATATAATAATCAAATCCAGATTTTTAGTGTAGTTATATCTCTGCTTCAGCAAGTGATTAATAAAAAAAAAGTGGTTACAACGAACAAATTGATCCACTTTGAAATTAGTGTAGCCGCGCTTTTGGTGGTCGGTCTTAAATTAAAAGTCGTTATAAGTTCCTGGACACACACTATTAACCGGTTCCTACTATATTTGCTTTTAGCATCTTACTCATAGACAGAAAGTGTTGAGCTGAAATGTTTCAATAGCTACAAAAAAAAAACTGGCCATTGCCATCAATTAGTTTTGTATTTAGTTAAATTTACGCAGTTAATATTCCGTTTTTAAAACAAAAGTCAACACAAAGTATGAAGAATTGACGACGAAGATTGGCGGTAAATAAAAATCATCATAAGATTGAAAATTTCAATTTAAATACAAATATTGAGGTACAAAACCTACCTACTACACACACAACCACCTTAGCAACCAGGTTGAAAATTTTAAGCAAAAGTACTCAACGAATCTCTGGCTGCATGCAGCAATACACCACCCTATGCGCGGCGTTTTATCAAAGTTTGTAGTACCTTAAAGCCCCCCGAACCGACCCCTCTGCCCCCTCTGCACGCCCCCGCCACCGCCATAGCGCTTGAATTGAATATGGAAATGGACAGGGGTCTGCAAGTTTGGAATAGGAATCAACGATTGTATAAGGTAAGTAAGTGTACGCGATGCGATGCGATCGCAAAGCGCGAGTATTTAAGGTGTTTGCAGCTGTCGCGCGAACTTACTAGTTACTTTGGTAGATAATCGAGAAGGTGTACTATATCCCATCCATATACCATTAAGTACTTTACTGCCGTTGCACGTATCTACCTGGGATTATGCGATCCTAAAGAAGTGTTACTTGACTTGCGCCTGCGCCGCCGTGTACCCGTCCGTTCGTCCGTCACAAAATTTTAATAAAACTGTGCGTCGACTCGACCGTTTTTTTAGTTTTAAATTTAGATCAGTCCAGAGACGTTTGCTATAGTAGAATTTTTTGTCGGATCAAAGTGTGAAAATATATCGGTCCGATATTTTTAAAAAATTGTCGTCGTTCGTCTTTAGTGGTGTATATTCAAGAAATATTTAAAAATATTAAGTTTATTTAATTTTTTTTATATTTTTGGTTTTTTTTTTTGGTAATTAAAGAATAAAAAGTTTTAATGTTTTTTTAAAAAAGTTCAATTCAATTTATTACAAGTTCAATATATTTCAAAATTGACAAAGTGGTGAGTATACCTAAAAGTATATCTAGTTGCATTTTCTTAAAACTGGGTAAAACGAAATATTCTTTTGAAGAGTTTTTCTTGTCAGCACGTTTATATATATATATATGGTTTTGGATACGAAAAACGATGGTATGAAGCAAACAAAAATATATACAAAAAGACGTTGGCATTGACACTTTTTGAGTGCATATACTGAATGAATATATATATATATATATTTAAGATAGGAAAGACATTGCGCGGCGAAAAAATGCGCATGTTGCACTTTAAGAACACAGTTTGTTTATATGGCATTTTTCTATTTAAGCAAACGTGGTGTGGTGTGCTACTCCGTGCCGCCGCTAGCCGAACACCGTTTAGTTTTTAGCCTTCGAAGAATTATAACATCAAAGATAGATATAGAAGTTTTAATTTTCTGCATTTTCTTCTGCCTTCTGGTTGCTTGCGCAATATTGCGTCACACAAGTTCAAAACGAGTTAAAATAAGAAGTTTAACCTATTTGTTTTGCGAGAGTTTAAGAATATTTTATGCACAAATTGTTAAGAGTTGTTGTATTTTTATGCATTTTATTGAATATATCTCTATTATGAATGAAAGGATCTTCTATTATGAATTGTTTTTTTTTTTATTTTAAAAAAGCATTCTTTCAAGTGGTTTGTGTTTTTTTTTTGTATATAATCTGTTTAAAAGGATCAATCATGATTCTCTCAAATCATTAAAATTATTTCGATATTCCACATAAAACTGTCTGTTAATAAAGAACATACTCTATTCAAGTTGATTTTCTTCCTTTAAAAAAAAAAAATCTATAAAACAAGAACGATTTGATCTAGCAGCAACATTGTTATAATTGTCTTTAAAAAAAATTTTTTTTGAAGTTGATTTACTCGTTTTATTATTAGAGGGACTACTTTTTCCGCTTGGTACTTCAAAAACAGTTAAACAAAAAAAAAAACCTACCAACCTAAGATATTTTATGCATTATAAACAAAAACAAAAAGTTGCAAGAACTATAAAACTGATATTTCATACAGCGCTGCTACCCTAACAAGTTTAAAACGTATTTAATCCAATGACAAAATATGTACTAAATCCAATTAAAATAGTAGTAGATCCTAAATGTATATTTTACCCCGTTTATGACTAGGTTAAAAAGTTGAGTCGAGCTTGAAGGTTGAAATTTCAACCATCGTATATGATGGCGAGTTCAGTTTGAGTTGAAATAGAGTTGAACTGAAATCACAACATAACCTCTACTTTTTGTGTGAATTTGTCATTTATAGATAAGTAAAAATTCAGAATGAAATAATTTTTTTGTTCCTGTGCCAGAAAAAACACCGAACACAAAAATTAACGCCTAAAGCAGACTTCACGGATGATAAAAAAAAACAAAACAAATGTCACTTTAACACAATTTCAACTCCACCCTCGTATATGAGGTGAAATATCAACTCGATCCAGGTAGGAGAGCTGAGTTGGGTTGAGTAGACCCAGTTTCAGCTCGACCCCAGTTTATAACTGAGTTGAATCTGGGATGAACTTAGGTTGAACGTTGTCATATATGAGGCGAAATATTAACTCGATCCAGATAGGAGAGCTAGTTTCAACTTGACATCCGTTTATGACTGGGTTGAATCCGGGTTGAACCTGGGTTGAACCTAGTCATAAACGGGGTATGTATGTGTAATATGCATCCTTACATCCAGTAATATGATACTTTATACAAGAGACTTAAAATATATGTAATTTACAGAAATAAAATACAAATTTAGGTTCAATTTTAAAAAAAGTGTAGGTACGGCAGTTATCTCCTGCTAAAATCATGAATTTTCTACACTTATTCAATTTCAATATTCGTATATATTCAAAACTATGATTGATACTCGAATTAAATTGAAGTTAAAATTGATCTGAAATTTGAATTAAATTGAGCTGTCTGATAGACTTGTCATAAGCCTCCTCAAACTAAAATATACCATGTTATAAATGCTTATTAAGTTACATTTTCCTTCTGTTAATATGCATAAATAATTTACTAGGTTCGGGCCTCGCTGCACTCATAAGCCAAATAGTATGGCGTGCGCCAAAACAATTGGGAATCTTAAAATCAATGGGCAGAGACTTTTCAAATTTCGCCACGAAAGTACTTTCCAAATGAAAAATCACTCAGCACTATATTCCCAATCACAATTCAGCGGTTTCACTGCCACTCTTGCCGTGGTCAGATGCTATGAGGGAGTGTTTTTCCCCCCCGTAAACAAATTTCGAAAAGGAAATTACAATGCACGTCCGCTTGAATTTTAACCATTACACGAAATTTTAATGTGTGTGTGTGTGAAATTGTCATTTCACCATCTGTGTTTATATTTCCAGTTCTTTTGGTGCGCACTATATAGCTTCCGTTTATTTTGGCAGTTGAGGTGATAAGAATTTAAATTTACAGTAGGAGACATTAAAGACATTTTTTCGTATTTTTAATTTCGAAAAATAAAATAATAAAATGTTCTGCTATCGATTGGGATTTCGCCATTTCCAACGTTCCAAAAATTGTTTATGCAAGTTGTCGATTCGAGTCGAGGTATAACATCGCCCTATCGAGCGATTCGGCCATGATGCATTCGTTCTTTGACGACCAGACTTTGGCAATCGGAAATTTTTGCTGATGTATGTAGATGTTTCTATCTGGTTTAAATTCAATGGGAACTTGGGTGCTGAATGCATTTCTAAATCAAAAGCACCTTGATGTATGAGCAGGGGGCGGCGCTTTCATATGTGCAAATGGTGTACTTGCACCGGGCGCAATTAGATCGGGCACTTCAGACAAATGTTGAAAAAGTGTTCTCATGCTATCATTTTCATATATTAAAGGAACTGCATAGAGTCTTTGTGTCTTTTTCAATTGTTCTTTGCAATGATGTGGCCAATCAATTCCATTTCAATGCCTGTTTTCGTCGTTTTTCCTTCTTGGCCGGCACGGTGCCATAGTTCTTGATTTGCATGCAGTTCAGTGAACACCGATTATCCCTTGAAATGTGAAGGCTTGTAGAACGACATAGGGACCTTTTTTTATGCTTATTATGATCGAAACAGCTAGGGAAGTACACCGAAAAACATTCTGGAGAGCAGATGATGAGGTTGGTAGATGGATGAAGAATGGTGGCAGTTGGGCCGAAGGCCATCTGCCAGAAGCTTAAGCAGTACGAAGCTTAAAGAAACAGCATTAGTGAGAAGTTTTTTTGATGTTAAAGCGAAAGCAAACCCAGTATAAAGATAAGATCGCGAAGCAATTCCTGATTGGACACAGGCTTTCATAGGTGCATATGATGCACTTGCACCAGGGGGCGCAATATGGCATGCTGCACCGGGCGCAAAAAAACCAAGCACCGGCCCTGTGTATGAGCTATATAATATTGTAAAGTTTCATTAAAATCCATTCAGTAGTTTTTTGCGTGAAAGAGTAACAAAAAAGGGCTGGGTTGATTAATTCGAAGAATTAAATCGAATAAAAAATGTGTACTAAAATCAAATAGTACGGAGTAAAAAGTTGTAGCATCAAAATCGTAGCAGAAATACTACAATTGTAGTAGGGAGGCAAAGCTGATTTCATATATACACATAATCATAACCATCGGAGCAATTAGTCATATAGGTACATACTATTATTGCGCTACAATCATACACCAAAAAAAAAAAAAAAAAAACAAAAAAACATCTGGTGCAAACAACAAACAAAAAAATCATTATTGAAAAGATATAGAGCACTGTTTTTTAAATTTAAAACAAGCACAGCAGTTTTTAATCGTAAATCTCGTTGTCTATATAGTATAGTGCAAGTATTGTAATCACACGTAAGATAAAAAGTCATTGAACTTGAATTACAATATATTGAATATACGATATTTGTAGGTTTTAAAAAAAAAACAATTTCTCAGGAATGCATCCAGTACTTTTCTAAAAAGATCTTTGTATTTATCTTTTGAAATAAGATATTCGTGCTTTGCATTAACTATATGGCTCTATCCATGCTAGCTAGTTTTATTTTTCTTTATTTTTATGTTCAAAATAGCTTCTGGAGTAGCAGTTCTGAGTAGAATACTAATTTTAAATTATCACACACTATATATGCCTTCTTCTTAGCGCAGCACACACGGTAATATCGAAGATCCGCTTTCATTTTCAATAAAAAAAAAAAACGAACAAATTGATCACCAATATAATAACTGAATTCATTTGATCATCACAGAAATGTAATGATCGAATAACAAACAAAAAAAAACCCCACACATGCTCATGCAATTAAGATTTCAGTCAGTATAATAATTCAACATATTTTTACCGAAATCAAATTCCAAAAGAATTAGGCTTGTCGGAAGTCATATCTATGTATGTTGCTTTAAATATATTCAATCAAACAAACTGTACTAGTCGCTAGTTCGTATTTATCGGTAATTAATCACATAAATTCTCAATAAATCGGGCTTACTCACGGATAGCGCATTAGTATCACGCTGTTAGACAAAATTTAAACCAATAAAAAACTTAAATATAAATAAATAAATTCATATGTGTTTGTTTCTTCTTATAATTTTAGAGAACTATCATAGCACATTAGAAAAGCAGCAGTACCACAAGCTGACCCTGACAGTGAACAAGAGGAAGGACGTGTTCAGACGTTAAATATAAATATTCCATTATGGCCCCACTGCAGTCATTGGATACGAAAATTGAAGATGTGCCTCAGAGTAAGTATTAAGAACTTATACACATACATATAAACTAAAATGGGTTTTTATTGATCTTGTAAAAATCGGAACCTAAATATGACGTACCGTAACGTAACCGTAAGTAACCTAACGTACAAACATGAGTGGTCATATGGTATTGAGCTAAATTGACTTATAAAACCCCGATTATGAATAGGTTTAACCCAAGTTTAACCCAAGTTCAACTCGAGTTTAACCCAGGTTCAACCCAGTCATAAATTGAGGTCGAGTTGAACTGGGTCCATTCAACCCAACTCAGCTTTCCTACCTGAATCAAGTGGTTATTTCGTCTCATATACCCCATTTATGACTACGTTCAACCCAAGTTCAACGCAGGCTCAACTGAGGTTCAACTCAGTTATAAACTGAGGTCGAGTTGGAACTGGGTCCATTTAACCCAACTCTGCTTTCCTAGCTGAATCAAGGTGATATTTTGCCTCATATACCCCATTTATGACTACGTTCAACCCAATTTCAACTCAGGTTCAATCCAGTCATAAACTGAGGTCGAGTTGAAACTGGGTCCACTCAACCCAACTCAGCTCTCCTACCTGAATCAAGTTGACATTTCGCCTCATATACCCCATTTATGAATACGTTCAACCCAACTTTAACGCAGATTCGACCCAGTCATAAACTATGGTCGAGTTGAAACTGGATCCACTCAATCCAACTCAGCTCTCCTACCTGAATCAAGTTGATATTTCGCCTCATATACCCCATTTATGACTACGTTCAACGTAAGTTCAATCCAGATTCAACTCAGTTATAAAGTGGGGTCGAGCTGAAACTGGGTCCAGTCAACCAAACTCAGCTTTTCTATACGTGGGTTGAGCTGTAATTGTGTGTACATTGTACAGGAATATAAAATTATTTCGTTCAGATTACCTTCCATGTTTAAATAAAAGATTCATCTTTAACGGCTGTACAACCGGGATCCGGTCCGGACACTGTCTGATTGGGAGGCATGCGACCCGCTTAGGTCTTGAGACCTACTACTATTTTTGCAGAAGCTGTAAGAATCCGGACGAGGAGGAAAGTGTACTACATCTCCTCGTGTCACTGCCCAGCCCTAAGCAGAAAGAGGCTAACCACATTTGGTGAGTCCCGCAACTTAGAAGATTCATTACTTCCTCGAGATGGTTTAGCGAAGAAACGACACTTTAACATCATGTTTAAAGTGGGATCAGTATGGCATCACAATAGGCCTATCCTTATATCTAGCCTAATCTAAGCTAACCTAATCTTTGATGTAAGCTCAACTCTATTTTAACCCAAAAGTGAACTCAACTCGGCATCATATATGGTGATCGAAATTTCAACTCCACCTGGACTCAACTTTTCGGCATAGTCATAAACGTACGGGGTAGTAACAAACTTGCCAAATGTTCGTTTACATTCTCGTGCGGTGGATTAGAAAAGGGCACAAAGTGTTAGCATGGGTGATTCCACACGAGCGAAGACACGACACGACAAGAGTCGGCTGCAAAAGTGGTTTATGGAGAAGTGGGTGTGAGAGAACGAGGGAATGGACACAATTTCCACCGCCCTCTCTCATCCTCTTCTCCATAAACCACATTTGCAGCCGACTCTTGTCGTGTCGTGTGTAGGATTGTGTGGAATCACCCTTCCACAACTTAAATAAAAATCGTTCAAATCTACGCCATTTAGTTTTCTTACGGTACATTGTACGTCATATTATTATTCAGGCTTATAATAACACTAAACTTAACGGTGCGACTCCTGGGACAATTCTGCTGCCTCAACTCTGCAATTGATTAAAAGTTATTTGGACAAATTGTGTAACGAGGCAAAAGGCAACCAGGACATATGTGTAATCCTCTGGAATTTTTCATTGTAAATATTTAGAAAATTAATCTCGTAGCATATTAAAGGGTGGTGGACAGTTAATAATTATTATAGACTAGCAAAAATCCACCCACAACTAGAAAAAACCCGCTTGAGATGAACATTGGCAACATTATAAAGGACTTAGAGGCTGCCGGCAGGCCAGGTAGGCACAGGCCGGCCACACGTTACTCATTCTGACTGAGGTGTGAGGACCTGAGGCAATCGCCTGACAGGCCATGGACTCCAGGTCACCTCATGATTCCCCACAACGCAAGATCATGGGCGCTAACTCATTCCCTCTCAGTGCCGCTGGATCTCGAACTCTCGGTAACTGATAACCGTTGATTCTTTAGGTCACTCTCGATATTCTTTAGCCAGGTTTTCTTCTGTGCCGATCGCTGGATTCTCCAGCCTGCAGGACGATCTCGCCAGAGAAGTTTACATGGCAAGCTGTCATCATCCATTCGGCAAACATGTCTAAACCACCGTAGTCGACGTTTTTGCATTTCTTCTTCGATCAGTGCTGATCGCATCTTTGTCTGACTGTTTAATTTCGAAGGCGATCGCTTAGTGGGACGGCGATCGCTTAGTGGGACGGCGATCGCTTAGTGAGACACCGAGGATCCGCCTCAAGCATCGCATTTGGAAGGCTTCGAGACTTCGAACTTCTTAACGTCCAGTTTGCGCAGTGATCACGTTTCAGATCCGTAAAGAAGAATCGGAAGGATCAACGTTCGGTAAAGGCGTACTTTTGTTTTGATGGAAATATTTGTTCGTTTCCATATGCACCACTTGAGGCGAAGGTTGCTGTTGCCTGGCCGATGCGGCTGTGAACGTCAGACGTCGATGCTACTTTCGTTTCCTCAACCAATGATTCCAAATATTTGAACCTCGGAACCTGTTCGATTTGGGTTCCTTCGAGTGAACACTGACCCTCGATCCGTCCGTTGTGGGTGAGCACTTTGGTCTTCTCTGCATTGATTTTTAACCCGTATGACTGGGCGATGCGGCAGAATGTCGTATAAGATCTCCGTTGCTTCGCCATCTGCTTCAGCTTCGACCGCGCTATCGTCGCGGCGAACATTAAGTTGGTTACGAAGTTGTTGTCATCGTATCGAACTCCGAGCCGTCGTTCATCGAATGCTTCACGCATAATAGCGTCGATCATAACATTGAAGAGAAGTGGCGAGGCGACGTCTCCCGACGTCGGACACCCGTTTGAATCGGGAACTATCCTAGGATAAGTCACTTCGAATACGAAGGCTGCTGGTTCAGCCATCGTACGACGCTTGGAGGAGTTGGATGATTCTCAATGGCACATGTTCGGTTTCCAAGACTCTCTGACAAGCTGTTCCAATCGAGTTCGACACTAACTGTAAAACATTTTCAACTATGCGCAAAAATTTCTTGAGTACAAATTTCTTGGCTCCAGCACACCGCGCGGCCATATTATAAGTAAATGGTAAATACCGCTTCTTACACGAACGGCGGCGATTGATACCGACTTGAGACTGGTTCTCTTAAGAACCGATACATCATCTATAGTTTCTTCATTGTCCGCTCCCAGTTCAAGGCAAGTATCTTTGGGGCAAATTCTTGGGCAGTTACAGCGAGCGCAGCCAAGACAGTCGAAAATCTAGGACAGATTTTTCTCTCTATTAATTTTTTTTTATTTTAGCGACAGACATAGTAACTAAACTTGATGTGATCTTGAAATGCATCCGTAATGGCTTCTGTAAGCTGAAGATTATAAAAGGTGATAGTTTGCGCTCGTATAGATTAAGTAGTAAACAAACGGACTACAATTAGCCTCAATTATTACCTTCGTGATAAGTAAAATTTTTGTTGTGCAATGACGTTCTTGCTGGTATATACATAACTGTTAATTATGCATCTGTGCACACGTACAATACTGTCGGGGTCATGCGATTTTACGATAAACACTTAAGATTGAGATTTTTATTATTATTTAGTTTTTTATTAGCTGTATCTTTCCGCAAAACATGTCGCCGCGCACCATACTCCCATGGCCTTAAGCAAGGGCTCAAATATGAAATGCATTTTGCAGCTGCAGTTGCACAGGTTGCAGCTCCTAGTGCTTTTTTAATATGCGTATTTTTTGTGTGTTTTTTTATTTGTCCTTAATCCTTACTAATATTATAAATGCGCAAGTAACTCTGTCTGTCAGTCTGTCTCTCTGTTACGCTTTCACGCCTAAACCAGTGTGGACCGATTTTGATGAAATTTGCTACATAGATAGTTTAGACCTTGGAGACGGACATATGCTACTTTTTATCGACTTGGTCAGATTTTCTCCAAACTTAGTAAAAATACTCCTAATCATAAATAATGAAATGCGTGTTTCAGGATTTTCTAAATTCATCCCCTAAGGGGGTTAAATGGGGTTAACCCAAACCGCTGGGGCTAAAGGGCTGAAATTTTGACAGTGCATCCGTATAATGACGTGGACATCCACTAAGAAACGATTCAAAATGCATCCCCTAAGGGGGTGAAACGGGGCTAACCTAAACCGCTAAAGCTAGAGAGCTTGGGTTTATCCCCTAACGGGGTTAAATGGGGTTAACCCAAACTGGAACTAAAGGGCTGAAATTTTGACAGTGTATCCCTATAATGACATGCGATTTTTCAAAATGCATCCCTTAAGGCGGTGACAAGGGGTTAACCCAAACCGCTACAGCTAAAGGGCTGAAATGCATGATACATATACCTCTAATGACGTGGACATTCACTTTTTTGAAACTCATCACCTAAGCGGGGGAAAATGGGGTTGAATAGGTTGTATCGGGAATTTTTTCTGCAGCCAGATTTTTTTTTCGAATTTTGTATATATACTATACACCATAAATAATGAAACACGGCGTCATGGATTTTTTGAAATTCAACCCCGAAGGGGGAAACAGGGTGGAAACAGTTGTATGAGAAGTTATTTATTTTAACAGTTGTTCTTAGAACTTGGTGTATAAAAATTATATAGCATACATAATGAAACAGAAGTGTCTTATCGGACGCAGAGTCGATGAGAGTCGATGACAGAGTTGACGAGAGTCGACCGAGTTGACGACAGAGTCGGCCGAGTTGACGAAAAAGTCAGCCAACTCTCTCTCTGACTCTTTCGTGAACTCGGTCGACTCTGTCGTCAACTCGGTCGACTCTCGTCAACTCTGTCGTTGACTCTCGTCAACTCTGTTGTCGACTATCGTTGACTCTGCGTCCGATAAGACACTTCCTAATGAAATACATGCTATAAAAATTGCAGATTTGTTTAGCAGATGTGATATACGCAGCAATTATTATTTATTAAAAAATGCACTATTACCCCGTTTATGACTAGGTTCAACCCAGGTTCAACCTTGGTTCAGCCCAGGTTCAACCCAGGTTCCACCTGGGTTCAACCCAGGTTCAACCCAGGTTCAACCTGGGTTCAACCCAGTCATAAACGGATGCCGACTCGAAACTGGGTCCACTCAACCCAACTCAGCTCTCCTAGCTAGATCGAGTTGATTTTTCGCCGCATATTCGCGGGCCGAGTTGAAATTGGATTGAACTGACATTTTTGTTTTGTTTGTTTACCACCCGTGAAGCGCGCTTTCGGTGTTAGTTTTGTGTTCAACTATATTTCAACCTAAAGTGAACTCAACTCGACATCATATACGGTGGTCGAAATTTCAACTCAACCTTGACTCAACTTTTCAACCTAGTCATAAACGGGGTAATAAACTGTTTTTATTTAAAGGCGTTGCAGGGCACGCGGGTTTTATGCTAGTCAATCAATATTTTTCCCATTTTTTTTTTCAGATCAAACGCCAATCCAGCAGTTCTATAGCAAGAAGACGGTCTTCCTAACTGGAGGAACGGGATTTTTTGGGAAAAGTATATTATTAATATTTTTATTGAATAAACATAGTGTTCTAAAACACAGCATGTGTTCTCCTTTCAGTTATTATGGAAAAGCTGCTGCGGGTGACTGATGTTGAACATTTTTACCTTCTAGTCCGAATTAAGAAGGGCAAAGAT
Source organism: Thereva unica (assembly GCA_949987705.1). Lineage (NCBI taxonomy): Eukaryota > Metazoa > Arthropoda > Insecta > Diptera > Therevidae > Thereva > Thereva unica. The sequence goes on from OX465286.1 coordinate 6,241,201, forward strand.
GTCTATACACGCATGGACGAAATGTTTGATGATCCAGTGCGTAATATTTTTATATATTTCATTTACTGTGTGTATTTTTTCTCAATAAATTTTCTAGATTTTTGAAAAAGTTAAACAAGATAATCCAAAGTTTCGCCATAAAGTTTCTGTAGTAAATGGTGATTGTTGCCAGCCATCACTTGGTATCAGCCCCGAGGAGCAAGCCCTATTGAAACAGAACGTCAACATTGTTATACATGCAGCAGCAACAGTAAGATTTGATGAGAAACTAAAAGTGGCCTTAGCTATAAATGTTGCTGGGACAAAAGAGATTATAAATCTATGCAAAGATATGACCAATCTGAAGGCTGTCGTTCATATTTCCACTGCTTTTGCACACTGCAATTATAGGCATATAGAAGAAAAATATTATAAGATGAAAATCAGTGGAGAAAATTCATGCCGCATAGGGGAATATCTGGATGAGAAAACTTTGGACAATATAACATCGGAAATTATCAAGGATTTTCCAAATACATATACGTATACAAAGGCATTGGCCGAGGATGTTGTGCAAACGTTAGGAAAGGGCTTACCGATTTCGATATTTCGACCGGCTATTGGTAATTTGTGTGAATATTTTTCCATTTTTTATAATTCTTATTTGTGTGTGTGTGTGTGTTTTTTTATCAATTTTTCACTATAGTAATAACAACATACAAAGAACCAATCGAGGGATGGATAGACAACATGTATGGACCATGCGGTATTATAGTAGGTGTTGCAGCCGGCATTTTGAGAGTTTATCGCGCACGAGTTGACTACAATGCGCATATTGTTCCAGTCGATCTTGCAGTGAATGCTGTATTAGCTAGTGCTTGGGACGTCGCAAACAACACGTAAATATATATATAATAATTTTTAGAGCAGTTCGGCGGTTTTTACTTGCATTATTTTGTGGACATTTGCGTAATTGATTCCTTCGAATTTCATTGGCACGAGCGTACACACGACACGACAAAAGTCGGTGCTGATCGCTGAATTCTCCAGTGTGCCTGATGGTCTCGCCAGAGAAGTTTAAGTGACAAGCGGTTATCATCCATTCGGCAAACATGTCCAAACCACCCTAGCCGAATTTTTTTATATTTCTTCTTCGGTCGATGTCTGTTGATCGCATCTTTGTTTAAAGCTGGCTTTGCATGATGCGGTGAACGTTCATGCGAATGTTGGCTTCCAACGTTTGATTCAATACCGATAACAGCCCGAACGTGTCCAAACACCAGCGTTGGACGTTTGACATTGGATACTCTTAGTTCGAACATCGGCTACACGATGCGTCCTACCATCGGGCGTCCAACTTTGTAGGGGATGTTCATAACATCTTTTGTAGCCGGCTTAACTCGTATCGTTTCGAAGGCGATCGGGTAGTGAGACACCGTGAATCAGCCTCAAGCATGGCATTTGGAAGACCTCGAGTTTGTTGTCATGTCTGGCTTAGACGTACTTAGTTTTGATGGTAAAATTTGTTCGTTTCCATATCCGTATTGAGTGAGGCGAATGTTGCTGTTGCGGCTGTGAACGTCCACCGTCGATGCCACTTTCTTTTCCTCAACCAATGATCCCAAATATTTGAACATCCGAACCTGTTCGATTTGGGTTCGAGATGAACACTGGCTTTCGATCCGTGCGTTGCACCACTTTGGTATTTTTCGCATTGATTTTTAACCCATATGACTGGGCATTGCGGGAAATGTCGTATAATATGTCCGTTGCTTCGGCATCCGGGTGAACGAAAACGGCGCTATCGTCGGCGATCATAAAGTCGGTTACGAAGTTATTGTCGTTGCATCGAACTCCGAGTCGTCCATCGAATGCTTTACGCATAATCGCGTCGATCACACAACGTTGAAGAGAAGGGGCGAGGTGACGTTTTTTTTCAGCGATTTTTTTTTACCGTCGATGATTGTCGGTTCGGTATTGAGAAATTGATTCGTCGGCTGTTCGATAATCGGCGGTTCGGATGCTGGACCTTGTGGCGGATCGTGGTTGTGGTTCTCTTCACAGCTGCAGGCGCCTAAGAAAGGTCACGAGGTAACGGAAGTTCCATCCGATTTTTTGATGTTGTCGTTTGTTGATGTTATTTTGCTCCCTAACCGCCGGATTGTCTGGTACAGCGTCCGGTACTTGTGCCTCGACGCCGCTACTTCCATGTCGGCGGCGACGTTATTCCAGTACGCTTCTCGTTTCGATTTCATTTTCTGTCGAACTTCTTTGTTTAATCGTCGATATTGCTCGAAATCGACGTGTGTTTCATTTGTTTCCGTTGATCGACGAGGTGGTCCAGACAGCTGTCCGAGATCCATTGCTGCGTCCGTTTACGGATAGGTGGACACAACTCCATTGCATACCGAATAATGGACTGTGATAATTGCCTTTCCTCGACATCGATATTGTCCGGTATTGCGATCGCCGCGAATTTGTTGGATAGTGCCATTTGAAACTCTCGTCCGATTGTCGAGTCCCGTAGGCACCACGCCCAATTCTTCTTGGCTAGTGGTGGCGCCGCTTTCTTCGCTGTTTGTAATCGCATCTGTAATTTCGCTTGAACAAGACAATGGTCCGATCCGCAATCGGGCCCACGCATTGTACGTACGTCTTCGGGCGTCGAGTGAAATCTTGCGTTGATCAAAGAGTGGTCTAACATCGCCGAGTCGTTGCCGGATGAATTTCGCCAGGTGAGTTGGTGTTTGAGTGTGGATGGCGGAAGATGCTGTTAATGTTGCAAATGAAAGGAGGCGTAAGCCGTTATCGTTAACTACTCTGTGTACGAATTTGTCCATCGTTCCTTCCGATCAAAATTCTGTTCGAGGTATCGTATCCAGCGTCTGATACTTATCGCAAAATTCGCCCTTGTTCGCGTCCAGGCTGGTCTCGGCTGGCACATAAACGGATACTATATGGGTCTTGATCATTCCACCGATGGTTAAAACCGCCAAACGCTCGGATATCGGTTGGAACGCTCGGATATCGATAACGTTGCCCGCAGCCCGTTGATCGACCATAAACCCGACGACGGCTTCTCGTTTCTCACCACCGGAATAGTAAAGCGTCATCGTTTCGTCGATTGTTAGCGGGACAATCGCCAATGTCCCGGTTCCGATAAGTCGTAGCTCCGATATTTTGCATTTCGATAATTCCATTGATATGATTTCTCTTTGACCGATGTCTTGTTCGTACCTTCCACGCGTCGAATTGAATTTCCATTTGCGGTATGATCTAGGTTTTCCTAGCTCCTTGGGTTTACCGATTCTGGTCAGTTCGGCAGGTCGAACATCATCCTCCTTTCACACCCTGGACTTGTGGGACCAGACGGCGGCAGAGTTACTAATACTATTAGGTGTTTTGTAAAATCAGTGCCATTTTAAAATCTGTCGAACACAGCTGACAAGTGTGAGTTTTGGTGTTATATAACTGTTCTCTCTTATATGCATGTATGTAGATACGAGGAGCCGCCAATTTTCAATTTTGTCCCGGATCCAGAAAATCCAATCACATGGCAAGAATATATTGAATATGGGAAAACATATGGTGAAACGATACCAGTTACTCGAGCTATTTGGCTGCCAATATTGACTACAACTCCGTCCACATTTCTATTTAATATCCTGGCATTTCTTTATCACACAATTCCAGCGTTCTTCATGGATTGCGGTCTGGTGCTGGTTGGTAAAAAGGCGAGGTTTGTTATTTTAGTGAAATTCTTGCACGACAAAACATGGATATTAATAAAAAAAACGTTAACCTTTTATTTAGAATGATGAATATTTATAAAAAAGTTCACAAATTCATCAATGTTATGGCATATTTCGGCAACAACAGCTGGAGCTTTACCAATAAAAACACAAGGCAACTGTGGCTGAAGCTATCAAAGGAGGATCAGAAATTATTCGAATTCGACATGAGGAATGTCGATTGGAAGCAACTTTTTAGGCTAAGTTTATACGGTCTAAGGACGTATGTAGTAAAAGATGATCCCAGCACGATCCCAGCTGCTGTTAAGTGGCATCAGAAGTACTTTGCTTGTTATTTTATCATCATTGACTCTCAACTCTAACCTAACTCTATTTTCAGATTGAAAGTCATACACTACAGCTTCTTGTGCATAATATACTCGCTTGTAATTTCCCTAGTCTACTCCCTGCTGTCAAGATTGATCTTCACATAAAATTATTAGAAAAAATATTATTATTATATATAAATAAAATAAAAATATAAAAACTCGTCGCTTTGCTGGTGTAAATTATTATGAAGCCAATGAATTTGGGAATTCGTATGTGCCTACGTTTATAATGGAAATTTGTAAGGAGGAAACATGTCTGGTTTTTTTTTTTGTTTTAAATGAATACTCACTCAAATGACGTATTACGAAAGGGGAAAAGTCACTAATTTTTTTTTACAAATAAATGTTTTATATAATACTGTTTGGCGATACAGAGAGTGGGTCTTAACTTATAAGGTATTAAATTAAAATTACTTAACTTTTGTACTATAAATAATATTAGAGAAAATATTAAATGAAAAATTTTGTTTTTAATTCCGTTGTTGTGAACCAGTCGTATGTTTTTGCAATACCATTTTATACAGTTTGAAAGTGCGAATGAAGGAGTCAGTCCATGTGCGGTTGGAGATGCCTAATCCAACTACCCAATTCGACTATTTTCTTGACCCTGATCTATGGTATTAGTAGGACTTTCACCTGAATTGCGCTTAGACTTGCAACGTTGCTACTGGACCATATAGAAGTGCAGGTGATCATGGGTCTTACAACGGTCTTATAGAGCCAAAGCCTTCGTCTGACGTATTACGGCTCCCACACTCAATCGTTCTAATTCCTGCTGCTTAGTCGCCCCATATTGATAGCATCTGTTGTCGATCTAGCCTTCCTGAAACCGAGTTACCTTTCTGACAAACCGCCTTCTTCTCGGCGCTTGGGGGTAGTCTATTTTATAATAAAATGCTTCCCTTTAGTGTTGTGAAGACATATCGGCCCTGGAGCTTACCCGGCTTCGGTATGAGCACAAGTTTTGGTGCTTTCATTCTTCCTCTGGGAATACTTCTTCTCTCAGGCACGCTGTGAATACTTGGGTGAACTCACCTGGTGTCACACTGGCTGCCAGCTTCACCCCACTGTTCGGTGTACCGTCTAGTCTAGAGCTTTTCAAACAGCATTCCTCTTCGCGGCTTGCACTATTTCTTCGTCCCTTACCTCTGGGATGTCTCCTTCATCTACGTTTACTGCAGGCATGTTCCCGTTCTATGGTAACAGGGTCCATACTTTGTCCTGCAGCATTACAGGTCAAGTAATCGTTGGAGAATACTTGCCCTTAATCGACGGCATCGGTACCCTGTAACCAAACCCCAAACGGATTACTATCCGCTTCTTCGGATAGATTCTTGTGCTCCGTTTTACTTTTTCGGATGGCATTTTTAAGCCATCTCCTCGCCTCCTTTATTCGATAAGAAGTTCCTCGAATTCTGGTCGTTCCCGCTGGCAGCCCCATTTCGCCTCTAGGCAAACTCTTCGACGGTCCTCGATTTCATCGTTCCAGCAGTAAGTAGTTAGTTCAGTAGACGTCTTCATAGTTTTGGGCGTTGTGGCAAGGAGGCGTCACATGCACGCTTCATCGAAGCTGTGATGCTTGCGACTCATTTGTGCATGTTGTCTGCCCAATATTCTTCTCGAAGATTATTTCTTTGAACAGCTCGAGCTTGTTCTGGGCCCATCCTGTGCTTATGGTGTGGTTTTGCTGCCTCCTTTCTGTTCTTCCTGTGCGGAAAATTATAGCGTGGCTGTGCGTAAACACCTCGCCCACGCGCCATTAGAAGTTTCTTGTCATTGAGTCACTGATGTAGGTGATATCTATTATAAATCCTCTATCATCTTTTTGGAAGGCGTTTTGACCGCCAATGTTTGGCAACACAACATTGAGCCGTAAAAACGCTTCCACTAAAATGTGCCCCCTTGCATTTGTATGCCGACTGCCCCCGTCCACAGCCCATGCATTGAAATTTAGGCCCTTGTGCTGAAAGTCGAGTCCTCACGACACGACAAATCGCTTGTGTTGAAGAAAGCTTGTGTTGTCGTGACGACTCGACTTTTAAGACAACGGCTCAAATTCACTCAAACGACTTGTTTCGAAATGTGACTCGACTTTCAGCACAGGAACCTTGAGGTTATGGTCACTCCCGTCTGTATTTATGGTGACCGTCTGGGTGCCACCAGATGATTTCCTCAGTCCGATTGTTGAACTCCTGCACTTGTGACAGGCTTCGTTGATTCTGCAATGCCTCCTGTTTGGTAGTGAGATTTCGTCCAGGCCCCTGATCTCGATCGTTATCTAGTTCTCCTAGCGAGGATTTAATCTTTTGCTAGAGATCAACCGTTTTGTCTTCTTTTTTCGTCTGTTCCACTTAAAGACCTGCCTTTTGTACTCTTTACATTCGCGTGACTTCTCCGAATTTCGTTAAGGAAGCTTCCTCAAAATCTCTGCGTAGGATATCCCTCTTGCCGCAGTTATGATAAGCGCATTCGGCATTCTTTTCAGTCTCTTTACCTTGTTCCCCGGGTGCTTCTTTCCCTGCTTTTTTTCAACTTCTTTTTCCGTTCTACCATAGTTCAAGCAGACTCTTCTGTTCGGCCTTCTTCCCTCTCCCAGCGAGGGGGCTTGGAAACACATTTTTCTAGACATGTTCTCATTTAAATAAACAGTGGTTATACGGGTTTTTATGCGCCCTACATTTTTATTTTAGTCTGTTAAAAGTCCCAGAATATTACTTAATCCGTTGACGCGGCGACACAAAGTGCCCCTTGGCATACGACATGATAAAACAGCACGGCTACTATTGCACGATTTCCTACCAGACGTAAGAATCTCAACAAGGTCCAGGTTTGTGTTTTAAATATTTTCTAGTTTTTGGTACAACTTTCAGCTACAGCGATTTCAAATAAAACCATTTAACTTAAAAGTTTTTTTATTTATATTTTTTTTTATTTTCTAGTTTTTTGCAGGCCATTTTAAATTTTCTAATTTTGACAATAGAATCGTCATTTGTGACCCTAAAAACCCCCCGATAGCGATTTTCAATGGATTCAGAGCACATTTTCAAAATTCATCCACATTGGTGCCGCCATTTTGAATTTTCAAATTTTGACCATCGCGAATCGATTTTCAATGGAATCGGTGTACCCAATTGCAAAATTCGTTTCGTCATCTTCGAAACGCAATCTTGATTTGCTTTACAAAATTGCCAGATTGTATTCTCACGGGAATTCCATGTGTGTGTGCAAAGTTTGATAAGAATCGGTTCAGTACTTGAAAAGGCTGTCGCAAGATTTGAACCAAAGAAAAAAAAACAAAAAATTATATGAGGCCAAGCTAAATAAAACCAGTAAAAAATAGATTGTATTTTTTTTTGGCGCGCATACTGAAAAAGGCTCGCCACCCTTGTTAGAGGATGTATTTTAATTCTATACCTTTTCAACTTCAAATTGGGACTAAACAATTTCAAATTGAGACCAAACAATTTTAAATTGGGAACAAACAATTTCAAATTGGGAACAAACAATTTCAAATTGAGACCAAACAATTTTAAATAATAAATGAACAGCTATTAGTAAAGATTAAAGTATTATTATTGAAATTGCCTAAGCCCAATTTGAAATTATTTAATCCCAATTTGAAATTGTTCAATCCCAATTTGAAATTGTTTAGTCCCAATTTGAAGTTGAAAATAGTTCTTGTTAATTCTTTATTTTAAGTATTTTTCCACTTAATTACTCAAATAAATAATAATAATATTTGAATTAAAAAAAAAAAAAATACGTTACAAAAGCGGCATCGCTTGGGAATTTATCGAAATTGTGTTTTGCTAATTGGGTTCCGGCTGTCACGGTTAATATTATTTGCACATTTTTAGGAGTTGTGCGAATTGTTAAGGTCAATATGAAAAAACGCTGAAAGTGCAGCATCATCATCGTACTACGAGACGTTTTATTTAAAAAAAACCGGGAACTATTTTTGCATATGTTTTTGCCTATAAAAGCTATCATAGAAAATATAAGTATATGTATGTATATGTATTATAATTCTAACACAAACACAGACAGCAAAATAAAATTAAGAAAACAGTGCCCAAAACAAACCCATTTCACATGTAAAAGATTTTATTATCGTAAAAATGGTTTTTCGACCCCAAAATTTTTTATTTTGTATTTATTTTTGTGTATTATTGCAATTTCTCTTTTTTACAAAAATCACGTCAATCTCTGTATTTGGAATATTTTTAACGCTTTCAAAACAACAAAATGGAAAGAAGAAAAACAAAAATAAAGCAGCCTACACTTGTTGAAGGTGGTGGCGGCATCTTTTTTTGGAAATGAAATGTGTTCCACTTATTCTGGGTTTTTTGTTGTTGTTTAACAACAACAGGTCGCTTTTGGGCGTTTTTTTTTATATTTACGTTGCACAAATTTCGTTTAAATTAAAAAAAAAATATATACATATATACCTATATATAATGACATGCAGTTTATATTTTAATAATATTTTAATTTTAATAATCTAACATTAATTTTAATGTTAGATCCATGGCGGCCGTCTCAAGAGGACGGATTACTGTTTTCTTCACGGAACAAATTTTTCATTCGATTTTGCAAATACATACTTCCGGATATCCTATCATGCTGAAATTTTGCATACAGCTTTAGCTCCGATAATAATGCAATATGGTATACTCAATATACCATTAGATCCATGGCGGCAGTCTCAGGAGGGCGGATTGAAATATTCTTCACAACCCCTTCGACATGGGTATCAAATGAAAGGGTATGATAAGTAGAATACCATAACCAATATAGTATACTCAATAAATCATTTGGTCCATGGCGCCCACCTCAAGAGGGCGGATTACCATTTTATTCACAACCCGCTTCGACATGGGAATATGGAATGGCGGCCAAAATGTTACGCGGCGTGACTTAGACCAAATTTCAAGGAAGAAGAGCCACTCGCACTTTCTGATTAGCAAGAACGCGTTAAACGGCCGGTTTCGGCACTGGTGACAGGGAACCATAATTTTTTTTTAGTGAAACCGTAAAGTTCCGCGGAACCCACTTTGGGAATCACTGTACTAGAGATTTTTTGAAAATCTGAAAATCTTACGTAAGATTAGGGGGAAAGAGGGAGGGGGTCGCGTGGAATCTCACAAAATCTCACCAAGGGGGGAGGAGTGCGGGTCGAAAAATCACAAAAATCGCCTCACGTAATTAATGGACGACCCCTAATCTGTTGATTTTTTCTTTTAATCTAAATTTAATTAATTTCAAATTTATTATATCATTTTTCAATCAATATATAAGTCTACTTTGACCTCGCGCTGTAATCACACAAGTGTCCAAAACAATGCGCTGTACGGGCTGTTTATTTTTTTACTGAAGTATGTATACCTCCACCTGTGTACGATCAGGTAACATGCAGTAATTTTCCCCCAATTAAACCAAAAAAAAAATAAATAAAAATCCCCGAAACTAAGTCTTCTATTACGAAATGCTATCCTTGAACTTTACATGGATTTATTTATATGTAATGTCATTTGTACGGGCACTTGAAATTCTATATATCATAGAACATTCATTCTGAACATCCATTTTACAGAAAATTTCACTTCAATTCGACAATGATTTCAACAATAATTTATTATTATTGTGATTTAGTCCAAGCTCGAGGAGTGCTCTTGAGTGTTCTTCTCTTGCGCGCTATTGTGTATGCGCTTCAACACACAAGATAAGTGATTAAATAAATAAGATTCTTGTTGTTCGATGGACACTTCTTATCATCTTATCACGTTGCTATCAAAAAAAAAAATAAAATAAATAAATAAATATATATTGCTAGGGCTCCAGTTAATCCGTCGTCATTATCTCAGGATCAACTAGCTGTCAAGGTGTGGAATGCATGGTACTATTTCACCAATCAATCTCGAAAAATGATAAGTACTATAAAATCAATTTAACCTATAGAGAGATTCTGAGATAATAGCTTTGGATCTTCGCGAAGTGAATGAATATACAAGTTAGAGATGACCTCATTCTCTAGTTTCGGGCGGCTAATCACGAGGGGCTATACGATATTTTATTATTGATACTCGGATAAAGTTTATGCCCCGTTTAGCCTTAGAAATCCCATTATTAGTTGATTCGAGGTATAAAGCGGGTGAATAACTCTCCAGCTGGAATATAAAAACGCATTCGAAATGTAGAGATTATAATAATATTAAACTGGAAATATACTATACTTGCAATAGAGAAACTGTTGACGTATATATACGCTTCGATGCACATACACAAACATTGATAAAAATGGCTCTACTCCCGCCGCCGACGTAAGGTTATCACTAAAAAGACGTTACGTCCGCTACCTCGGGGGCCCCTTTCTATAATAATCCATTTACTTGGAATTGATGTCGATGCCGAACAAAACCATACCACAGCACCACTGGGGCACGGCGCTATATTAGCTCTGGAACTGAGATTCGTCGAACGTGTAGCACACTGTGTCGTTTCTTCGATAATAAGCGGCGGGAAAGCTTTTTACTGCCTCACATCAGCGAGCACTCGTCATTCTAGTAACTAAATTCAAAGCGAGCGGCTGGCACTTTCTGTCTAGCTATTTCCGATGTAGACATTACACGTCTTTGTTATCAATCATCTATAGACGAAAACAAATTAACAATATCTCTGAAGAGTCTTGTGTTTTTTAAAAGTTGTAACTTCAAAAAACTACTGGGATATGTAGCTGCATTAAAAATCTGAAGTTTCCATCCAGTACGTGCAGTCTTAGAGCTAGTCGCCATCGTCATAGAGCTACTACACAAAACTACGCGTAGCCCAAGAATCTTCTCTAATAGCCCAAGAAGACACCACACAACACATCTAGTCTGTTTTGACAAAAGAAGAAGCAATCAACCAGTTGCACGGAGACTTCAGGCTATCCGGAACCTTGGGACTTTTATAGTACATACCATAAAACCTCTTTGCGTGGTTCCTCTAATATCCATTATGCATGGGTATATGGATTAGCCATGGTGAACGTGCACCGACCGTGTTCCACCCCAAACCTAAAATAGAGAGAAAGTAGTTTTTTTATTTTTTGTATGTTTTTACCTGCAACAGGTAGCAGCCAGCAGCAGTGCACGTCGTCGCAACGAAACCAGAAAATTTCATCACATCCCTGCAGCAGCACTTCGGAATTAATGACTCCGAGCTGATTCTTCTCCCCTCCAAAAATCGCTCGTTGATTGAACATAAACAAAAACTGTGGTGATAGTGAAACTTGTTATTAAATAAAAAATAAATAAAAACTATACCCCGGTGCCGAAATATAAAATAATATTGTGTTTAAAAAAATTTTAGTTGATTTAATTTTCGTTGTTTTGTGAGATAGAGAATTGTAGAGTGGAGATTCCTTAATTCGTCATCGCAATGGATATAAAATTTGTTAACGTCTTAATTCTGGGCTTCGGCTTCATGTTTCTCTTCACATCATTCCAGACGATGGGGAATATTGAGGTGAGTTATTTGATACTTCTTGTTTTACGAGACAATTTGAGTTTTGAGACTGGTTTTTGAGCTGTGTGGAAAATCTGTTTACCTAGTACACAATTTGAATAATCCCCTGTAGATATACTATTTTAGTAGTTAGTTTTTTAATTATTAAGTCTGTTTCCTAATTACGAATTTGGGATCCTGTGTAATGTTGGGTAGGACCCGATTATAAAATAAGTTTGTAAGAGGAGCCTCTCTTTTCCATTTGAACCAGTACAATGTCTCACTTCAAATGAGGCCATTGTATTGGCTCAGATGTTGCGATGCGGGTAGAAGATCTATTGCCTTTTCGAAAGTGGGGATACGATAAATGATGAATGAATGAATGGGAATATTAATTATCGTGCCCTCAACAAAAATTAAGGATTGTCTCTTCAGTACAAAATTTACCTCCCTTGAAAAATGTAAGAATTGTCTCTTCAGTACAAAATTTACCTCCCTTGAAAAATGAAAGAATTGTCTCTTCAGTACAAAATTTACCTCCCTCGAAAAATGTAAGAATTGTCTCTTCAGTACAAAATTTACCTCCCTTGAAAAATGAAAGAATTGTCTCTTCAGTACAAAATTTACCTCCCTCGAAAAATGTAAGAATTGTCTCTTCAGTACAAAATTTACCTCCCTCGAAAAATGTAAGAATTGTCTCTTCAGTACAAAATGTACCTCCCTTGAAAAATGAAAGAATTGTCTCTTCAGTACAAAATTTACCTCCCTTGAAAAATGTAAGAATTGTCTCTTCAGTACAAAATTTACCTCCCTTGAAAAATGAAAGAATTGTCTCTTCAGTACAAAATTTACCTCCCTTGAAAAATGTAAGAATTGTCTCTTCAGTACAAAATTTACCTCCCTTGAAAAATGAAAGAATTGTCTCTTCAGTACAAAATTTACCTCCCTCGAAAAATGTAAGAATTGTCTCTTCAGTACAAAATTTACCTCCCTTGAAAAATGAAAGAATTGTCTCTTCAGTACAAAATTTACCTCCATCGAAAAATGTAAGAATTGTCTCTTCAGTACAAAATTTACCTCCCTTGAAAAATGAAAGAATTGTCTCTTCAGTACAAAATTTACCTCCCTCGAAAAATGTAAGAATTCTCTCTTCAGTACAAAATTTACCTCCCTCAAAAAATGTAAGAATTGTCTCTTCAGTACAAAATTTACCTCCCTTGAAAAATGAAAGAATTGTCTCTTCAGTACAAAATTTACCTCCCTCGAAAAATGTAAGAATTGTCTCTTCAGTACAAAATTTACCTCCCTCGAAAAATGTAAGAATTCTCTCTTCAGTACAAAATTTACCTCCCTCAAAAAATGTAAGAATTGTCTCTTCAGTACAAAATTTACTTCCCTCAAAAAATGTAAGAATTCTCTCTTCAGTACAAAATTGATCTCCCTCGAAAATGTAAGAGATTTCTCTCCACTTCGTAATTTACAATCGCACGTTACACTCGCATATCCCAGTAGTACATTATTTTTGAACCGGGACATTTAAAAAAGTTGAGGCCTCAGTACAATTTACTATCGTGTACGGGACAAATGAACTGCCTCTTGTAAGTCCGGCTCAACTCTAATCCTGTGAGCGCAAGATGAAAAAAAATTGCATCCGAGGAAATTTGAGCTGTAGCCTCTTTCAGACGTTAAAAAAGACCCTTATCACTTGTCATTTGCAAAAGAAAAAAAAATGGAATTTACGAGGATATTCATGATTAACAAGAAATTATCAAAGCACTGCATTATATTTAACAATTGCAGATAGTGCCTTCCTGTAGTTCTATATTCTAAGGGCCTTTTCGTGGGTTAGTGTTACTTGCCTCGTACGCTGCAGCATTCGCCGAGTCGCGCGTTTGGCTGCCCGGTGGCGGCTAAACAATCGCGAGGCTACTCTGCTACTTTCTGGAATTCGTATAACCGCGTAAAAATTGGTGTAGCCATATCTTAAAGCCGCCAATTGACACACAGGCCGCCGGCAGGCCATGGCCTTAAAGTTTTCGCCTTGAGGCGTAAGTATCATCACACACTCACCGGCTGCCAACTGTATGGGGCCTGCAGTCAAAAAAAAAAACTGACAAAAATCTTTATGTTTTTGGGCATTTATCGTCAGTTCGTGCCTGAAGATCTAAACTTCTATTCACTCTCAAGCCGTGAATTTACGGCAAGAATTCACGCCGTATCCACTTGGAACGGAACGCAAGGAGCGATCTAGGCGCGAAAACCATCCACACTCGCGTTCACGCTTGTTCGCGGGTGTTCACGGTGTGAGTCTGGAGACATCTTGAAGCTTTCGTTGAGGTCATGAACATTTTTGCACTTGAATTAACAACCTGCTATGCTAAGCTGTGTCGTGTTCGCCTGTGTGTCTGTAGGGAATCTTTATTTCACCTGCATGCCACGGCCTGTCAGGCGGATATCTGAAGTATCATTCTTCAGCCAGACCAAGTAATCTGTGGCCTTCATCGGGTCATGCCGGCCGATCTGGTCTGAAAAATCACTGCTTGATATCATCTTCGGTGGTCGAAATTTCAACTCAACCTCGACTCAACTTTTCAACCTAGTCATAAACCAGGGTAATTCACAAAGTTTTATTTTGCTACGAGTGTGTTTTATAAATATTAAAAAAATGATTTTAGTAACGAACAAAACTTACACGGTCAAAAGTCCTCCTTGGTATCTCCTTTTGCTCCACAGGCTCTCAGTTAAAGTTTATTTTCGAAAGGAATCCGTGATAACCTTTCGTGTCTCCTCAAATAGGCACAACAACCTCCTCTCATTATATAAATTGAAATTATCAGGGAAAAACATTCCAGTGCGAATCTACGCAGATTTATCTTTTTATTAAATTATTGTTTTCATTCGACTGGGGATTTTGGGATTAAACGCGGGGAAGAATTTCTAATAATTGAATTGCATGCATTATTCTTTTTTTTACTGAAACAAAATTTCAGTGATAACGTACACTAGATAAAAGAGGGAAAAGCTCAAGTGGAGTTTAAATGGTATTTTGGCAATAGACGACGACGCGTTGGTTGTAGAAATAAAAAAACCGATAATGAAACTAGCGATGATATATGAATGAGAATAAACTGGACGTTGGGTGATGAGATAACGAACGCATTATAATATAAGACCTTGCTTTTTTTTATTACCTAAGAGAACACACAGTGTTATAAAATATATTTTATAAACATGTATAAAAATAATAATCGATAAGAAAAAAAAGTAAACGATTATAATTTGATAAGATGAATTGAATTTCTCGAGTGCGTTTCTTATTTTTTTTTAGTCCGATGTTCAATTCATTATCTATCGATCTTCTTATGCTTAATAACACCAGCACAACACCCGCCTTTCAATAAAAAGAGATTATGCGTGCACGCAGTTCGCTATACGAAAAAAGTATAATGGAAATTAGGACAAAGTTGAAAAAAATTATTTTGGATACTTAAAAAAATTTTAGAGTATGTTACAATTTTTTGAACATTCAATAATGAAAAATTGTTGTACTACGTGCACAACAGACACCTAGCCAAAGATAGGGCAAAAAAAGTAACCAATTTTGCAAATTTGGCACCCACCATGCGGCCCAAAAATGCACAATTTGGTGCTCCTAAAAAAAACTTTCCTTCTTTTTTTCCTTTCGGTTTGAGACGAACAGAAGAGGTAAAAAAATGTTAAGGACCCTTAATCTATCCTACTCGTTAGCGCCCCAAGCTTTTTACATTTGGAAAGGTTCCCATATACTGGCTGTAGCACCAAAAACTTTACATTCAAAATTATTTTTTACTTTTTAGCTCATTTTAAAATAAGAACCGTATTTTTTAATTTTTTTTAAACAGTTCGCTTTCTACTTTTTAGACTATTATATGTCTTCACGCTGTTTTGTGGTGACCACCATATCAGATTTAAAATGACGTCACACAGCTTACTGTACTATGTATACTCGTCTTACACTTTCACTTGATACACATACCGAGGGCCTTATAAAGAAAAAGGTAATCCCCGTTTTGTTTTGGCAGACAAGCTGTATTTGTCATTTTGAATGACGCAACAGAGCTAACAGTATTCAACTTGTCATAAAGCTTTGGAATTTCCAAATGAAATCATTCGCTTTCCAGTTTATCAGCGGCGCATAGATTTTGCGGCCTCGTCGGCCTGTGCCCTGAACTTCGCTCATGGCCCCCTTCTCTCCCCCTCCAAAAAGCGCAAAAAACTAATTAATTCTGAAAATTTGGCACATACCGTGCAGCCGAAAAATACACAATTTGGTGACCATAAAAAAAAATCTACTAAATACTTACTCTTTACCTATCTTATTTTATTAGTGCTGGAATTTATCTTTGATACCCATATGGGAGCGCGTTGTAAAGAAAACCGTGATGTGGCATTTTGTGTGCTGGCTGCCATTTTGAATTTGGAATGACGCCAAACAGTTAATTGTATTCTATTTATCATACCCTTTCATTTGCTACCCATAACGGGGGTCGGGGAACTCAATTGCAAAATTCGGCCGCCATCTTGGAACCGCCATATTGATTTTTTTACAAAATGGTCTGACTGCATTGTGAACGTGAACTATGCGAATATGTGCAAAATTTCAAGGTGATAAGTTATATTTTCTATTTTTTATTCTATTATGTCTTCCGTCATCTTGTGTTGGCCGCCATTTTGAATTTGGAATGACGCCAAACAGCTAATTGTATTGTATTTATCATACCCTTTTATTTGATACCCATAACGATGGTCGGGGAACTCAATTGCAAAATTCGGCCGCCATCTTGGAACCGCCATATTGATTTTTTTTTACAAAATGGTCTGATTGCACATTGTCACTATTCATATGTGCAAAATTTCAAGTTGATAAGATATATTTTCTATTTTTTATTCTATTATGTCTTTCTCTATCTTATGTTGGCCGCCATTTTGTATTTGGAATGCTGCATTCTACTCGTAATACCCCTTCTGAAAGTTTCTGCATGTACATTATGTATCCGTGAATGTGAGCGCTGTAGCGGGCCCGCACCAGTCATCGCAGAACTTTGAAATTTTACACGAAGGTCCGCGTGGGGGTCTCCCATGATGCAGCTACCATCCAAAAATATGAATTTGCGATTACCGCGCCCCAATATGGCGGGCGAATTTTGTTCCGATTCCAATTAAATTGCAAAAATTTCCGAATTGCTCAAGCTTTTTGAAATTTTGAGATGAAGATCCGTGGTGGTCTGCCATGAGGCACCGTAATTTTCGAAATTCAAAATGGCCGCTCAAATATATGGTTTAATTTGCCAATTATGTTCCGATTCCAATGAAAGTAGGTATCTAAGGGTTTTTAAGGTCGCAAATAACCAATTTATTATCAAAACTTACAGTTTCAAAATGGCCGCATCTTAATTTATAAATTCAAAATGGCCGCATCAATATGGCCGACAAATTTTTCCAATTGTTTTCTGATTCCAATGAAAGTCAATATCTGTGGGGGTTTTTCCGGTAGCAAATAACGAATTTATGATCAAAACTTACAATTTCAAAATGGCCGCATCTTAATTTATAAATTCAAAACGGCAGCATCAATATGGCCGACAAATTTTTCCAATTGTATTCTGATTTCAATGAAAGTCAATATCTGTGGGGGTTTTTCAGGTAGAAAATAACGAATTTATGATCAAAACTTACAGTTTCAAAATGGCCGCATTTTAATTTATAAATTCAAAATGGCCGCATCAATATGGCCGACAAATTTTTCCAATTGTATTCTGATTTCAATGAAAGTCAATATCTGTGGGGGTTTTTCAGGTAGAAAATAACGAATTTATGATCAAAACTTACAATTTCAAAATGGCCGCATCTTAAATTATAAATTCAAAATGGCCGCACCAATATGGCCGGCAAATTTTTCCAATTGTTTTCTGATGCCAATGAAAGTCAATATCTGTGGGGGTTTTTCAGGTAGCAAATAACGAATTTATGATCAAAACTTACAGTTTCAAAATGGCCGCACCTTACCTTATAATTTCAAAATGGCCGCATCAATATGGCCGACAAATTTTTCCAATTGTATTCTGATTCCAATGAAAGTCAATATCTGGGGTTTTTTTGAGGTAGCAAATAACGAATTTATGATCAAAACTTACAGTTTCAAAATGGCCGCACTTTAACTTATAAATTCAAAATGGCCGCACCAATATGGCCGACGAGTTTGCCAATTTTATTCCGATTTCAATAAAAATCGATATCTGGGAGTTTTTCAGGTGGCAAATAACGAATTTATGATCAACACTTACAGTTTCAAAATGGCCGCACTTTAACTTATAATTTCAAAATGGCCGCACCAATATGGCCGACGAGTTTGCCAATTTTATTCAGATTTCAATAAAAATTGATATCTGGGAGTTTTTCAGGTGGCAAATAACGAATTTATGATCAAAACTTACAGTTTCAAAATGGCCGCACTTTAACTTATAATTTCAAAATGGCCGCACCAATATGGCCGACGAGTTTGCCAATTTTATTCCGATTTCAATAAAAATCGATATCTGGGAGTCCATTATTATTATTAATATAATTTTTTTTTTTCAGAAAACAATTTTAAACAGCATCACTGCACGAGATCCGTCCTTCGATGGAGATGCATACGTTAGCCTTGCAATTATATATGCATTACTGGCAATCTGCAACTGGCTTGCTCCGTCAATTTTATCCTTTAGTGGTGCTCGTGGAGCGATGTTAATAGGATCAGTAACTTACTGGTTAGATATAGCTGCTTTTTTGGATATCTCGTGCCTTTCTTATAAATTTTAACCATTTCCATTTTTTTTTTATTTCAGTTTGTTTATGCTTTCATTTTTATGGCCAAAGACATGGCTACTTTATTTGGCAAGCGCTGTTCTGGGTGCTGGCGCATCCCTAATTTGGACAGGACAAGGAGCATTTTTGTCGCGCTGCAGTGATTCAGGGAATATAGCTCGTAACTCGGGAATATTCTGGGCGCTACTGCAATGCAGCATGTTCTTTGGGAATATCTTTGTATATTTTCAATTTCAAAATCAGGATCAAATATCGCAAGAAAGTCAGACTCTGGTGATTAGTGTTCTTGTTGCTGTTGCTATATTGGGTGTTATATTTCTTGCCGCACTACGACCGGTGCCCGATAGTAATGCTGATGATATTGAATTGAGAGGTCCTAGCTCGGCGTTATCGATCGCTCTGCATGCCTTAAAATGCGCTTGGGAATTGTTCTTAACACGTGACATGTTGTTCCTGAGCATCACATTCGCTTATACAGGTAAAGTTCAATTTTTCACAACTTTTTGTTTTCAACGTTTTTCACTAAAAACGGATCCTTATCAGGATTTGAATTATCATTTTTCAGTGGTGTATACGGCAATGCAGTTGGTTTTACAACGCATATTGCAAAATCTCCCAAGGAAATTGTTGGCTTATGCGGTATTGCTATTGGTGCAGGAGAAGTCCTTGGCGGTGGGCTATTTAGTATTCTTGGATCGAAAACGACACGTTTTGGTAGAGATCCAATAGTCATTTTAGGGTTTATAGTGCATGTTGTGGCATTCTTCTTAATATTTGTCAATTTGCCAGATGCTTCGCCGTTTAATGATACCACTGATATCGGGTACTTGGATCCTCCTCAGCCCTGGATAGCGCTGCTATGTGCGTTTATGTTGGGCTTTGGGGATTCTTGTTTCAATACACAAATATATTCGATGTTAGGTGGTGTGTTTGCTAAGAACTCGGTAGGTGCTTTTGCACTGTTCAAATTTACACAAGTAAGTAAAGATTTGATTGATGATTGTAAAATAAAATTCATTACTAATTCATTTTTTTTTTTTGGTTTTTAGTCAGTGGCAGCAGCAATCAGCTTCTTCTATTCCTCACATCTAGGACTGAGAGCCCAATTAGGTATATTATTAGTTTTTGCGACAATAGGTACAGCCTGTTTCTGTGTGGTCGAGTGGGCAAACAAGCGAAGGGCGAGAGCTGAAGGGGCAGCAAAAACTGCAGCCGATGACAGCGGTAGTGAGTGATGACGTTATAAGTCATCAAAAGTTTTTACTGTAATTAACTCAAACTAGTTCAAAATTTTATATCATATTAATTTAAGCATATACAATGTCGTTACTTATAATAATATGTACAATAATTAAAGAAGAGAAATTAATTTCCCAAAAATAATAAAAAAAAAATAATAACAACCCCATGATAGTGTGTGTAAAATTGTAGTATTCCCGAAGTAATCAAAACCAAAGGTGTAATCGAAGCCCGATGGAACAGCTGTGTAGCTGCAAAGATGACCAATTGGTGCTGAATGACAATATGCCCAGCAGTTGACGATTTGGAGGACAGATATATTGACGAAAAAGGCCTAATGCTGCGAGCTTTGAATGATATACCTGCTGATGAAAATAATAGAGTTCAAGATAATTTCCCTCAATAGACCCCGATTGAATGCCAACGTCAGCTCATTCATGACTCAACAGAACTTGATACTGAACACGGTATTTACTCGTTTTCGTTTCACTATCGGTTCAAAATTTCGGCCTAATTCGATAGTCAGATACAATGATCGCTGTGCTGAAAGTCGAGTCCGAATAACAGATGGCGCATAAATCATCTAACATCATCTTCTAATAGATGGCGCATAAATCATCATCACAATATTAAAATACATGTAAGATTATATGGAATTAAGATCATTAGAATAATAGTGTTGGACGGAATCGTAACGGTTTGGGGCGTTTTGAGGTTTGAGGCCGCGCTAGTCTGACAGAAACGGGAAGATTCAGTATTTTCTTGGGTATATTTTAGGCTATTTTTTTTTTATTCGGATCCGACTATGGGTTTCTCAACTATCGGAGCCGACTATTGGCCCCTGTGCTGAGTCGTCACGACACGACAAGTCATTTGAGTTGAAGAAAGTGACGTTTCAGTTGAATTACGACCTTCAGCACAGAAGCCTAGAGTGCTAGAATGCTAGGTTGAGTCTAGGCGCCTTGTGATTCGACTGAAACATTTAACACATTAGGGCTGCAAACATTTTAAAAGAAGCCGGTTATAACTTGTAGAATTATATTTTAAAACAATTCACAATAAAGGCACCTGTGCTGGAAGCAATATTCTTTCTAAGCTGCGCGGAGTTTTCGAGAGTTGCGCAACCGATTTTGCATTCTAATATACAATGGGCTTGTTTACCTTTGAACATAATGTCGATTAAATGACCACCTCCGTTCGATACACAAAAGGCAGCTCTTTTTCGGGCATCCTTCATAACATTGGCCAGCATTTCGGGCGTTAATAGCAGCTAATTCGCAGTATGTCAAATCCGCCGTCGCCTGGTCCCAAGCCCAGGGTGTGAAAGGAGGAGGGTGGTCGATATGCCGAATTGACCAGAATCGGGAAACCGAAGAAACTTGGCAGGAAACCGAATTTTTTAAAGCGGCAACGACAGCACGCGGGACGTCCCTGGAAGTCGAATCATGTGACCGTCACATGTAGATGGCGGTCTCGTCTAACTTTTTAGTTGCTGTGCATAAAGTCGTGTGGCATGACAAGTCGTGAAAGAAGTTACATTTCAGTCAGAATATGACTTTGAATACAGCATCTTTCTCACTAATGCAAAACAAGCTGACTAAAAGTTATAATTAAAACTACAATAAGAACGACTGTTCGCTAATCCAATAAGCTGTCATTTTTGCTAGCTAATTTTAAAAGACGCAAGACACGACAAAAATCGACTATCAGCACACCGCTGTCACTTCATATGACAGAAAATACCGACTTTCAGCACTAAGGGGGCCAAAGAAACGAACGAAAAAGAATATTCACTATGCCATCAAAATTTTTGAAACAAGTAAATTGAAACAAATTAGATAACTGGGTGCTTTCAGTAATGCATTAGTTTCATTAAAGCAAACATGCTCTTTGCACAGAGTTCATAAATGCAAACGAAGCAAATATGCGCAAGCTGTACAAGCTTTTCGATAGCTCTGTGAACAATTTTCAAAGCAGAAGAGAAGGCACTTCGGTGTTTAATGTCAAATCATTGGTTGACAACATAAAATCGATGAAGAGAATATTGATAGTGTGCGGTAAAAATATTAAAAGAACGTAAAAAAATGACAATTAATCAGCGCCAACTATGGCGAAACAAGTTCACTAATGCATACTTGCATGCATGCATGCGCAAATGATTTTTTCCGCAAGCGGATGACGGTCCAACTTGGGCATTCTGTGCATGCAAGTATGCATTACTGAAAGCACCCATACTGCTGGGAAAACCAACACCACCAATTAGAATTTATGCTGTGATATACAATGGATGAAAACTATATTATAATGCATTTTACCGTGTTATTTTTTATTATTATTTCATCAAGTTCTCGGATTCTATAATAAATTATTTTACTAAAAATACTCCCAATAAAACACTTTTTTTTTGCATAACAATTTGATAAATAACATTTTATTTACTTAATTTTGTTTTCCTTTTTTGTTAAGTTTTCATTTCTGTTTTTTTTTTCTTTTTTTTTTCACTAATATTTAATTTCTGTTTATTATTTCTCTCACACTTTTGTCCCATTTTGGAAATGGAAACAAAAATCGAAAAAAAAAATGGCTTCTACCTTGTTTTTTTTTGTTTCTTTGTCATTCTCATTTGCATTTAGTTTTTTGCCTTTTTTTGTTTTTTATTTTGTTTAAAATAATATTTTTTATACATTTGATGTTTTTTGTTGTTTTTTTGTGTGTATGTTTTTTTGTTTTTGGTTTTTTAAATTTTGTTTTGGTTTTTGTATATAACGTTAAGGTTAAGGAATTTGATTTAATTTCGTTATCTAAAGAGCTTACTTTAAAGGATAAACTACTCGTAGTACATGTATTTTTTTTTTGGTTTTTTGTTTTTACATTTCATTTATTCGAAATCGACGTTTTTATTTTATTTTTTATTTTTTTTATACAATTTCCACGTAATATATATATTTTTTGCTTATTTTGAGTTTTTTTCTCGTCGGGGTCTTCGATTTCTTGATTTTGAAATATTTTTTATTTTTATGTTTTTCTCGATAAATATATATATATAGTTTTTTTTTGTTTGTTTGTTTTTTTTTGTTTTGTAAATTTTGAATCCACTTTTGAGAAAAGGTAAACATAGTCTAAGCGCTCCCATGACACAAAAGGTACCCCATCGAACACCTCAAAACAATAAAATTAGATAAGCTGAAAAACATGTAAAAAACATGTAACGCCCGCCAGACTAGTAAAAATTTGTTATTTGCTATTTTTTTTATGTATTTTTGAATTTTGTGGAAAAACAATGTGCACATTCAAAACAACGCTGCGCATTCAAAATTCAGTCTGACATATTTATTAACAAAAATTGCCAGTCAGACAAGCTTTAATAGACAGAAGAGATCTTAAACTTTATTTAAAACAAAAATCAAGGAGGTGTTATGAAGTGCATTTTTATCAAAAAAAAAAAGAACTTATAACATAAGGTCTGTCAGAAGCTAGTTAACAAAAATTGCCAGTCAGACAAGCTTTAATAGACAGAAGAGATCTTAAACTTTATTTAAAACAAAAATCAAGGAGGTGTTATGAAGTGCATTTTTATAAAAAAAAGAACTTATAACATAAGGTCTGTCAGAAGCTAGTTAACAAAAATTGCCAGTCAGACAAGCTTTAATAGACAGAAGAGAACTTAAACTTTATTTAAAACAAAAATCAAGGAGGTGTTATGAAGTGCATTTTTATCAAAAAAAAAAAGAACTTATAACATAAGGTCTGTCAGAAGCTAGTTAACAAAAATTGCCAGTCAGACAAGCTTTAATAGACAGAAGAGAACTTAAACTTTATTTAAAACAAAAATCAAGGAGGTGTTATGAAGTGCATTTTTATCAAAAAAAAAGAACTTATAACATAAGGTCTGTCAGAAGCTAGTTAACAAAAATTGCCAGTCAGACAAGCTTTAATAGACAGAAGAGATCTTAAACTTTATTTAAAACAAAAATCAAGGAGGTGTTATGAAGTGCATTTTTATCAAAAAAAAAGAACTTATAACATAAGGTCTGTCAGAAGCTAGTTAACAAAAATTGCCAGTCAGACAAGCTTTAATAGACAGAAGAGATCTTAAACTTTATTTAAAACAAAAATCAAGGAGGTGTTATGAAGTGCATTTTTATCAAAAAAAAAAAGAACTTATAACATAAGGTCTGTCAGAAGCTAGTTAACAAAAATTGCTAGACAGACAAATTTTTTCAAAAATGGTTTATTATTTACTACAAATTCTATAAATTTCAAACAGGTGTTTTGGAGAAAAAAAAAATAATTTTTTTTTAACAAAATTCAAAAATACATAAAAAATAGCAATTAACAAATTTTTACTAGTCTGGCGGGCGTTACATGTTTTTTACATGTTTTTCAGCCAATCTCACTTTATTGTTTTGAGGTGTTCGATGGGGTACCTTTTGAGTCATGGGAGCTTATACTATTATTTGCTGTGGAAAAAAGTAACGAAAATAGTTTTTATATGGTTTTTTGTTTTATTAATGATAATAATAATAATAATAATATGAAGATAGCATTTTAAATATTTTTTTTTATAATAATAAGCAATGTTATATTATAAAAGTTTTTTTTACATTATTTTTGTTTTTTTGCTTATTTTTTTTTTTATAATATTTCGGAAAAAGGCTAAGAATAGAAAAATTTGTTTAGCAACCCATTATTTTTGTTTTTTGGTTTGTTTTTTGTTTAATTCGAAGCTTTTTTTTTATAAGTATATAATATGAGAATAATTACTTTTATTAATTTGTTCTGTTTTAATCATTCATTGTGACTTTCATTTATTTTTTTTATTGTTTTTTTATTTTTGTTTTTGCAATCAATCAATACTATATATGCTCGATTTATATTTACAATGTTTATTTTAAATTCTACACCTTAGAGAAGTGAAAATTGCTTTTCCTTGAATACATTCTATCAAAAAAGGCCAATGTCTGCTTGTTATTATTTAAGATAAGTTTGTTAAATTGTTTTTTTTTGTTTTTTTTTTGTTAATATTTTACACTATATTTAAAGATTTTTAAATGTTGTTTTTTAATGAAAAATTTGTTAGTTTTGTTGTATCTTAATAAATTTTGGTGTCTTATTTACCTTTTTTTTTTTTTTAATTAATATTCATAAAAAAAATTAAATTGAAATTGTTGAAAATAAAATTGTTGAATAACACAAAAATTGAATTTATATATATATGTATATATAAGAAATAGATGTTCAAAATTTGTAGTTTTTTTTTTATTTTTTTTTAACATTTCAATTTTTTTATTTTTTTATATTTTGTGTGCATACATTATATACTATAACTTGTTAAAAAAATGTTTTTTGTATGATTTATGATATAGCCCTGACAATGTTTTTTGCGAATTAATAATATTCAACCTTCCCCGTGTATCTGTTGGTTTTTCTTTTTTTTATATATATATATTGATTATTTCATTTTGTATATATATAAATATTTTTACATTTCATAATTTTTTTTGTTTTGATAATGATAAGCGTAGACAAATCTCTCTTCGTTCGTTCTATAATCCTTGTCAATTGTTATTATATATTTTTCTTCTCTATTTATTTTTATATGAAAATAAGAAATACACTCCGCGACAAATGTTTAGCCTCACCCAAATTTTTTCCAGTTTTTTAAAATTGGTTTTATTCCAGAAATCTGGGTTTATTATATGTGTTGTCCTGAACAATCCTAGCGGGAAAATATAGAAGCTATTCTCGGAGAATTGGTCCTCGTATTCAGAGGCGGCGCTTTCATAGGTGCAAATGGTGCACTTGCACCGGGCGCAACTGGACGTAACAGTTCGAAAAAAAAAATGCAAAATTGTTCTCGTGCCTTCATTTTCATATATTAAAGAAACTGCACAGAGTGTTTTGTGTCTTTTCCATTGTCCTTTGCATACGTGCAGGTAATCAATTCCATTTCGTTCGCCATTTGTGTTCGCCATCTTTCCTTTCTCGGCGGGCATGGTGCCATAGTTCTTAATTATGCAGTTCGTACTAGTCGTACTATTATAGATCAATAATTCGGCGGGAGACATCTGTTCTGAAGTTGTTGAAAGCACCGCTAGTCTTTGCCCAGAAAGTCTGTCAAGGAGGATTATTTTTATTTTATGCAAGATTCTATAGTGGTAATACATGCAGTTCAGTGGCCACCGCTTATCCCTTGAAATATGAAGGCTTGGAGACCGACATAGAGACCTTTTTTTAGAGTCTATAGGTTTGTGGAACCCGGGACTGTGTTTCAAACACCTAGGGAAGTACACTGAAAAATATCCTGGAGCAGATGATGGGATTGGTAAATGTATGAAGAATGGTAGCAGTGGCGCCGAATGCCCTTTACTAGAAGCTTGAGCGGGTCGAAGCTTAAAGAAACAGCATTGGCGGGATAGAGTTTTTTGAAGTTAAAGCGCAAGCAAACCTAGCACAAAAGTAAGATTGCGAAGCAAATCCTGATTAGACACAGATTTTCATAGGTGCAAATGGTGCAATTGCACCGGGCGCAATTTCAGAAATTAAGATTTAAAAAAAAATCAAATTTCGAAAAAACAAATTAAAATATATTTCCGTGCCTCCATTTTCATATTATTAAAAGAACTTCACAGAGTGTTTGCGTCTTTATCCATTGACCTTCACTGCCATTTAAAAAATGGGCAGCTGATGGGGCGCAAAATGGTATACTGCACCGGGCGCAAAAAAAAACAAAGCGCCGGCCCTGCTCGTATTGTTAATAATTATGTAAATGATTCCGACGAATTATGGAAGACGTCAAAAATGGAGGAAAAAAAACAGCCACTACGAGAAAGAGAACGGCGTAGTATTTCTGGAATAAACCAATTTTGAAAAACTAAAAAAAAAATTTGGGTGAGGTTAAACAATTGTCGTGGAGTGTATCTTTTGCAATATAATAATGTAATAATTGTTAGAGCATAAAGCCAATTCTCTATAAAAGTTTAATGGTGCTTGTGTCCCATAATCAGTAAGTAACTGTCAAAAGATGGCGCAACTATCATTGACTAGCTTTTATTGACGAGTGCTGCCATCTTTACGTTAAGGTCGGAAGCTTCGCAAACTACCCTGGAATATGGGAACGATTTTCATGCACGATGGTGCTATGTTTTGACACACTCAAACGGGCGTTTTGAAATGGAAACGCATAGAGTTAAGTCGTTTGAGTTGAAATGTCATTTGAACTTAACTACAATTCAACTCGACTCACATGGAAACACAGTACATAACACCTATAATTCAAAATATTTTCTTTAAATTCCAAAGACTCAAACCTTCTGAAACAAAATGAGAATTGTAAAACTGAAATGCGTTTTTCGATATACAAATTAACATTTGAATTGTGTATAACTTGGGCACACCTATACAAGTATCCAATTTACATATTTATCTTGAGTTTAACTCTCACTTTACCCAATGAAGATCGCTTTCTTTCCAATACTCACGCCATCTGGCGGTATATAATGTACTATTTATATATACAAAGTTTTATGTAAAAAAAACTCCGCCCACACACTTCCCCCCGCAAAAAAATAAATGTTATATGTATGCATCACATCTGATTTACCTGATTTTTTCTTTATCAGTGATTGTTTGAAAAACAATATATATGTATAGTTATATAATAATATTGTAGACTTGATAATAGATGTCGCTTAAAACAGTCGAGAACTGATTATTTAGAATTAGAATAAGGAAACCCATGCTGATAGTGTAACCCCTAATAAATATATTATTAATTATTAACTTTTTGATAGTACGTTTTTTTTTTCACTTAACTTGAAAGAATATGCAGGAAGATGCGTTTTGTTTTTTTATATATATTTTGTTAATTAATTATTTTTTCTTTTTAATTGATTTACAAATTTAACGAAAAACGTAAGATTATTTAGATATCATTAGGACTGGAAGATTTTTATTTAAGTGTAACAATAAGAAAGTTTTTTTTTTAGGATATAATAATAGCTTTTTTTTTTAAATATAATTTTTATATATGTATGTGTGTGTTGCAATTAAATATGCTTAATATATTTTTTTGTTTTGTTCGGATTTATTGAATTAGTAGTTGTTATTTTCGTATTCCCAGTTCTGCTGTTGTGTGTGTGTGTGTGTGGGTGTTCTGATTTAAATTTTTAATACATATTTAAGACAAAAAAAATTTTGTTTTACTAGCGGAAAAACGTATTATTATTATTATTTTTTTTATAATGTAATATTTTCTTTATTTGCTTGTTTTTTGTTTTTGTTTTTTTACTTCATGTACAAGGTGGGGTTTGGCGTTTCAGTTTTTGTGTTTTGTTTGTTTTATTTAATTTTTAAAATTTTCTGTGTTATTTTTACTAAAAAAAAATTTAATGCAAACAAATAATCATAATAATCATCACATAATACGGCGTTGTTGCTGTTTGTTTTTTTTTTTTTTGATTATTGTGTTCTTTTGTAATTTTGAAAATCTCTAATTAATTTATTATGGAAGAATACTCTATATTGTATATATGTATATATGTTGGTATATATCTTAAGATTCTTTTATTTCCCGTATTTAAGTTATTTAAGATATGACTTACAAGCTACCCCCATATCGTTAACCTGGTTAGATTCATTTTGTTAATTTAAAGAAATCGAAATTTTTCTTATTTGTGTTTTTTTTGAAAATGATCCAGTAAAAATCTATATATTTCAATGCTCAAAACAAACGATTTGTAAATTAATTAAATTTCATGTTAATATAATCTTGGCCCCGCCATTTTGGTTTAAAAAAAAAAAACAACAATAATAATATCTAATAATGTTCTAAGATGTGCTCGGCACCCATGCTATTTAATCTCTGCCTAGAAGTAGTAATTTGCAAGGTTAACATTGATGCGAACCGAACCCTGCTTAAAAAATCCAAACAGTTGGCAGGATATGCCGACGATATAAACTGCCTTGCAAGATTACTGTCATATCTTAGAGAAACATTCACAGAATTAGAAGATGGAGCAAAACATATATAGGGCTGTAAATAAAAGCAGAGAAGAGCAAGATTCTAATTCAGTCAAAGGTGGAAAGAAGAAGAAGAAACCAAAATACCACCTGGGAGGAATATAACTTTGAACTGGTAAACCAATTTAACTACCTGGGGTCCACAGTCAGTGAAGACAACGATGAAACGATAAACGTACAAAAAAGAATAAACTCCGCGAACAGAACATACTTCTCACACTACTGCCAGTAATGAAATCCAGAGACATCCACAGAAAAGCACTAAAATAAGAATCTACAAAACCATCATACAGTACAGTAGCTACGTATGGATGTGAAGCATGGAGTATCTCCCAGAAATCCGCAAACAAGTTGGATATATTTGAGAGGAAAGTTCTCCGAAGGATATACGGCCCCCAATCAATGAAGACAATGTATGGAGAATACGCTGCAATCACGAATTGTACGACTTATACAAAGAATATAAACTTTCGATCCATGCCAAGCTACTACGTTTACGTTGGGCCGATCATGTCCAAAGAATGGATGACTCAAGGATACCAGAAAAAAGCCCTGTATCTACTACCAGATGGCAAAATACCAGTTGGCAAATTACGGTTAAGGTGGAAAGATAATGTTAAGGCCGATGCAGCAAAACTGCTCAACACAAGAAACTGGAGACAAGCTGCGGAGCAGAAAGACGTCGGAGGAAGAAGCTGATGGAGGCCAAGGCTCGAATTGGGCTGTAGAGCCATTGAAGAAGATGTGCTCGATGAGTATGCTACGATATGCCGTATTAAAAACAGGAATATTTATTCAAAGGATATAATTTTTATGTGGAGTTTTTAAGTGAACTTGGCCCCGTGTCATCTTTAGGGTCGGCATTTAGCTTTTTTGCGCCCGGTGCAGTATGCCATATTGCGCCTGCATCAGCTGCTCATTTTTTGATCGCAATGAAGGACAATGGAAAAAAACAAACACAAACACTCTGAAGTTCCTTTAATATATGTACATGAAAGCATCGGAACACTTTTTCACTTTTTTTTCGAAATTGCGCCCGGTGCAAATGCACCAATGCACCTACGAAAGGGACGCCCCTGGCTTTATCAAATCGCGATTATGGTTTTGTGCTGAGTTTGCTTGCGCTTTAGCTTCACAAAAACTCTCTCGCTGTAATGCTGTATGGCAAGAACATCATTGCTCGTAGTCAATTTTTGTGTAGTGACTTTGTGATTTTTATACTATGTACCTGCTAATTGTAGTGTTTTTTTTTGTGTGTTGTGAAGGGAATAGAACCTAATGGTAATACATATATAGTAATTTGCGTCGTCTATGGCTGTACGCTAAACGTTAATTTTACCGTAGTTCACTTATGCTAGCTTGGTCTTTCCGTCCCTTGATGCGTCATGTCGTCATGTTGACCAGAATATGGAAACCGATGAAACTAGGCAAGAACCCGCATTTTTCAAAGCGGCACCGACAGCGTATCTGTTGCGGGGACGTCCCGTTCATCGCAAAAATTCCTTCACGTAATTTATGGACGACCCCAAAGTAAACCTACTTTTGCGTTACAAACGCCGTATGCGTTGGTCTATGAATTCGATTGCATTGAAATATACAGAATTTACTCATATGTATATCCACAGCTTTACTTAAAAAAAGGACCTTTTCATAAAAATTATATCCTTTGAATAATTTTTTTTAATGCGGCACGTTATAGCATCGAGCCTTATCTTCGCACATTATTTTTGTTAAGGGTGGTGGGCCACATAGCACACGTGTTCCGTCTATCCGTTTTCCGTCTCTCCGTTTTACCGTCTTTCCGTGCTCCGATATTTATTTTTATGTTTAGCCACAAGCGTCCGTTTCCATGTCAATAGAACAAGTTGGTGCTTTTGCGAGTTATATTTACTCAATCTACAAAAAAAAAGTGAGGTAACTTTTCCATCAATGCGATCAAAAGTTGAAATTTGTTTATCTTCTCCGTATTCGTGTTTTTTTTATCGTTCCGTTCTTTTTTCGTTTATTTGGTGGTCAAATAGTATTAAAAGATTGTAATCAACTTTAACCGGAAGCAGATCACGGATCACGGAACACGGAGAACGGAAGTGCTATGTGACAACCGCTTTTGAAAAAAGGCGGTCAAACAGTATTAAAACATTGTAATCAACTTTAACCGGAAGCGGATCACGGAACACGGAACACTGAACACGGAGAACCGAAGTGCTATGTTACTCCCGGTTTAAAAAAAAATATCCAAAATGCCGGAAGCCAACATTTTAATGTCTCAACAACAACAAAAAAATTTTTTTTGTTTAAATAAATTTTACCCGCTTACCGCGCGCCATCTGTCGGTTACTCTAAGGCCCTTTACGAACACAAACTAAGAAAGATTTCTTTAAACTTGCAATATTTAAAATCTGTTTTATCTATTAGTAAATTTACGTGTGTGCGTATTTTTTATTTAGCAATTTGTTTCCTACTTTATGTTTTTTTTGTTTTTGTTTTGTTATTCTTAACTTTGTTCTTGTTTCTCTTTAACTAAGTGCTTTAAATATAAAAAAACAAAAAATCAACAACGAAACAATACAAACATAAAATCGACGTAGGTACGTTTAGCTCGTGGTCCAGAAAGGCTGAGGTTATCACTAATTCTCGATTTTTTTTTTATTTTTTAATAATAATATCCTTATTTTTTATTTATTTTGTTTTACAAAAAAAAAATAACTAGTCGCATTTAAATTATTTTGTTAAATATTGTTATTGCTTATTTCCTTCCGGGAGACTTTAACTATGGTATAATATTATAGTATGTTGTGTACTCTCTTTTGATTTTTTGTTTTGTTTTTTTTTCTGTTTTGTTTTGAAAAAAGTTTTTTTTGGGCTGTATTTTGTTAAATTTATCATTATTATTCCCTCTTTATTATATTGTTAACATATGTTGCTTTTTAAAGTATTTGCTTTTTTGTTTTTTGTTCTTTTTTTTGTTTTAATTGAAATAATCTGTTTCTTCTTAATTACGAAAATCTACTTAATCATTATGGGAAAAAGTTTTTTGGAGTTTCCATTTTGTTTTTTTTGTTGTTTTTTTTTTTTAAATTTTTATTTCGTTAGTTTTTTTTTTAATTTTGAATTGAAATTTATATTTTAGTTTAAGAATCTTTATAAATTTTTGTTCAGTGTGTGTGTGTGAGTGTGTTGATGTTTTATTAGAATAACGATATGCAAAAAAGGGGATTTTTTTTGGTTTTTTTTTTAGTTTTTAGAATATTGGAAGATTTTTGAAAAGCGTAAATTTATGTAAGTTATTTAATTAATGATTTCTGCGTATAATTCTTATTTTATTAATATTATATGTGGAAGAATCATTTTTTAACTAAAACTTTCTCAATTTGATTAGTTTAAAAGTTTATTTATTTGGCGAATTTTTATTAAAACGAATTTAGTGGAAATAATGCTATATATATGAATTTTTTTTTGGGTAAAGTTAAACGTACTTTTATTTTATTAAAACCCCATAGAAATATATTGTATATAAATAGCCAAGGTTATATATAAAAAAATTTAGTAATACAAGCCCCGGATCACGCCATCATACACAGCAGTTAATATAGTGGAATAGAAAGGCTGTTTTGGTTACAGTTTTTTTTTTTACATTAAATTCACCCTTTTGCAAATTAAATTCATCTTTTTACAAATTAAATTCACCTTTTTGTAAATTAAATTCACTCGTTTAAATATTAAGTATGTACTTCTACATTATATATTACTAGTTGCAATCCGGTGCACCTTGCTGTACCCATAAGCCAATAGTATGGCGTGCGCCAAAACAATTGGGAATCTCAAAATTGCTTTTTAATTGGCAGTTATACCTCAATTATACTGGACGCAACGGAATGGAATTGTTCTGGTTATATTGAGGGAATCGAACGTATTCAAATGTCACTTTTTTCAATAATTTTTTGCCAAATTTTGGACTTATGCTTAAAATTTTCATATCCGTGCAATTTTTTATTATAAATAATTTCATTATATTCCACTTACTTCATTTTTAAAATTTTCAACAAACTTTGACTACATTTTGGGCTAAATAATAAATGACAAAATCAGCTAGCTGTTTTCAGTGCTGCTTTTGAAACTTCATTCCGTCGGTTCCTTCAAGTTCCAAAGTTTTGAAACTTTGATCCGGTCAGTTCTGTTGCGTTGCGTCCAGTATAACCACTTCAATACAATTTCTCTGTAATGAAACTCTTTTTGACATTTAAATCCGGTCCGTTGCGTTCCGTTATACAAATTTACAAATTTTTTGTATATTTTTGGAAGGTCTGAGAATAGGTCGTAGACTATATACACTCAACCAAAAGTAACAGCTGAAAAATCTAAAATTTTGGTAATTTTTACTTCAGTTTCAATAGCTTCATGGCCTACCTATTGTTTGACAGCTTCGTAAATGTAGAATTGTCATTAAATTGTATCATTCCATTTAATGACAATTTCAAATTTACGCAGCTGTCAAACAATAGCTAGGCCATAACACTCGATTGAAACTAAATTGAAATACAACAAGCAATATAGTATACTCAATATACCGTTAGATCCATGGCAGCCGCCTCAAGAGGGATACCACTTACCACGGATTACCACTTTCTTCACAACCCCCTCACATAAAAAAGGGTATGATAACTAGAATACCATAATGATTATAGTATACTCAATATACCGTTAGATGCATGGCGGCCGTCTCAAGAGGGCGGATTACCACTTTCTTCACAACCCTCTCGACATGGGTATCAAATAAAAGGGTATGATAACTAGAATACCATAAGCATTATAGTATACTCAATATACCGTTTGGCTACCATTAGGCTACTATTGGCTTGTGGGTGCAGTGAGGTGCACCGGATCCCAGCTAGTATACATGTAAAATTTGGGCCGGTCACTACTGAAACGCTCGGGCCGCTAAGGGGGCCAATCCGTCCCTGGTCATATGGAGGGAGTGTTGTTGCTCGTACAAGAATTTCGGGGAAGGGGAAATTACAATGCACTTGCGCGTGAAGCATACGCGAAATATAAAAGGATGCATTTAATTTACAAAAGGATTAATTTGATTTGCAAAAGGATGAAGTTAATGTGAAAAAACTGTAGTGTATTTAAATTTGAAAATGTCGGACCTATATCAATTATCTACTAGCTCCTTAAGAAGGACTATTTTGAATAAATTAAATTTACAAACCCCGTGTATAGAAATTTTCCACTTATAATATTAAAATATGTTCAGAAATTGTGAATAATCAAATAAATTTAATGTAATTGTAATTATGTTGCTTTTTTTCTTTTCAAATTTTTTTATTGGTATATGTAAATGCGTGTAATGCTTTTTTCATAAATTGAGAATATTATTTTGAAAAATAACTTTGTTGTTGTGTTCCATATATATAGATGTGTATATATGTATATATGTATTTTTGTTTTAATTTTTTTTTTTCATTAAAAATTGTAGAGGGGGAAAAATTGTTTTAATGTGTAAATAGTAACAGGAGAGCAAAGTTTTTTGTCTGAAATTTTATTTTTTTTTTGCTTAATATTTGTTTGTTTTTTGTTTTGTTTTAGTTTATTAAAAGGTATTTACTAAATATTTGCAGTTAAAACCATCCACCGCCACCTAGTTTTGAACTAAGGCCGCCGATTCCCTTACCAAATAAATTACCAACGCGTCCAGCAACCATATTTGTAACATTGCTAATATTTGTTACAACATTACCATCTTCACCAATTTGTGGTAAGGTTGTTGATGCTGATACTTTTGGCTTAGCTGCTTCTTCACCTTCAATGCCACCCTCCAGTCCCTCAACGCCTCTGCAAAAACAATATAGTCAGTTCATGTGTTTGTTTTTTTTTTTTTGAAAATATTTATATTGGTGACCCCTGTGATGAAAGTCGAGTCGTGTTTCGTGACAAGTCATAGGCTCATTTTACACCATGAAACACGAAACAAAAAGTTTCCTTCAAGTTTGTTCAGTTTGATGGGGAGAAGTGAGAGAGGGCTTGACGGAGGACGTGTTTCTTCAAGCCCTCTCTCATCCCTCCCCCTCATCAAAACGAGCAAGCTTGAAGGAAACTTTTTGTTTCGTGTTTCATCGTGTAAAATGAGGCGTATAGCCCATTTTACTCGATGAAACACGAAATAAAAAGTTTCCTGAAAGCTTGTTCGGTTTGAAGGGGAGAGGTGAGGAATGGCTTGAGGGACAACGTGTTCCTTCAAACCCTCTCTCACCTATCCCCCATCAAACCGAGCAGATTTCAGGAAACATTTTGTTTCGTGTTTCATCGTGTAAAATGAGGCGTATGAGTTGATGAAACTGAAGTTTCATTCGAATTTCGACTTTCAGCAGACAGAGCTAGAGTGTAATGCTAAGTTGAGTTTAGGCCCCTCTGTACTGAAAGTCGTCATTCGACTGAAACGTCACTTTCTTCAACATAAACGAATTGTCGTGTCGTACGACTCGACTATCAGCACAGGGGCCATTAATTTAACTTACTCTCCTTCCTCATCACGATTGTTCATTGTTAACGAGCATGTAGCCTCTTCTGTTTGCATTCTTTGCGATACAGTTTGGTATGCTTTGGAATTAAGCTTATCTTCCATTACACCTTGCAATTCAAAGTCCGAATAAATTTTCTGTATATTTAAGATTAAGTATAGAATATTAAATAATAAACCTATATTTTTATGTGTGTGTGTGTGTGTGTTTACCTTAACAATATGTGCCAAACATGTGCACTGGTAAAAGTGTAACGAATGATCCAATCTTTCTGATAGCCAATTGCATAGCATATTTATTTGCTGTGTATACCATTGCTCAAAGAAATTTATAATCCATAGGTCATCGTTGACTTTTCCCCGTATTTGATCCATATTATTTCTAGTAAAATTTACATAGCCCTGTCCTAAATCTTTACCAGATCCAGATACATTTGTAAAGCTCAATATTGAACCAATTAAACTACCCTCATCGTATCGCGATAGTTTTGATAATGATGCTTCTAAAACTGACATTAATTTACCAATTAATCCTTGATTCATGCCAGCTAAGGTTTTATCTATTTGATCATCAATTTTTGTATGATACTTATGCTGCAAAAAAATCAAGCAAGCAATATAGAAAATGATTAAATATAACATTAATAGACAAAAAAAAATGATATTAAATTGGATCTTACCACGTCAACGCCATCAACTGTGCATAATTTAAAGCTTTGATTTTTAGCGTCTAATATCACATTAACCATAGCACACATTTCCGATGGAATAATATAATCAGTCGATATGAAGGTAACTGTCTTCTTTAGCCACTGTTGGAACGCAGTATCGGTCCTTTGTATGCAGGACTCAATCATATCACATGCCATCAATTTCAAGCGTTGTTCTAAATGCTGACGGAATTCAGCATCCGGCCAATGTAGATCTCTGATAAAGGATTGTAAGGCATCTAATTTCCAAAAGAGATCTTCAGACGTAGCACAACCATTTCTACAGAAAAAAAATAAATAAAATAAAAAATATAGAATCAGGATAGCCGCTAAGTTCAATTATTTGTGTATAGACAGGATTTAGTCCTTTCAAAACGCCGGGGAGCATGCCGCGCGCCATCTGTTAGAGAGTGTGATTTATACACAAAAAAAAAACTCACATTTGAAACAGCAGCAACAACAACAAACCTGAAGCTGTCAAACCTGTTTCCTGCAAAGCTGCGTCAAAAGTTTCACGGCGTTGTTTCGTGTTCCCTCTAGCCCTCTCTTACCCCTCCTCCAAAACTTGCAGGAAACTTTTTGTTTCGTGTTTCATCGTGTAAAATGGGTCATAATAAAACTCTGTTTGAAGCCCACTGTTAACCAAAAACACACACCTGAAGCTGTCAAACCTGTCTCCTGCAAACCTGCTGTAAAAGTTTCATGGCTTTGTTTCGTGTTTCCCGAAATTCTCCCTCACCCATCCCGCAAGCTTGCAGAAAACTTTTTGTTTCGTGTTTCACGTTGTGATATGGGCCCTAGCAAAACTCTGTTTGAAGTGGGTATCGCGTTTGCTCACTGTTGACCAAAAACACAAACCTGAAGCTGTCAAACCTGTCTCCTGCAAAGCTGCTTCAAAAGTTTCATGGCATTGTTTCGTGTTTACCGAAATCCTCCCTCACCCCTCCCCCAAGCTTACAGGAAACTTTTTGTTTCGTTTTTCACGGTGTGAAATAGGCCATAACAAAACTTTGTTTGAAGTGGGTATCGCGTTTGCTTACTGTTGACCAAAAACACAAATCTGAAGCTGTCAAACCTGTCAATTGTAAAAGTTTCATGGCGTTGTTTCGTGTTCCCTCAAGCAGGAAACTTTTTGTTTCGTGTTTCTTGGTGCAAAATGGGCCATAACAAAACTTTTTTTGAAGTGGGTATCGCGTTTGCTCACTGTTGACCAAAAAAAATATCGTGTACATGATTCATAGCACTGTTAGGAGCTGTTTAGGTGAAATAAATCGGATTTTTTCATGCGATGTGACAATGGATGAAACACGGATCCATCACTACACTCCAGAGTCATCAAAATTGGCATTCAGCAGTGGACAACAACCGGGGAAAGCCGTCAAAATTGGCCAACAACGCGAAAGTCGGCTGTCAAAGTTATAGCGTCTGTATTTTGAGCTTCGGCTATTTTGAAAAGGGATCAATAGTGAATATTACATACATATGTAGGTAAGGGCGATTGAGTTCTCGGTGACAATGCAATCTGACAATTTGAAAAAAAAAAAAAACAATCAAGATGGCGGACGAATTTTGCAACTGTGTTACAATTCCATTGAAAATGGGTACCAGGGGGGTTTTTATGAGCACAAATAACAATTCTGTGGTGAAAATTTGAAAATTCAAAATGGCGGTGCCAATATGGCGATACGATTTTGGCAATTACAATTCAATTTGGCGGATGTTCTTGGTACATTTGTTCTGAATCCATTGAAAATCGGTACCAGGGGGGTTTTTATGAGCACAAATGACGATTCTTTGGTGAATATTTGAAAATTCAAAATGGCGGCGTCAATACAGCGATACGATTTTGACAATTACTATTCGATTTCACTGAAAATTGATATTTGGAGGGGGGACGGTTGTTTCACATCCAAAATGACTGAAACTTTGGTTAGTAAGCCTCATTTTACACGATGAAACACGAAACAAAAAGTTTCCTGCAAGCTTGCTTGTTTTGATGGGGAGGGATGAAAGAGGGCTTGAAGAAACACGTCCTCCCTCAAGCCCTCTCTCACTTCCTCCCCTTCAAACTGAGCAAACTTGAAGGAAACTTTTTGTTTCAAGTTTCATCGTGTGTTTCGTGTTTCATCACTGTTAAAAGATGGCACAACGATCATTGACTAACTTTTATTGACGAGTGCTGCCATCTTAACGTTGAGGTCGGTCGCTTTTCAAACTACCCTTGAATAAGGAACGATTTTCATGAAACGTTGCTATGTTTTGACACCCTCAAAACGGGCGTTTTGAATGGACTTTTCTTTTATGTGAAAGACTTAGTTAGGTTTATGTGATTTTCGCTAATAATATTAACTTATTTGCCGAGATAACTTACCCTTTACTTTCCCACCTTTCCTTCTCAAATCCTTTATGTATTGATTGTGCTATTGATGATTCCATTAAATCAACATATCTAACTACAAGAGGGGCAAAGGTGTCGCGTAAATGTTGATGGAAACGTCCATTTTTTAAATTATCTGCAAAAATTTTTGTATTGAGAATAAATATAAAAATAATAAAATAAAGTAAAAATAAATACTAACCGTCAATTCGAAGGTAATCGTTTAATATTTGGAATAGTGGAAATGAGTCCCAAGTATCTGGTGGCTGTTCCGACAGCACCCGGTCCATATCAACGGCAAACAGCGACCAAAATATTTCGGCGTGTTCAACGAGTAAATCACTGAACCATGCGAAAGCCTGTTTTTTTTGTTTTTTTTTTTTTTGATTTGTTGTTGTTTGTTTTGTTGTTGTGGAACGGGGTGGAACATATTTTATGGATTATATATATATATTAAAATTTTTGTAATTAAAAATTCTATTAAAAATTTGAATAAAATTTTTTTGTCTTTTTTTTTTTTTAATTTTTCAACTAGGAAAAGTGTGAAATAAAATTGAAAAAAATTCATTTAAGAAAAAAGAAACTATATTAAAAATATTTTGAAGTAGCTTATATATATAGTATATAGTACTAACTTAGCTCTTGTACAAAAAAAATTAATAAAGAAACAAACAAACTAAATAAATAAATAAATTAAAGAAAAAACGCACAAAACCCATATATATATAATAAAATAGAAGCAAGCAAATTTAATAAGCAAGCGCTCTTTATAGGAAAAATGAAAGCGGCTTTTAAAAACTCATTATCTACTGACCATTTAAGAACACCGAAAGCTCCTGTTTTTATATTTATATATATAGTAGAATATAGTATTTTTTAATGAGATTTGTTTCTGTTAATTTTCTTGTTAAGATATATTAAAATAATTAATTTTGTTGGTAGTGAAATGTTTTTATTTTTTTCTTAGGCGTTTTGTAAGGATATAAAAATATAGGTGACATCACAACATTTATTTTTATATATACTATATATGCCAAATCGGGAATACAAACAGTTAAGGCACTACATTCATTTTTTTTTATTATTATTAAAGAACGGTATGCTAGACTCAAGATATTTTTTGCATTTATAAAATAAAATTTGACAGTTACTTGTTTTGACAGAAAATTTTGACAGTTACCTATTTTGACAGAAATTTTTGAGTTACTTGGTTTGATAGAAATTTTGACAGATACTTGTTTTGACAAGAAATTTTGACAGTTACTTCTTTTGACCGAATTTTTGACAGTTACTGGTTTTGACAGTTACTTGTTTTGACAAGAAATTTTGACCAGTTACTTATTTTCATTGCAGATATAGCGCGTAAATTGATTTAATTAGTAAAGAACACGTCGTGTACACTCATAAACAGGGGCGGCGCTTTCATAGGTGCAAATGGTGCACTTGCACCGGGCGCAATTGGATAGGGACGCAATGATAGAAATTAACCCCCGAATTCATGTGAATAGGGGCGGAAGAAGCTAACGCGATATAATTTTATCGGAGCTTTTACGTTGGACATCTAATAAAATTAATATTTAAATGTTTGGCCTTTGTCCATTATCCTTCACTGCGACCAAAAATTGAACCGGCAATATGGCATACTGCACCGGTTGCAAAAAACCAAGCCGCTCTTTCTCCTATGCTAGTAGAGAACTATGATCATACACTATGATAGTGCGGAAGAGGGATATTAGAAGGGCCTTAAATTAAGTAATGAATGGCGACAACCAATCTGCCTGAGAAAACCGCAAGGACGAGGAAAAGAAAATTGTCTTGCTCGACGAAATAAACCTCGGATTGCTTGTTATAAC
Organism: Thereva unica; assembly: GCA_949987705.1. Taxonomy (NCBI): domain Eukaryota; kingdom Metazoa; phylum Arthropoda; class Insecta; order Diptera; family Therevidae; genus Thereva; species Thereva unica. The sequence continues at coordinate 6,281,351 of OX465286.1, forward strand.
TGGGCAGTCATAGCAGCATCTTGAGTTTGCTACCCAAGGAATAGTCCCTAAAGCTGCGTAGTCAGGGGCGGCGCTTTTATAGGTGCAAATGGTGCACTTGCACCGGGCGCAATTAAAAAGGGGCGCAAGTCTGTCTCCGAACTCATGTGAATAGGGGCGGAAGAATTTCTTGTATCGATACATATTTCCTGAAGGTAATACTAAAATTTTTGTCAAAAGCGACATCTGTACGTCACGATATTTTTGGTGTAATTTTAAAATATTTCTGTGTCATTTTTCTTGGGTCTTCTCTAGCATACCGGGCTTTAAAAAACAAACAAACAATAAAGAGCTTCCTCTGGGGGGATAAAACGAAAACACGGGTTTGAGTAATTTAATCATAACAAACTAATAAGTGTAAAAACAAGACTTTCTATTGGGGGGGGGGGGGGGTATCAAACGAGGAATTTCGGGGCTATATTACTTTCACATTACTTTTAAAAAAGAATTTTTCGAATATTATTTTTCAGTTCAAAAGTCGCCTTTGTTCAATAGTACATATTTTTTTTATTCATAGCCAATTGTGAATTAAAAAAAAAAATAATAAATATATATATAAACAAAAGTATTTAGAAATCGTATAAAAATATAAATAAATAATAATTTTGTTTCTTTAAAATTTGCAAATTGCACATAAGGAAGTTCCTTTTGAACGTTGTTTTTTTATATCAATTATTTTACTCCTTCTTTCTTGTCCAAAAATATTGCTAGAATTAATATACATATCTATATTAAAAGTCAAGGAGACGAATTTATGTATGTAGTTCTTCCGAGCAAAGATACTCTATAAAATATACTTTTTTTTTATTTCTTAAATGGTCCTATATATATTTTTTTAATAATCATAATAACAAAAATAAAAAATAAAAAATAAATAAACTAAATAATATAAAGCGTTAAATTGCGTCATCTATGCTGCTCCGTCTAAATATATATGTAAATCCTGGAGCCTTACAATGATTATATATTGGTAAAAATATATACTTTTCAAATTTTTTATTTATATATATATATAAAAAAAAACTGAGTGAGACTATACATTCTCAAAATGCGACGGAGCTACAACATTTTTTTTTTAATTTCTGATAAAGTTACTGTTTAGGCAAATATATGTATATTTTAGAAAATAGGCCTTAGAAAATTTTAGCCGAAGGTTTTATTCTATTAAATATTCATTATTTTGGTAAAATAATGTTACTATGTCGCATTTTGTTGTTCAAATGCAAACAACAATGTAGAATTTTTAAAAATAAACGCATAATCGAAAATATATGTATATATATAACGAATAAAAATATGAAATTTATAAAAACAAACGAAAAAAAAATGCTTTAAGCCTGAAACAGAATCAATTCGGTCCGTACGTTTTTTTCTTTGCTCAGGGCAGATTCAATTCGCTGATCAGTTGTCAATTGCCATGCTGTTAATTTGAATGTAACGTCATTGCGGCGACAGCTCCCCCATAAAAGAATTTAAGAGTTGATCGATTTTAAAATGGTCCGTTCGTTCCGTCCGCTTGATTATGATGTTACAGCTCTGCTTGAATGAGTAATTACTCTCGACACGACACGACAAAAGTCGGCTGCAAAGGTAGTTTTCTGAGAACGCGAGGGTGCGCGAGGGCGATGTAAATTGTGTCCATTCCATTGTCCTTTCCAGGACCGGCGTTTGGCTTTTTTTGCGCCCGGTGCAGTATGCCATATTGCGCCCCCATCATTTCTGTTCATTTTTTGAACGCAGTGAAGGACAATGGAAAAAGACACAAACATTTTGTGGAGCTCCTTTAATAAATGAAAATAAAGGCACGGAAAAACCTTTTTTTTTTCTTTCTGAAATTACGAGCCGTTCAATTGCACCCGGTGCAAATACACCAATTGCACCTACGAAAACGCCGCAGCTGTCTTGTCCAATCAGGAATTGCTTTGCGATTGATTGATGACTTAACAAAACTCTCCCGCTAATGCTGTTTAATCCTCCAGGATGTTTTTCGGTGTTGGCCGCATTTTCCTAACTAGATCCAGCATAATCCTGGGCTCCGAAAATCTGTAGTACCATACACTCGAATCTCCATAATAGAGGTATTTATGTCGTTTTCCAAGCCTTCATGTTTCTAAGGATAGTAGGTGGTCACTACACTGCATGTATTTGTTTCTACTGTAGAATCTTGCATAGAAAAAAAAAACAGTCTACTTAACACGTTGAATGCCACGCTAATTTTACATGGTTTTCCCGTCTGGCCAACATACATTTTTCATTATGTGGTGCATATTTTGGGAAAATATTATTTACAACAGGCAAGTTAATTGATGCCCTCCTTCGAGACGCATTTATTTTACTGAGGTCACCGGTGACCCCCACGGCCAGGGCCAACGCTTAACCATTTTAAAATAATGAAAAATTAAACTTAGGAATAGCTCTTTGTACTACGTACTACTACCTTGCAAGGCCTAGGGCTAAAATATGATTGGGGCTGTTTACAGGAGATTGAATTTCCAAAAAATCTTTTACTAGAAAAATATTGATTATTTTTGAATTCTGTGATAGGAATATAGTTATCGAACGGTCGGTTCTTGATTTTCGAATGAACATAGAGCAGTCAAGTGCGGAACAGGTCTTATGTAGAAAGACTCATGTGCTTGCACCGGATGTATGTAGATACTCGTAGTTCCTAAGCTGTCATAATTCTATTATATTCGTATCTCTAGACCAGATGTTTTTATGGAGAAATACGCGAAGTTTCATTTTACTCCGAACTATGTCTCTCAACGGCTCTTATGCTAAATTCACAAATCTGGCTGGCGATAGGTCTTGGTGAGACTAACGAACAATTGAATGGGTTTTAAGGAGCGGTGGAATCGAAACAGTAGAGTAGAGTTTTATCACCCTGTATTTTTGTAAGCGTATAGCGTATATCACATTTTCATGTATAACGTACCAGTGTACGAATAATGCTCCCAATATACAGAATGGTGAATTTTCTGAACCTTAAGCAAAATTTAAGTCGGTTTGGCTGAGAGTTATCATCCCATTCCAACAACACCGCTCCTATTATGAATCGGCAAATATTGTCAAGGTACCGGGTGGATAACACAAAGTCGACCTTTGCTTTTCTAATTAGAGTACCGGATTAAGTCCTCAAAGGTATAAATCGAGATAATATCAAGCCCATGGGACTTACCAAGACCAGGCATAGCTACCTTCGTGGTAACCCCTTTTCATATTGTGGTAGGAACAAATCCGAAAACTGGAGGAGTGGCGTTGGCATAATACTCATCAAGGAAACTAGGTCCAGTCTCATTAGCTGAATGAGATTATTCGCTCTGTTCCAAAGGCGCCTTATTTTTTGATGGGTGAATTAAACGCACCACCCTAGCAAACCCGACCTTGAAGACCAAATCAAGAAATAAGCCAAGTTACTAGCAAAAATTGTGAGCTTTTCGTTGACTTCTGCAGTTCGAACCAACTCTTGGTGACCATTTGCTAAAAATCTGCATCAAATCTTGAATCAGCAAACCCTTACCCCAGCATTGAATAACTCTGACAGTTTTAAGCCGATTTTGACAAATGAGCAAGATTTATTTAGGAAATTCTCTACCATTAATTTCAAAACAGTTTCGTTATAGCAGCTACTTCGGAGTATTTGAGTTGGTCAATGGTCTTCGGTGTGGCAAAAAATAGGTTCGTCGGACCTTTTTCACGCGATTTCGGACGAACAAACTGCACCAGCATCCAACGACATCGTGCGTCGTTGAGGATTTATCGAACTTTGAAGAAAACTGGGCTCTCTGTTTCCCAAATACGGCAGTTTTGTTTATTGACTTCACCAGAGAGTGTAAAATGACCTTCGTCAATCAATGGCTGTATTTTGTATGGGAAGAGACGAAAATTTCGTCATAATCCTCCTTAAAGTTGTTCCACCCATGTTTAACGCCTGCGGTCGGCGGGGTAACGACACATTTTGATTATCGGGAACACTCTCTCTCTTATCGCTTAAACAACTTCATTGGATCGTCGGGGGAGCGATCGAATTGGACGCTGGCAGGTCAAACAGTCCCGTACTCAAAGAAATTCTTCACCAAACTACGAATTGTGTTGTCTAAAGGCGCCGTTTTCTCCCATATTTTTACGGTAGGCCTCACAATTTTCACAATTGAACGATTGTTTTTAATGTAAAGCGCTACAATTTCAGCCTCAAAATGACTCAGATAAAATCATACGATAAAAGATCTATACAAAAGTTCAAAACGCAGAGTTCTGCATAATGTAAGGAGTAGCACAAGGATGCCCACTTTTGCCATTACTTTATCTTATAGTAACAAATGGCACCGTAGTCAGCGCTCTAGTGAATCTAAAACTTCCAATTGCAGCCCTTATTTTTTCTTAAGGATTATGATTCTCCAAACAGAAATCCAAACTTTGGTCCGAATTTTTTTTATTCCAAACCTACTTACACACCCAAATGAGATTACCATTCAGGTAATATCGGACCGTTGCCGAACTTTTGCCGCACCTCTGAATAAATAAAACTATTTCCGTTTGCTCTATACTGCATTAAATCCTTTACACCATTTCAGTAACCATGATAAATGGAAAAATTAAACTTATTGAACATTTACTGATATTTTGTGTTTCTAGTAATCTTGGCTTCGCCGGTCAACGGTGACCCCCACGGCGCTACGAACAAACTCAGTGCCGGTCACCGGTGACCCCCATGGCATTCAACGTGTTAACAGAATTCCTGGGCTTACAGGATGCTTTCAACAACTTCGGAACAGAGGCGATCCTTTATTTTTTGAAATTGCGCCCGGTGCAAGTGCACCATTTGCACCTATGAAAGTGCCGCCCCTGGTCCTTTCTCACCCTCTTCCCCATGATACAACTTTTGCAACCGACTTTTCTCGTGTCGTGTGTGCGCTTGTGTAAATTCAGGCTTGGGTGATTCCACACGAGCGTACACACGACACGACAAGAATCGGCTGCAAAGGGGGTACATCGGGAAGAGAATGACAGAGGGCGATGGAAATTGTATCCATTCCAATCTTTCTCTCTCACCCTCTTCTCCATCAACCACTTTTGCAACCGACTCTTGTCGTGTCGTGTGTGCGCTCATGTAGATTCAGGCTTGGGTGATTCCACACGACACGACACACGTCACGAAAAAAGTTTGTTTATGGAGAAGAGGGTGCAAGAAGGCGATGGAAATTATGTATCCATTCCATCGCCCTCTTTCACGCTCTGCTCCATGAACCACCTTTGCAGCCGACTTTTGTCGTGTCGTGTGTGTGCTTCTGTAGATTCAAGCTTGGGTGATTGATTTGGAGAAGAGGGTGCAAGAAGGCGATGGAAATTATGTATCCATTCCATCGTCCTCTTTCACGCTCTGCCCCATGAACCATCTTTGCAGCCGACTTTTGTCGTGTCGTGTGTGTGCTTCTGTAGATTCAAGCTTGGGTGATTGATTTGGAGAAGAGGGTGCAAGAAGGCGATGGAAATTATGTATCCATTCCATCGTCCTCTTTCACGCTCTGCCCCATGAACCATCTTTGCAACCGACTTTTGTCGTGTCGTGTGTGCGCTTTTATGGAATCAGCCAATCAGGCCTACAAGGAAAGTTTATAAAAATGTCAAATATGGCCCAACTTTATAAAAACGGCCGAAACGGATTGGTTCTGTTTCAGCAATCAGAAAAAAAAAAACAAAATGAAATAAATTAAAAAAAAAAATAAAGTTAACTTTATAAAACCAGCTTCTAAGTATAAAAATACGGAAAAATTCAATAAATATTAAAAAAGTTAAAAGTTTTGTGTGTTGTTCATTTAAATATTTTTGTTTTGCTTTTATATATATATATACTGTATTTTTTTTTTTTTTTAATTTTTATATATATATTTTTTTTATAAAAAAAAAAAAACTGTACGTGCCGTTGGAACTGGGGCAGTGTAGAGGGCATGCGTTGGCATGCAATATCGATATGGGGTCGGAGATGGGGCTTTTTTTGCGGAAGTAGATGCTCCTGCAGCAGAAGCTGCTGTTGATGGTGCTGCTGTCGCATTATTAGCATTTGCATCACCATCTTGTGTCTGTTGTGCCGCCTGTTCTGTCGGCTCTGGGTCTGTTTTTCGCAACTATAGATAACAGAAAAAAATGAAAAAAAATAAACAAATATAGATATAATAAAAAACAGAAATCTGAACAAAAATAATGATTGGTTTTTTTTGTTATTGTAATAATAATTCTTGATAAATAACTTTTATTATATATTAATATTAAATATGTATATATCCGTAATATATTTATATACGTTAATGGTTCTAAAATTAATCGATTAAGCTCTATCAATATTATATATTTATATCTTTTATAATATGTGCCACAGTTTATTCTGCTTGTTTAATTGAAAATTAATAACAAAAAAAAAGTATAAAATATTACTAGCCTTCATATTGTGTCCATATTTTCTCTTACTCTAAACTTCTTATTAATGTCGTTCTTATCATCTTAAATGAAATAGCGCCTCTTTATGAAATACGATAACGTGCATATTAAAGAGATATAAAGTACATGTGAAGATGTTGTGCCTATGAACTTTCGAACTTATCATTTCTGATATTATTTTTTATGTACTATCATTTGCAGAGGAATTATGAAAAGTAATTTTTGTTCTACTAATAGCCGATATTTTATTTTGTTAATTCCCAAAATTAAAAAAAAAAAACAAAAACAAAAACAAAAAAGGTGTGTAGGTGGATTATACATTGATTATATAGTAAGTAGTATGGTGCGGACAAACACGAATCAAAATAGCATCAGGCTACGACGCTACGAGCTTTGTACGCTAGTATTGTATCGTCGCAAGGTTTTGTTGTTATGGTTAATTTTCGAACAAAAAAAACGTGTTCTTGTTTATAAGCCCTTTGCGTGTAGTTGCGAATCCAAAAAATATAGATTCCTATACACTCATTCCTATTAAGTGTGCTCAATGACTGCTTAAAAAGTTCAGACCAGAGCAGAGCAGTTCATTTGATCTCAGAGCAGAAACAAATAAGAAAATAGCAACATTATCAAAAAAAAAAAACACTTTTCTTAACTTTGCTCTTAATTCCGTTTTTAGAGGTTAGATACGAACAGGGGCGGTGGAGCATAATCGTCGGTCGACCTGCCGAATTGACCAGAATCGAGGAAACCGAAGAAACTAGGAAATAAACCACAAGGAAAAGAACAGCCGCACAGGCAGTAACGTATCAGTTGCGGGGACGTGCCGCTTAGACCACCAGCTAACGGATCAAAGAAAAAAGAATAAAAGGACCAACATAATTGCCAGAAATATCAAGCAATATAACAACAAAAACTAAAGCTTTGTATGAGTTACACTAAAGCTCAATGACCCGTATTCATCGACCTCAGTTTACTATAAGGTTCAGTTCAATCTACATAAGTGGCTTCACCAGCTAAAGTCCAGTTCATGTTCAGTTTGTGCATGAAATTGATGTTGCTCTTTCGCCAGAAGTCAGAAATGGAAAGGCCCACTAGAATGGCACTCCACTATTCCAGTTGATTCCTCTCTTTTAAGGAAGCTTTTACATACAACTTCAGTTCGAGAACAATTGTCCGAACTGAGGTTTTTTGTTTATCCTCAGTTGAAATTTGCACGAGCTTACGCAGTTTAGCCGGGGTATTTCTTTGAAGTTTTTCAAAAAGTTTTCCGAATACGTAATATTATGTTCACACTGACTCACCCTTACGGGCCTCCCTAGACGCCGAACTCGTACAACACCTTCGCACTCAAACATAAGGTTCATTGTCATTTTCTTCTACACCCTCCAGAACCCCTCTAACCTTTCCTATTCTCCTCTATTCTTCAAACCAAAAAAAAAAATACCCACTGGCAGCCAACTGTATGGGGCCTGCAGTTCAAGAAAGCTGACAAAACTCGCATTTATCGTCAGTTCGGGCCTGAAGATCTGAACTTCTATTCACTCTCAAGCCGTGAATTGGCGGCAATAATTCACGCCGTATCCACTCGGAACGGAAAGCAAGGCGCGAGCTTATTTCCAGTTTTTGGAGGCTCTAGGACATGGATGCATCCTCAGGAAGCTTTTGACTAGCTTTAGGGTGCCTTAACTTTTTTTTAATAAATTTTTTTGGGTTCGAATTTTTTAAAATTTTAAATTTTGTTCAAGAGCTGGTGAAGATCTAGGGTACATCGTTGGTGGATGCAAAAAGAGAGCTCATTTCCACTTGTCAGCGGCTTTAGGACAGGCATGCATCTTCAGGAAGGTCTTGACTAGCTCTTGGGTGCTCTAACTTTTTCTTAATCAATTTTTTTGGGTTTAAATTTTTCAAAATTTTAATCGATAAATTTTACGACATTTACGACTGTTATTGACATTTTTGAAACTATCCAGTGGGAAATGGAGTGCTCCATCAGCCATCTTTGAGCACTCCAAAAGGATCCGAAACTTCTGGCTTTCCTTCCAACATGCACAAAGGGCTTTTTAATGTTTTTTTTTAAGTTTTTAAGTTTAGACGCAAACCTGTTTGATACACAACTATCGCGCCGCCATCTAGCGTATAAGCCTAACAAATGTTTGCCCCCGTATATATCTACTTACTATATATAAATAATCGATGTGTGGATTATATCTTTTCTACAATCTTGTGTTTTCCTGACTTTTTTTTTTTAACTGAAATTTTACGACAGTTAAAAAGTATTTTGGAAAAAGAGTTTTCGCATATATATAGAACGGTGCATATCTAGTTTAGCCAACTAAGTGCTCTAAGTAATTATATAATATATATAACGGCTAAGCGCATACAGATTTAGTTTAGCTTTTTTTTAAGGAATTATATATATATTTTTTTTTATCAAAAGCACTTCACTAAAAACAGTTTTAGATTGTTAAGTAGTTCATGTTAAATTAATACGCAGCTTTTGGCCCTTATTCCCATTGTCACCTCACTTTTTTCTCACCTCACATCATTTTTTGTCACGTCACTTTTAAAGTGGTATTCTTATAGTCGAGTGACAAGAAAAAAAATTTTGAGATAAAGGCCCCTGTGCTGAAAGTCGAGTCATATGACAGTCGCATGTAGATGTCGATGACGTCTCGTTTTTTAGTTAGTGTGCTGAGAGTCGGGTGACGTGACAAGTCGTTTGAGTTGAAGAAATTGTCGTTTTAGTAAAATTACGACTGCCAGCACAGGGATCAAAATGTCACAAAACTAGTTGTGGTATTCTCGAAGTTTTTTTTTTTTTGTAGCAAATGCCACTTAAAATTGTCATATTTTATCACTTGAAAATTTGTTGGTGACGCTACGATTTTTTTTTAAATAGATAGTGACAAAAGGTAAGAAATATGTTTTATTTTATTATTTCTGATGATTTAACATTATTCTTATATCATAGAATTATAATAATGAACAGGAGGCGCAATTTGATGGCTGATCCGATGGCTGCTCTGTATTGTATATTGCTATTTACTATGATTGATATAAATTTTGAAGGGGCTGTTGGTGTACTTTTAAATTCTGCTTCAAAAATTGTTAAAAAAGTAAATGAACGAAATGAGTAGAGCAAAACTCTTTCTGGCCAAAAATTCCTCTTTAATTGCTCATTTTTAATTGTTCCTTTATATACCCAGGCTTCACCGACCTCAGTTCAATAAAGTTCAATTCAATCTGTATAAATGCCTTCACTAGCTGGCATGTTCAGTTCATGTTTGGAAACGGTTTTTGCTTTTTCGCCAGAAGTTTGAAATAAAAAAAGCTCACTGGATTGATATGCCATTATTCCAGTTGATTAATCTCTGTTGAGCGAGGTTTTATCTTCAATCTCAATTTCATGTTCTGTTGGGCCAACTCAGGCTTTATTTTTCCTGAGTTCAAGATGTGAAAATATGGGGTATGTATTAATATGGCCAGTTTCATACGTGTCAAAACAACAAAAATTGGCTGTAATCGTCCATTTTCCTTCTGACATTCGATGGAGAATCGCATAGGTTTTCACAAGAGTCAAATTTTCCAACAAATTATACTTAGAATGCTTTAGCTTGTTTTGGTTGCCTTTAAATATTAATTCTCCCTTCTGCCATTCCTGTTCTTTTATTCCTAGCAAAAGGGACAACAAAAACCACAAAAAGTTGATTCAAAAATTCTATTTCTCCCATTCAACGAGTGTTTGTGTCTTTTCCATTGTCCTTCACTGCGTTCAAAAATCCGGACAGCTTATGGGGGGCGCAATATGGCATAGTGCACCGGGCGCAAAAACCCGAAGCGCCGATTCTGCAAATGCCGTCACTTTTTCTACAATATAGGTGACTACGAGAATACGAAAATTGGTTTGTCACATTTTGCGATTGGTGACGTGACTTTGGGAGTATGGGGCCTACCCAAGTGAATCGAAGTGCCTTTCTATATTTTTGACTTCGACCCCAACTCGTGAGTAGTTTAGTAGTGCCGGCCTAAGAATAATTTTAAATCACCAAAAATATATAAAAAATCCCCCACCCTTCGTTGCTTTTGAATTAATAATAAAAATAGTCGCATCACCTAAAAAAAAGTTTCCGTGACAAAAAGTGACAATTATCTGTGAGAAAAAATGCAACTAGAAATGTTTTCGGGAATGTCACTCTCTCACTTTTGTGACAATTGTCACTTAAGTGACTACGAGAATACTAAAATTGGTTTGTCAATACATTTTCCAATGACGTGACGTGACTAGGGGAATTGGGGCCTTTTTTATTAAGTATATTACGACGAGATTGTTTGTGAAGAACATTTTAATTTTGTGTATTATATAATATATGTTACACAAAAATAAAAACAATTCCATATTTACTTTATTTAGCTGACAACGAATCGCTTAAGTATGTGTGTCTCTTGTAGCATAAATTAGTAACGTTATTTTTGTTTTTTATGAATATTTTAAATATTTAAAGCTTCACTGAATAAAAAAAAAAACAAGTAAAACATAACGCAGAAAATTTATAAAATAATCAGAGAGAGAAAGAATAAAAATAAAAATAAAAAAATAAAATAAATAACACACGCTCGGAATTTTGTGGTAGAAGAAACATCTGTACCAATACTAATACAATATATGGTAAGAACTCAACAATTTCGTTGTATTAAAAGTAATAACTCAAGTATAGGCGCTCCTATGCTGAAAGTCGAGTCGTATAATGTGACAAGTCGTTTGAGTCGAAGAAAGTGACTTTTTGCGACCTTTACGACTTTCACCTCAGAGGCCAGATAATGGGGTTGCTAAGTTGAGTTTAAAAGCCACTGGGCTGGGAAAGAAGTAATTCGACTGAAACGTCACTTTCTTCAACTCGAACGACTTGTCACATTACACGACTCGACTTTCAGCACAGGAGCCATATTCTCATGATAAATAAAGATAACAAAAAATTTTGTGAATAAGTAATTATTGAAATATTATAATGATTTGCAACAAAATAACATCGCGTCGATATTTGCACTGTTTTGTTTGTTTTTTTTTGGTTAATATGCTTCATTACTACGAAAAATATGTAATAATAGAATATATTGTTTTGCCGTTACTATACACATTCTCTGGGACATGCTGGATAAAATTCGACACACTTTCGCTGGCATGAATTGTGAGAGGATTTTAACAAAACAAAAAAATAAATAATAAATAAATAAATACATAAATAAACACAAGGACTTGTGCCTGTTTTTTTTTATAATTACAAATTTTGTACATAAAAAATGAATTCTATATATATATATATATATTATAGGGACGAACAATACCAGTGAGAGATAAAAATGGAGACATAGAACAAACGGATATTATTATACAAGGGGGTGTAGTTTAGAAGGATTAGTTTAGTTCACTTTTGTATGTTTTTAGGCAGGCAATAATCACTTTATTTAATAACAACATTCAAAAGTATAAAACGAAAATTACAAAAAAACAAAATTCCAGATATAAAAAAACGATAACAGAAAAGAGAAATAAATGGGAGGATATTCATGAGTTTTAATACAGAAGGAAAAGAGAGTTAGTCTGAATATATATACATGTATATATATAAGTAGTATTTTTTTTTGGATATAAAGTTATTAATTCTCAAGTATACACACGTTACAAAAAGATGCAGTATAGATAGCGATTCGTTCACACAGAAGATTTTAGTATATATTATTTTATGTAGTTTAATAAATATATATATATTGAGATATATAGAAAAAAAAAATAAAAATAAATACAACAAAAATCATTGAAAATAAAATGAAGGCATCTTAAAAGCTAGATACAAAAAAGATTTTTTGTTTAGGAAGTGTCTTATCGGACGCAGAGTCAGAGGACAGAGTTGACGAGAGTCGACCGAGTTGACGACAGAGTCGAGCGAGTTGCGAAAGAGTCAGCCAACTCTCTCTCTGACTCTGTCGTCAACTCGATCGACTCGGTCGTCAACTCCATCGACTCTGTCGTCAACTCGGTCGACTCTGTCGTCAACTCGATCGACTCTGTCGTCAACTCGATCGACTCTGTCGTCAACTCTGTGTTGACGAGAATCGACGACAGAGTTGACGATAGTCGACAGAGTTGACGAGAGTCGACGACAGAGTTAACGAGAGTCGACGACAGAGTTGACGATAGTCGACCAAAATGACGACAGAGTTGACCGAGTTTATTTTTTTATGTGGCAGTTCTAAGCTCAGGAGTCACCCTTTGTACTACTAGTCCGTTATGTCGTTTGTCACGTCATGGTGCAATGTCTAGCAGTAAACTTAGTACAGGAGGGAAATATGTTAAGGGTTACGAGGGTTCGGGAGGGTTTTGAAGAAGATGGCGATGAACCCTGCATTTGAACTCTTGGACGTTGTAGAAGTTCGGAAATACTGACTGCGAAAGGCTGTTCCACAGTCGAGTTGTTCTATTTAGAAATGAATTACCAGTTTGTAGAGTCCGTGAACGGAAGAGTTCCAGGTAGAGGGAATGAAACGAGTAGGCCAATCTGGTGTTGCGGGCATAAGATTGCCGTGGAGGCAGGAGAGCAGGCTCAACGCCAATAGCTTTGAGTTTGGCTAGCAGGGCTGAGTGCCATACTCTATCAAAAGCCTTGGAAATATCTAGAGCAACCAGACTAGATTCACTAAAGCGATGTAAACTTCGGTTGAGGTGTTCTGTAAGGCAAACTAAAAGATCGCCAGTGGATCTTTTTTGTCGAAAGCCGTACGGTTTGTCGTTTATAAGTCGGCTGGATTCTAGATATCCCATAAGCTTTTTGTTGATTATCGTCTCCATGGTTTTGGAGAGAATAGAAGTAATTGCTATTGGGCGGTAGTTGGAAGGAAGGCTGGAGTCACCTTTTTTCGGTATTGGCTGAACATGTGCAAGTTTCCAAGAGTCTGGGTAAACTCCGGAGGAGTATGATAGGGTAAAAAGTTTTCGCAGAGGTTTAGCCAAAGGTGATGCGCATTGTTTTAAGACGATATGGGGTATATTATCGGGTCCAGTGGATTTGTTGGCATCGAGTTCTTTGAGACACCTGTACACCTTGCGAGTCCTGAAGAAAACCCTGGGCATTAGATGAGCATTGAGTTGACGAAAGAGTCAGCCAACTCTCTCTCTCTCTCTGACTCTTTTGTCAACTCGGTCGACTCGGTCGTCAACTCGATCTACTATCGTCAACTCTGTCGTCGACTCGGTCGTCAACTCGGTCGGCTATCGTTAACTCTGTCGTCGACTCACGTCAACTCTGTCGTCGACTCACGTCAACTCTGTCGTCGACTCTCGTCAACTCTGTCGTCGACTCTCGTCAACTCTGTCGTCGACTCTCGTCAACTCTGTCGTCGACTCTCGTCAACTCTGTTGTCGACTCTCGTCAACTCTGTCGTCGACTCTGCGTCCGATAAGACACTTCCTTTTTTTTATATATAATTCTTACAAGTGTATTTTTTTTTACTAAGCTTTTAGTTTTGATTAAAAATTTAAAAAAGAATATATAATTTTTAAAATTGTATATATTTCTTTTCTAAATTTCGCTCATTCACAAAAATAAAAGCATTGGTATATATATATTCTAAAGAACACGTTTTTTTTTGTTTTTTTTTATTAAAAATATGATTTAATAAACACACATAATATTGGAAATGTTAAAGATAGTTGTAGAGAATATAGTGGTTATTTTAAAAATATTAAATTAATTGTCGGTTTATAAAGTCTAATATTTTTTGATTTTTTTGTTTGATAGTTTTTATGAGATATTTTTATTTATTTTTTAGTTGTATATATATGTATCGTATATGTATATATGATGTATTTGTATTATAATAAAAAAGAAACGTAAAACTTATCCAGATAAAACTTACCTCAGCGTAATGCTCTTCGTTTTGTTGTAATAAATCAACACATAGTTCTGCTAAATGTATAAGGTCTTCTAATTTTTTAGCTGGTGGCACTATAACTTCACCACGTAAATCTTCTATAAATTTGAAAAATCACCAATTCATTTATTTGTAGGTATATTTTGTGTGGGTATACAGTGGAACCTCGATTATCCGTCGTCATCAGTCACCGATTTTTCATTACCTGAGTAAAAATAAAAAAAAAATGATCTTACAGCGGGCGAACCACGGCCGCTTGGCTTTTTAAGTTGGGGTTATGATGGCCGGTAGCATTTTCAACCATTTTTAATGGGAGCACAAACTGGGCTTACAGCGGGCGAACCACGGCCGTTTGGGTTTTTAAGTTGGGGTTATGATGGCCGGTAGCATTTTTAACCATTTTTAATGGGAGCACAAACTGGGCTTACAGCGGGCGAACCACGGCCGTTTGGCATTTTAAGTTGGGGTTATGAAGGCCGGTAGCATTTTCAACCATTTTTAATGGGAGCACATACGGCCTCACGACGGCCAAAATATTTAAATGGCCAAAAAACTAAGCTGTACACGCGGGCATTCCACGGGAAAATTTGCGTTTTTTTGGGCAGCGAAGGCCACATTTCCCTCCTCCAAAATAATTTCGCAATCTAAGCTGGGCAATTGAAGCTCTTGCGAAGCTCCTGGAACTAGGGGAATAAAAGAGAACTTGAGGAAAACAAAGCAAAAAATCGAAGTATAGAGTGCGTGCTTCCAAAGAGCTTTCACATAATGTATGAATTGGAAGCGCTGCATTATTGCTTCTTTTGGCAGCGCTTGATAAATTTCCAGCCGGGTTGGTCACGAGATTCAATTATGTAGTAGCTGTAGAATTGATGAAACAAAAAAAATGATAGTAAAAAAAAAACAAAAAAAAGGGACGGCTATGGTTGATCGTTAACAGAGGTGAGACGGTTAACCGAGAGACGAATAATCGAGGTTCCACTGTATTGAATTTAATTATTCCTATAAATATGCCATATTTACCTTCAATTTTTGCCTCTGATGATAAACGAGTATAATTAACTAAGGCCGCTGTCTCTAAACTTTTTTTAATCATTGATCTAACTTCTTCAGGTGGTACCGGTGTTACAATATCTTTCATTAGGATACGCTCTAATAACGATAATGTTGCTTTAAGTGCACCTTCTGGCCTACCAAATGGAAAACAAAATCTGAAGTTTGTTATTTGATATTCAAGTAAAACGCGCAGACGCTCTTTAATATCTTGAAATTTCTCCTTTTCCTCGTGAGTTATACTACCAACTCCATCGGGTCTAGTTTAGTATTATATAAAAAATATTAAAGGTTAATAAGATTTTAAATTAAAAATAATATATTGCTTTGTTTTACTTTACCTATTGCCGTGCACGTGATTGGCACAAAACGCAAAAGAATAATGTATTAAAGTAGGATCAATCATTAAATTTTTCTCAGCCCTATCTAAAAGATCAGAAAGATAACACAAATGTCGATAACATCCACGTACACCATATCTGGCACAGTACTCATCCAGTACGAACACTTGTCCTGGACTAAACCAGCCCTAATTAAACATAAAATAAAATGGATATCTGTTTTAAAAAAAATTTTGCAAGTAGTGGTAGTTTTAGATTGTAAAACAACATCGAGTTATTAAAAAAAAAACAAACATCGAGATAGTACATATATACGAAAGAGAGTATTTAAACGTTTTAATTACCAGCGATGCGTATGGGTCATTAAGTCGGTAATCGAGTGTTAAATTTTGAAGGATCTTGAAGAGCGAAGCATGATCAAAAGTACAGGGATCGGCACTTATAAAATCTTCCATACCATGTTTTCTAGCCTTATCAGCATCTATAACAGAAGATGAATTTTGTTTTTTTTTTCCTTTTTTTTTGTTCGTTTTTTTTGTTTTTGTTTTGTTTGTGTCAAGTAGTGTGTGCTCTGTTAGTTTTAAGCCAGGTATACTAGAACCTATTTGCTTATGCCAGGAGCGGCGCTTATGTTTTTTGCGCCCGGTGCAGTATGCCATATTCCGCCCCATCGGCTCTTCATTTTTGGATCGCAATGAAGGAAAATGAAAAAGCCAGAATTCCTTTAATAAACAAAAATTAAATCACGGGAATACTTTTTTCAATTTTTTTTTTAAAAGATTTTCTGAAATTGCGCCCTCGTCCAACTGCGCCCGGTGCAAGTGCACCATTTGCACCTATGAAAGCGCCGCCCCTGTGCTTATCTAATAAAACCTATGCAAAAACAAAAAAATTGCCAAAATATCGCACAGAAATATTTTCTGTGTCTCTATTTCTGTAAACCGGTTTGGCTAGACAAAAGAAAAATTTTATAAACCAAAAATATCGTCTTTTTTTTTAATGACACACAGATGTCGCTTTTGATAAAAATTTAGTTTTTCCTTCAGAAATAAATGTCAGGTAATTTTTGACAGTTAAAGTAACCGCAATGTTAAAAATAACATACTATTGGGTTTTATTAATATTTTTTTTTGTTAATTCTTTATTATACCTTTTCAACTTCAAATTGGGACTAAACAATTTCAAATTGAGAATAAACAATTTCAAATTGGGACTAAACAAATTCAAATTGGGTCTAAACAAATTCAAATTGGGACTAAACAATTTCAAATTGGAACTAAACAAATTCAAGTTGGGATTAAACAATTTCAAATTGGGACTAAACAATTTTAAATTGGGACTAATGGGGTTAGTTCATAATGAAATTAGGAAGAGTGCAATGTCTGTAATGAAGGCAAGTAACTGTCAAAATTTCTGAACTATATGTCATTTTTTTCTTTTGGGAATAAAAATGTAAAAATTTCTTGACTCTCTAGCATACCGGGCTTTATTAGTTGTAGTTAGTCTGAATGTTTAAGTGCGCATTGTCAGTTTTGGATAGGGTTTTGTTAATGTTTTTTTTATTAAGTTTATACTGACAAAAATTTGCCAAGCATTACAATTTTCAAAACATAATTATCTATATATATATAAATTAAATTAAAATATAATTCGTAAAGTATCTAGGCAGCATGTGAATATAAAATAGCAACAGAAAATACTTTTTTTCTCTACAATATATTATTTATTTATGAAAACTCTAATAAGAAGCACTTAAGAAGCACTAAAGAAGCACTTTTGAGAAGCAATTTTGAAACCGGTAATGTTGAGCAAAAATTTGTCAGTAAAAACTTCTATATTTTTTCAAATTCTTAGGAAACGATGCTGTTTATGCTTTTTTCTTTTTTTTGTTAAATTTCTTTGTATAATATTGAAAAAAAATACACAGAAATTCGATATATTCAATTTGAGATAAAAAAAAATTTTTGTTTGTATGGATTTTTTGTAAGTACCTCCTTGTATTTTTGACATTGTTGAATTTTTATCCTGTGTAACAGGCGGCGTTGGCTTATGTGATTGGCCAGTAGCACGATACATGGCCATTACCCATAAACTGCATTCATTTTCATCATCGCACGCAAATAATATGCTATCACCTTCTCGTACAGCATTGAAAAAGTATCTTCCACCATCCAAATCAATACCAAACATTAAATTTGCTGAAATAATAAAAGATTAAATAAATATTGAGATTGTTTTGTTTGTTTTGTTGGGCGATCAATATTTGATCATAGGTTTACACACTCATATAGTATTTTCTAATTTTTTTTTTGTTGTTTTTGTCTACATACCACTAGCTGCTTCTATGTAATCGACAGTATACCCATCGAGTTGCATCATTTCAGATGGTTCAGACTTTTTCTCTTTGTAACTACACATTGCGAAAGTGTATTGGGATACTTGAACTAATACAAAATATCGCTTTTTCCACTTTTTCCATACTGATTTACCAATTGCGAATAAGTAACTGAAATATATAAAAATTATTTCACCATCTAGGACTTAGTCAAAACATAAGATACTAAGGTTATCTGAAATATTGGCAGAAAGGACACCCTAAACTATTTAATTAACAGTCCAAGGCTAATATTGTTAAAAAGTTACAACATCTGACCGTCAAGCAAAATAAAAATCCAAATATCCGTCTGGAAATATGGCAACTCCCTACTTCAGTTCAATCAGGTTCAGTTCGATCCACATAGCTTCATCGGCTAAAGTTCAGTTCATGCTCAGTTCGTGCTTTAAACGGTTGTTGTTTTTTCGCCAGAAGTTAAAAATGGAAAAGCTCAATGGAATTTCATTCCATTATTCCAGTTGATTACTCTCTTTTGATTTTCCCGGACCGGGGTTTTTCGTGCCAAATGAAACTCAAGCAATTAGGTTAGCTTCGACATGTGTTAAGGTTAAAACCGAATTGGCTTCAGAGCCAAAAGGCGACCGGAAAATCGGTACCGGAAATTTCTAATCGTGTGTCGCTAGCCTTACGTTTAACTTGAGTTCGAATCCAGTTGGGCGAACTGAGGTCTGTTTAGTCCTCAGTTGAATACATGGAAATTATATGTGCGAACTGAGGTTATTTCAAAGTTCAACTAACCAATTTACTCGTACTTGCGCAGTTTGCAGTTCGGCTGATGAAACAACCATAGTATAATGATAATTGGTCAGAGCAATAATGTATGTTCTATTATTAAAATATTGATATTTTATAGCATTTAGTGCAGTCATTATTTATTTATTTTATGGTGGTTTTAAAAGTCGAATCTAGTGATTTTTCGAGGAAAGAATTGGCGATGAGTGATTGAGTGATAGAACGGCAATAGATTCTCTGCCTCTGATTTGGTTCACTTTTTCGTGAAATTGAACCTGGTAGAACCTTTGTCGCCGTGAATTTATCAGCTATCTGCTAGTTTTTGGCCGGGTTTGAGAGCTGTTGGGAGGGCAGCAGTGGAAAGTCGAAAAGTGTGGAGGATCAGGCAAAGGTTGTATGATCACTATTCAGTTCAAGAGCTCGCAAGCGACTGGTAATAATATATTTTAGATAAATAGGTCTAACAATATAATTTATATTATTTATAGCCAAAAAACACGCTACAAACGTCTACGTAAGTGCTTACTCATTTTAAACCCAGCCGCCTACAAAGGCTTAAGCCCTTTAAGTGTTTAAAAACTAAACACTTTAAGTGTTTAAAAACTAAACCCTTGAGTTTACACAGTGAATTTACTAATTAATAATAATAATAATAATAGAATTTAGAATAGAATGAAATTAAATATGTTTATAAAAATTATTTAGTCTATGCTCTACTCACCCACAATGTTTCATATTTAAAGGCTTATCCATTCTACATGCAATTTTTATCCTAAGATCTTGATCTGGAAGATTTTTCGGCACTGTCATCCGATGCCATTCGGGCGACTGAAAATGCATTAATACTATATAATAAAAAATGTGTATGTATATAAATATTTTATTAAATATACTTTCGAAGAAAGGGGTGTGGGCCTTAATATAACCTTTCCTAATTCTTTATCTTCTAATGCTAGCATTCCCGGATTTTCCGTGTATAATTTAACCTTAACTACAGGAAGTGGATGTGTTGTGGTAAAATCACCTTGGGTATCCCACCTGTATGGATGAATTTATTTATATATATATATATATAAATTTTCAATTCTAATTCAATCTGGAAGTGTCTTATCGGACGGAGAGTCGACGACAGAGTTGACGAGAGTTGATGACAGAGTTGACGAAAGTCGACCGAGTTTACGAGAGTCGACCAAGTTGACGAGAGTCGACTGAGTTGACGACCGAATTGACGAAAGAGTCAGAGAGAGAGTTGGCTGACTTTTTCGTCAACTCGGTCGACTCTCGTTAGCTCGGTCGACTCTCGTTAGCTCGGTCGACTCTCGTCAACTCGGTCGTAAACTCGGTCGCTTCTCTGCAACTCGATCGTAAACTCGGTCGACTCTCGATAACTCGGTCGTAAACTCGGTCGACTCTCGTCAACTCAGTCGTAAACTCGGTCGACTCTCGTCAACTCGGTCATCGACTCTCGTCAACCCTGTCGTCGACTCTACGTCTGATAAGACACTTCCATTCAATCTGCTCTTATCAATTCACAAACTTACATGGGCTTCGAAGCTTCTGCTTGATCAGTTTGTAATTTGTCACCATTTTCAACTTCCATTGTGCAATAAACGATACGATTTGGCGCTAATGATTTTAATCCTTTAACTTCCATTACAACAACTTCTAGCTGAAAGGTTAGTACAACATCTAGCTTTGTTAGCTGTGTATCACTATCAGCTGAGTCTCCCTCTAATTTTGCTAGTGAGCCTTGGGAACGCAGGATCATTTTTCTATATACAATGTGATGTGGTGTGGTGATGGATGTGTTCATTTCATTTTTTAATTTCATTTTTTTTTTGGGGGGGAATTGTAATTGCAGATGCGGTGTTGTTGTTGTTGTTGTTGTTTGCATTGCAAATTGATGATCGTCGTCGCATAAAATAGAATAATGGAAAAAAATTATTTTATTTTGTAAATTTTTTCAAGGATATAGGAAATATTTAAATAATTTTTGGCAGAAAAATATTTATTTTTGCATCGTGTTAAATTAATTGCGTTAAAAGGCAAAATATAGATTATTAATCAATTCAATATATAGACCAACAATTTGAAGCGACATTTAATACTATAATAGAAATATTGTTAATAATTAAAGCGGTTTTAAAATACGATTGATCAGCGTCAATGAACGATTTCATACATGTTTGAAAAAAAAAATTAGGGCGGCCATTTTTATTTATATATTTCAAAATGGCCGATGGCAGTTTTTCAGCACGCGCCATTTTTATTTATATATTTCAAAATGGCCGATGGCAGTTTTTCAGCACGCGCCATTTTTATTTATATTGTATATTTCAAAATGGCCGATGGTAGTTTTTCAGCACGCGCCATTTTTATTTATATATTTCAAAATGGCCAATGGCAGTTTTTCAGCACGCGCCATTTTTATTTATATTGTATATTTCAAAATGGCCGATGGTAGTTTTTCAGCACGCGCCATTTTTATTTATATATTTCAAAATGGCCGATGGTAGTTTTTCAGCACACGCCATTTTGATTTATATATTTCAAAATGGCCGATGGCAGTTTTTCACCACGCGCCATTTTTATTTATATATTTTAAAATGGCCAATGATACTTTTTCAGCACGCGCCATTTTGATTTGTATATTTCAAAATGGCCGATGGTAGTTTTTCAGCACGCGACGCGAAAATTATTTTGTTTTTATCAGCTACCGACCGTATAAATATAAATAGACGAAAAACAAATATTTTCCTGTTTTATGTATATACATTATATATGTATATTATAATGCAAACTTTTAAAAATAATATGTTTATTATTATATATATATAGGTAATGTCTCTTTGCATATAAATATATATTATTAATTCTGAAGGGAAACATAAGTTCAAAAAAGAAAATAGCTAAATTTTGTATTTTTTGTATTTCTATAAATATAAATTGCTCCAACAAATTACACAACAACAATATTTAAAGCGTGGTTTTGGGTGGTGTTTGTGTGTGCAGATTTTCGTTTACTGTATATATATATATTTTTTTTTGTATTTTAACAATAATTAAAAAAAAATATAACAACCAAGCAGGTGCGTTAAAGTGTGTTGTCTCAGGTGCATTTACTAAGATCAATCAATATATTGTAAGATTCTCGACAAACGTGCTAATTCAATAATAATATATAAATGAACATAAAAAACATTGTTTTTTTCGTAAATTGTATTTAAGTACACTGTATTTATGATATACATATGTATTTAGGTTGTATTTCGCTGTGAAATTAAAAATTAAATTTTTGAAGTTATACTTCTTTAGACGCGTTTTGAAAATATTTATGAGAGTACGCGTTTTGAAAATTCGCAACATAGGAATGCGCAACACAGGAATGCGTAACACAGGAATGCGTAACACAGGAATTCGCAACACAAGAATGCGCAACACAGGAATGCGCAACACAGGAATTCGTAACACAGGAATGCGTAACACAGGAATTCGCAACACAAGAATGCGTAACACAGGAATCCGAGAAGGCGCAGAACGCAGGGGACATAGGCGAAGGGGTAGAGGCAATGGAGGGCAAGCATTCCAATTCCCATTCTTCATGCGCACTGGGATTATCATTATTATGGGCATATATGAAAATTCGTAGCAGATGCCGGCTCACGATGTCGTTGGTGGAGGGGTTTTTTATGCCGAGGCTATTATGGAGGGAAATAAATTTCATGTTCGATTCGTCAGCTAAGCGTAAGTTAGGTTTTTCGTGGGCATAGGAAGATTCGTAGTGTTTGAGGTACTTGGGGGGCAAACGGCTAACAAAGACCTCGGAAGGGGGTGGCACCCGATTTGTCACCTCTGCCAAAACCCGAGAAAAGTCACTGCAGACGAACACCTAGCAGACCTGTTAGCAAGTCCTAATCCCACCTCCCCGCGGTGCCCCCTGGGGTACTTCTTCGGAAGGAGCTAACGGGAGACGGGCGAATGGCGAGCTCTTTGCGCCACAAAACAGAGTAGTTAGGCCTAATGGGTTGACTAGTAGATGATTTTAGTTAGGATTAGAATCCGGTATAACCGGTATTTGATGAGGCATCTTAACTCGTCTTAAGACCATTGTAGTTAGGCCTAATGGGTCGACTAGTAGACGATTTTAGTTAGGATTAGAATCCGGTATAACCGGTATTTGATCAGGCATCTTAAACCCATCTTAAGACCATTGTAGTTAGGCCTAATGGGTCGACTAGTAGACGATTTTAGTTAGGATTAGAATCCGGTATAACCGGTATTTGATGAGGCATCTTAACCCGTCTTAAGACCATTGTAGTTAGGCCCAATGGGTCGACTAGTAGATGATTTTAGTTA
Source organism: Thereva unica (assembly GCA_949987705.1). NCBI lineage: Eukaryota > Metazoa > Arthropoda > Insecta > Diptera > Therevidae > Thereva > Thereva unica. Next base: position 6,304,625 of record OX465286.1, read on the forward strand.
GGATTAGAATCCGGTATAACCAATAGACTGGTCTTAAAATCACGCCAGAGAAGTATAACTTCTAATGCGCGTACTTAAGTACACACACCTACTGTATTTAAAATAAAAATGCTAATAGCATACTCTCGTACTTTTAGGGCTGCTGTCTTCAAGGGCAGTTTGTATGAATGTAGGCATTTTAACACCCCAAAATTATTATTTTTTCCATAATATCCTTTTAGTAATTATTTTCTTATACATATATGACCGACTAACGTCCTTGTGTGTGCTGTCGTCGTCGTCTATGTATTGTAAGAAAGTAGTAAAAAAAAATTAAATAAATACAAATTTTTGATGTAGTGAAGAAAAATTAAAGGAAATACCATACCGATAGTGTTTTATAATAATAATACTGCATAATAATTTTCTGTTTAAAACAATAAAAATAATATATCTAGCACAAATATCTACGGGAACATTCAGATGTAGCAAAACTTTACATATAGCATTACAATTATTATAAATATCACATAGGAACCAACAAAAATTAAGGATAAATTAAATTTATAATCAAAAAAAAAAATAAGAATAACAGGAAAATTGAAAATAATAAAAATTGTCTAATACTTGTCCTTAATTTTTTATCAAATTTATTTGCTTTATATAATATTAAATTCTTGTTTTTAATAAATAATTCATATACATACATATAAATTAATTAATTACTTTAATCTCTTATTAATTGATCAGTTACTTAAAAAAAACTTTCGCAATCCATAGTAATTTGTATATGGTTATATAGGATATATAGATATTTCATTGAATGCGCTTTTTATCTCAAAAATTGCGGCCTTTTTTTGGAAAAAATTAAGAACTTAAATCTTTTACTAAATATATAAAATTAAAATTAATTTTTATAATCAAATTTCTTTTAATCAAAATCAAAAAAAAAAAGATCAAGAAACTAAACAAAATAAACTCGGATATCCCCGGATTTGTTTTTATTTTACGTTCTATCATAATTTGAAAAAAAAAAGTCTGTTGTATACTAGGCTCAAGGAAATAACACCAGAAATATCGTTTTTTATTTAATGACACGCAGATGTCGCTTTTGATAAAATTTTTAGTTTTTCCTCCAGAAATGTCAAGTTGTTTTTGAAATTTAAAGTTACTTTCTGCGATATTAAAAAAATAACACATACTGTTGGGTTTTAGTCATACTTCGTCCGCCATATTGGATCCGCCATTTTGTTTTTTGAAAAAATAATGTCAAACTCGTAATCAGCGACCTCAAAAAAACCCCCGGGTACAGAAATTCATCCGCGAATATGCATTTTTTCATGTGGTCGTCCGCCATATTGGATCCGCCATCTTGTTTTTTTTTTTTTTTTGAAAAAAATAATGTGAAATTCGTAATCAGCGACCGCGAAAACCCCCGAGTATACAATTTCACGAAGATTACTTAACTTTTTGATGTTTTGGCCGGCTTTTTGTCAATTTGTCCTACTGTGCAACGGGCGAACACCGGGTAAAGTTTCGTTAAATTAAAAAAAAACTCGACGAAGCACGTCGACTTAAACGAGGTTTTGCATATGGGTCTTTTTAAGTAACGGAGACACGATGTAAAATTAATTATCAGCCTTGCGGGATTGCAGATTTTGATGCGGGATTGGATTCCCTATTTTCAACTGAAATATGTCCGACATAATTTGCCCCACTTTTTAAAAAATAAGCAATAAATCCGTTGGCAGTTACTGACAGCTACTTTTTAATCACGGTGTACAGAAACAAGGTAATGTAAAAGACTGTATATCGTATACGATATTTTAGTGCTGACATACACGTGGGGGACCCTCCCCATATAAAATCGAAGCTGTTGTTGTTGTTGTTTCTGCATTAGGGCTGACGTCACCAGGCGCCCATTTTTTACGGTATTCAAATCTGTCGTCTCTTTTACATAAACTTCTGTTTCTGTATACCGCGAAGTAGGGGACACTTTTCATATAAAACCGAAGCTGTTGTTGTTTCTGCATTAGGACTGTCGTCACCAGGCGCCCATTTTTTACGGTATTCGAAGCTGTCGTTTCTTTTACATTATCTTCTGTTTCTGTATACCATGACTTGGGGGACATTTCCCATATAAAATCGAAGCTGTTGCTGTTGTTTCTGCATTAGGGCTGACTTCACCAGGCGCCCATTTTTTACGGTATTCAAATTTGTCGTCTCTTTTACATTACCTTTTGTTTCTGTATACCGTGCTTTTCAATCACGGTATACAGAAACAAGGTAATGTAAAATACTATATCGTAAACGGTATTTTAGTACTGACGTCACGTGGGGGACACTTCCCATATAAAATCGAAGCTGTTGTGGTTGTTTTTGCATTAGGGTTGACGTCATCAGGCGTCCACTTTTTACGGTATTCGAGGCTGCTGTCCCTTTTAACTACATTACCTTCTATTTCTGTATACCGTGCTTTTCAATAACATATAGAAAGTTCAGATACGGTATTAGGGAAATATAAATGCAAAACTTTTCTTTAGCAAAAATTTCTTGAGCCTAGTATACCGGGCTTAAAATTTAAAACAAAAAATCCATTTAAATTTTGACATTAATGGTGTGTCTCCGAAAGTGTCCTAATTTAATTTTAGAATAAAAAAAGAAGATTTTTTGATTATTATTATTATTATTATTATTACTATTACAAACAAATAAAAGGAAAAAAATATATAATTTAACTAGAAAAATCTTTGGATTAATAATAAAATTTAAACCATTAAAAAAAACAAAAATAATCAAAAGGTAACAAAAATCAACTAAAAAAACTCGTTTGTTGCATTCCATCTACGTTTTTTTTTTTGTATATTAAATACATTTAGATGAATAAATAAAATATATAAAGTAGCCTTATTACTTGAAATATTCTTACTTTGTGTTGTTTATGGTACTTTTATTTTTGGGTTTATTTTTTGTGTAATTTTTGAAAATGTTTAAGATTTAAAAAAAAAAAATATAATCAAAAAAAAAAAAAACAAAAAAATCTTTAACAACAACAATAATATTTTTTTTTAATTCTGCCTTTTGTAATTAATTATTATTTTTTTTTTATTTATTTCATGTTTGGCATATAAACTAATAAATAATTTATTTAAAAGTGTTTTTTCATCTAAGAAATATAAGTATATGTTTGGGGGGTGTATTTAGTGTATTACTATGATTTATTATTATTATTATTAAAGCACTATTTTTTTTTGTATATTTTTATAAATATATTACGAAAAGAAGATGCCATAAATTTTTTTGCAAAACATAAACATTTTTTTAAGGAACCACCAATATATATATATGTACATTTATGGGAAGGACATTCACACATTATAGGATAAATTATGGCATCTTATTTTTTGATTTTTTCTCATTCATAATCAATAAAACATCACAAAAATTTATTAATTTGAAATAACACCAATAATATTATAACAAAAAAAAAATATTAATTTTCAAAAAACAACCATAGAATAAAAAATTACGAAATTTAGTTTTGTTGTATATTTATATATGTATATGTAATTTATATTTTTTGTAGGTATTTAGTGTGTAAAATAGAGAGAGAGAGAGACAACTAGAAGAATCTTTTAAAATTAGTTTTTAAACTATAAAAGTAAACGAGTGTTTTGTTGTTGTTTATATCTTTTTTGTTTTTTTTTTTTTTTACTTTAATGTTTTTTTTTTTTGGTAATTAAAAAAAGAATTTTATTAAATACATATCAACTCATCTATAAGTGCAATTAATATATCAACTTACAGAAAAGATGGAGTGCTGTAAAAAGAAAATTACTATAAATATTTTAGATAATTTAAGGAAATAATTTTTTTTTTGGTTTTTTATATTATATCTATAAAGATTTTTAAATTTTCTATCGTTTTTGTTTTTATATATATATTTATATATATTACAAAAAAAAATCTGGTTTTCTTCCTCATTGCTTTCTTTTTATATTATTTTTATATTTATTTTTTTATTCTTCTTGCGCAACATTAATATTTTTTGATTAAAATAAAAAAATAATAAAAAAATAAATATATAACGATTTTTTTTAAGGTAAACATAAAAATTTTTAAAATTATATATTGTTGTGTATTTATTAGTAGAGTTGAGCCGGACTTACAAGAGGCAGTTCATTTGTCCCGTACACGATAGTTAATTGTACTGAGGCCTCAACTTTTTTAAAATGTCCTGGTTCAAAAATAATGTATACTACTGGAATATGAGCGTGTATCGTGCTGTATTGTAAATTACGAAGAAGAGAGACATCTTCTTAATTCTTTTGCGACAGTAAAATATCCAATTCGAATTGCGGCGAGGTGAGATTGTAAACACGAACTGCAGAGCTACATTTTCTTACTGCTTTTGCCGCTACTGAACTGTTTTTTTGAACTATTCACGTACGTGACGTGCTTAGCAATACAATGGCACCTCGCCTCATTTGAAGTGAGACATTGTGTATTGGCTCAAAAGGAAAAAGAGGCTCCTCTTACAAACTCATTTTATAATCGTGTCCTAACCAACACTAGTATTTATGAAGTTGCGCGCTATTGAAAGGGGGACGTTCATATCAACGTTCGAGTGAACTGTGTCTTCGGCGGCTGTGCTAAAGGTATATTCCTCCTGTTAACTCTGATGCATACATAGTACGTACCAGAATACCAAGTGCGCATGCCTCTATAGCAGTCGCTCATTAATATGAAGGGGCACGCCGAAGCGACTGTCGAGTGCGTCGTGCCATCACAGATCTTCTCGCATGTCATCTAGTGACACGCGTGCCACAGGTTGGCATAGACCATATGGGGGAAAAAAACTAAACTAAAACGAACTGAGAGACAAACTCACTAGAAACAAGGGAAGGTATTTTATAATATTGGCAAAAGAAAGAAAAATTAAAAGAATTCACGATATTTTTTTCTTCAATAATAATAATTGAAACCAACCTGCCACAACAGAAATTCAATATTCCACCTATTAGGGGTTGTCCATTAATTACGTGATTTTTGCGATTTTCCGACCCCCCCCCTCCCCCTTTGGTGACATATCGTGAGATTTAGCTCGACCCCTTCCTCCCCCCATAATCTCACGTGAGATTTTTCAAATTTTAAAAAATCTCTAGTATTTACACTAGCATACATACTAGCACACGCATTTACTGGCACACAGCAAGTCGGGCTATCGCGGGTCGCAACCACTCGGCTCGAACACTGTAGGCTAGTAGCCGGTGGCGTTCGCATAACCGCGATAAATGTTTTTGTTTAGGATTTAGCCATATATTACTGGAGAGACATGTATTACTTAATTTAACCCGGCTTTCTCGATAATACCGATATACCTCCTATCTCCGTGGGAAAAGAGAATATAAATGCATTTCCACACCCACGCCGTGAATTTACGGCGAGAATTTACACCGTATGCACTCAGAACGGAAAACAGGGAGTGAACTAAACGAGAAAACCATCCACACTCGCGTTCACGGGTGCTCGCGGCTGTTCACGTCGTGAGTCTGGAGCTGGCTTAATGGCTAACTCATCTCTTAACATGCCTGGGGGTAGCTTTAAGGTGTCCATTACACGTTCATGCAAGCGTATACCTCCTATCTCCGTGGGAAAAGAGAATATAAATGCATTTCCACACCCACGCCGTGAATTCACGGCGAGAATTTACACCGTATGCACTCAGAACGGAAAACAGGGAGTGAACTAAACGAGAAAACCATCCACACTCGCGTTCACGGGTGCTCGCGGCTGTTCACGGCGTGAGTCTGGAGCTGGCTAAATGGCTAACTCATCTCTTAACATGCCTGGGGGTAGCTTTAAGGTGTCGCATTACACGTTCATGCAAGCGTCAATCAATTACGTCAGTCGTGATTGGTGAGAATCAAAATAATCAGATAATTAACTTAATCATCATCTTAAACGGTAGGTTTTTCGTCAGTCAACAGCAAAACCTATCGTTTAATGGACTCCTAACGGAGGATCTGCGATGGAATGATCACATATTCCAAATCGTCCCGCAAGCCTCCCAATGCCTTGGATTTCTCAAAAGATTCTCCAGTCAGCCTCCCTGGCTACAATCTACAAATCTTACATTCGGCTCCGCCTTGAATACAATTCGTAGATAGACGCCCCAAAAACCACCTTGGCTTGGTGCAAAATCATGCCATCAAACTTGTTCCTTTAAGCCCACGTAGGAATGTAGCAGCCCTCTCTATACATTATCGCTGTTGCCAGAGCGACTGTTCCACTGAAATTCAGAACCTTCTGCCTGCCCGCTCGGCCCACCCCAATACCCTACAGCCCAACCCCCACAATACGATCTAGAAGTTCGTTTATGAATTGAATAACTCGACTGTGGAATAATCTCCTGCAGTCAGTATTTCCCAACTCGTACAACATCTTAGAGCTCAAACGTAAGGTTCAACGACGTTTTCTTGAGTACTCCCAATCCCAAGACCCCCTCTAATCTTTCCTATTCTCCTCTATTCTTCAAACCAAGCTTGTTACTAGATATTGCACCATAACCTTAACTGGAACCGATAGTATAAAGGGTGACTCCTAAGCTTGGTTTTCTTCAATTTTTTGTTATACTTTCTTGCGGAAAAAAATTACGTGATATTAACCGAGACCCCCCCCCCTCTCCACCACATGAGATTGTTTAAGATTCGGGCCGACCCTCTCCCCCCTAAACACCTCACGTAATTTATGGACGGCCCCTTGGAAGGGCCAAAATGCATAAATCCAACGAAATGTTTGAAAAAAAAATTCCCCCATACAATTCAAAATATTTCCTTACGATATTCCAAAGACGCAAACCTATGAAATTTTAATTGTAAAACTGATATATGCGCGTTTTTCATACAAATTTTACATTTTTTGAATTGTAACTTGGCAGCAGTACACAGACCGTTATTCATGCATAGTATTAAATTATGAAAAATAATAAATACACAACAATAGAGAAAATTTAGCGACTCGTGAAAAACAAAAATAGTGACTCCTGTGCTGAAAGTCGAGTCGTGTGTCGTGACAAGTCGTTTGAGCTGAATCAAGTGGTCTTTCAGTCGAATTAAGAGTTTCAACACAAAGGCCTAAACTCAGTTTAGAACTTCTACTGTAGGCCCTTGTGCTAAAAATAGTAATTCGACTGAAATATCACTTGATTCAGCTCAAACGACTTGTCACGACACACGACTCGACTTTCAACGCAGGGGTCTGTATCATTAAAAACCAAAATTATAATATTAAACTTAAAAAAATAAAAGAAAAAGAAAATCGTACTGAAAATGTGGAAAAGCTGGAAAAATTTGATAATATTAAGGACAATAATTATTTGCTCGTTAATTTTTTTTTGTTATAAAACATAAATGATAAATATAAATAAAAAAAAAATGAAATTTCAATTATTTTTGAACCTGATTTAAAATTATTCCAATTTGTTTCATCGTGTGTCATAGTGGGCAGAGATTTGTTATAAAACGTATTTTTTGTTGTTTTTTTTTATTTTTATATAAAAAGGATTTAAACAAAATGCTGAAAATGACATTAAAAAAAAAAAATAAAGACAGGTTTTGAACACTGTGTGCCTATAAGATTTAGGCCTCTGTGCTGAAAGTCGAGTCATATGACAGTCACATGTATATTGTCGTCTCGGTTTTTTAGTTGGTGTGCTGAGAGTCGGGTGGCGTGACTAGTCGAGTTGAGTTGAAGAAATTGTCGTTTCAGTAAAATTACGACTGTCAGCACAGGGTTCAGAGAGTGTATGGGGGCCCTGTGCTTGAAGTCGAATCGTGTGACAGTTGCATGTATAGTTGCCAGTGTCGTCTCGTTTTTTAGTTGGTGTACTGAAAGTCGTGTGGCATGATAAGTTGTTGGAGTCGAAGAAAGTGACGTTTCAGTTTCAAGTTAAGACTTTCAGTACAGTATCTACTCACTAAAGCACTGTACACCGACTAAATATTAAAATAAAACGACGCCAAAAAAAGTTGTCATTTATGCCAATTGATTTTTTAACGACACACACCCGACAAGAATCGACTATCAGCACACCGTTCTAATAGCTTCACTTCATATGACAGAAAATACGACATTCAACACAGGGTCCTTAAACTCAAAATAATAAAAAAAAAAAATAAAAAAAAAGCGCTTGGTTATTTTATTAGAGAAACTGAAACTGTAAATAGAATGTGTGATTTTTGAAACGTTGACAAATTATATATATATAAATATATTATGAATTTTCGCGCAATTGTAATTAGGTATATAAATTTAATCCTTTTCTCAAGTTTCAAAGTTTGCAACAAACACAATTATGATATAGACATTGAATACATAACACCCACTTATAACTTAACAACATCGAAAAATGGATTTAAATAATAAGCAATGTATATATGTATGTATGTAAAACGGTAAACCTAAGTAAACAAATTAATGAATAATAATTAGTAGGTAGTTTGGTGGCTGTAGCGTGTCGTATAGTGTGTGTGTGTGTTGTGTTGTTTAATTGTTGTTAACGTTACGTTTCTCTATGCTTAATGTAGGATTTCATAAAGTATATATATATATGAACTGCAAAAATGTTGTCATTTTTTTTTTTTTCTTTCTACTTTACCCCGTTTATTACCCCATTTATGACTAGGTTCAACCCAGATTCAACCCGGGTTCAATTCCGTTATAAACGCATATCGAGTTGAAACTGAGTTCACTCAACCCAACTCAGCTCTTCTATCTGGTACCCCGTTTATGGCAAGGTTCAACCCAGGTTCAACCCGGGTTTCACTCTGTCACATAAACGGATGTCGAGTTGAAACTGGGTCCACTCAACCCAACTCATCAGCTCTCCTATCTGGATCGAGTTGATATTTGTGACCTCATATACGCAAGTTGAGTTGAAATTAGGTTGAACTGACATTTGTCTTGTTTGTTTATTATTCGTGAAGTCTGCATTCGGCGTTAGTTTTGTGTTCGATGTGTTTTCTGGTACAGGAAAAATTTAATTATTTCATTCTAAATTTTTTACGTCTCTATATAAATGAGAATTTTACACAAAAATTTGAAGTTATGTTTTGATATCAATTCAACTCTATTTCAACCCAAAGTAAACTTAATTCAACATCATATACGATGGTCGAAATTTCAACTCAATCTCGACTCAACTTTTCCACCTAGTCATAAACGGGGTATATGACTAGGTTCAATCCAAGTTCAACCTAGGTTCAACCCAGTCATAGACGGGGGTCGAGTTGAAACTCGGTCCATTCAACCCAACTCAGCTCTCCTATCTGGATCGAGTTTATATTTCCCCTCATATACGCGGGTTGAGTTGAATTTTGGGTTGAAGTGACATTTGTTTTGTTTTGTTTACCATCTGTGAGGTTATGTTTGATTTCAGCTTAACTCTATTTCAACCCAAAGTGAACTCAACTGTACGTTATATACGATGGTCGAAATTTCAACTCAGCCTCGACTCAATTTTTTAACCTAATCATAAACGGGGTATTTATTTGAATATAATTTAAAAATAAATCAAAATCGATACTAACGAAATATTAATAAGAAAAAACAAAAAAAAACAATTAATAAGCGTGAAGTGTGAATATAATAATAATTTTTTTTTTTAGTTTACTTTGAGAGAAATTATTTAGTTTTTATTTTTATTATATTATATTTCAAGAGCCGCAGGAATGTGTGTGTATATATGTGTGTGTGTGGAGTATTAAAATGACTTTATTATATAAAGCAAACTAAAAAATTTTTTTTATGAAAATTTGAGCGCAAATAAAAGAAATTTAAACGATTTACGCCCCCCCGCGACACTTAATAAAACACCAATGTCGTCTCCTTTGCGTTACGCAGGTTTTGTGCGCGACAGTCGGCGTCCTCTACATGTGACTGCCAGAATCTCGCCGTTTTCTTATACCTAAATTGTGTGCATATGTATGCGTGTGTATATGTGTATGAAATGTTAAGGGGGGGGGGGGGGCGGGGGGTGGAGTAAGAACATAAAATATTCATAATTTTCTTTCAACATTTAAAATATATAATAAAAAGTTATATATTATTATTATTATTTTTTTTTGATTAAATATTGTTTATATAAAAAATATAAAGGTAGTATTTATATGTGTTTATATATAGTATATATATATTTTTTTTATACGATAGTTATATATATATATATATGTTATATATATGGTAAAATTATAAATTTATAATCACTTCACCAATACCTGTGATTGTATCGCTTCAGTTTTGGTAGACCATATTTTGAATCCATTGATCCCTTTGAAACTGGCAATGATTCAAGATTTGCCATTAATAAATTAATAGATGATTTTAATTCTTCTATATATAATGATTCCATTTCTTTAAGCAAAAATTTTGGCATTAGCTTTCTATTCTTTTCCATTTCGGATACTCGTTGCATTCTGCCATCAAGCTCTCGACGTATTGCAGCTGCTTGCTCATCAGCCGAATCCAACTATATATAAAAATATATATACATATTCATCAGTATTATTCATATATTTATTATTTTTCAAACATTATATAATTCAATCAATTCAATTTCATGTGTGTGTGTGTGTGTCTGGCATGCATGTGACATTATTCCTATATAGAATATAACAAAGGTGAACAACTTTTTTTTATAACATGGACTGAATAAATTTTAATTTTAAGTTTTCCGCGGACCGTAGTAGTGAATTAGCCTGTGAGCTGTATTTTTTTTTAGTATGCATTTTGAAATGGAAAATGCTTCAATAGGGTTAAATTACTCTATCCGTCACTCTCACTACTCAAATCGAAACAGTTTTATGGCAATAAGAAGCCAATTTTTAGTTGTGACAAGTCACAAGTCTTGTCATGTATGACAAGATTAATCTTGAGACGAATCTTGTAACCGATAAGTTGTTTCAGACCATCCAGACAGACAGCCCTGTTAAAAACCAGTTAAACTAGTTAAAAGCCCTGTCAAAGCAGCTAAAGCAGTTGGTAAAGATCAGAAGGTTCTCCAGTGTCGCGCAGAGAACGGGCGGGCTCATTAGGCTCTGCTACGCTAACTAAGTTACCAGCTAATGTCTTGTAAATACTGTCGCCTTAAGCTGAAGACTTTGAGACAGCTCTAACCTCAATTTAATACCCCTAGTTGAGAAGAACGACCTCCCAAAATTCAAAAGAACTCTGGATTCCCCAACCATATTGGATAGCCAGACAAGTTCTAAGTTTTAAGAGCAACAAGCTCTACGTTAAGGTGGTTAAAGAAACTATGAAGCGAAATTGCGTTACAATTAAGGCAGCTTCTACAAGCAACAAGTACGCAACCCCTACGAGCTTCCGAGTCAGTGTGACGGTCCCTCCGAAAGATTTGGTAGGAGGAATCGAAATTTCATCTTTGAGAATGTCCACATCAAGCCAGGTTTCCGTGAATGCGATGACATCGAGACCACTAGTCTTCGATGCCTGAAGGATGTCTTTAGTTTTTGACCTGGTAGTAGAAGGAAAGCGTCTCAAGTTTTTTGATATCTGAGGAACATCCGAAGTTGAAGTAGAAGCGTTTAGGTGATGAGCTCGATTACGGGTACGCGGAACGAAACGCTTGGTAAGAGCCCCAGCAGGCCAGACCCCAGGATCTAAGAGAATCTCGGCAGTAACAGGCGGTGCAGACAAAATAAAAGAAGCAACTGGCTTGGAAGCCTTGCTAACTCTTCTACAATGAGCTGTTCGGGGTCTATAGATTTATTCCTCCAATACTCTCCGATAGACTCCGCCTTAGTTTCCGGAGAGAATCCCGAGATGAAGATATTTAGAGGCCTCGGTGCCGTAACCAAAGGGGTGCAAGGCACAAGAGGAACTATAACTTCGGTAACCTGTGGACCATCCACTATTAGAGGCAGAGGGGTTGCTACCAAAACGAGGTCGACTCAGTCCCTGGAACTTCCGCGACCGAGGGACCATCCACTAATAGTGGCGAGGAGGATGAAACCGAGACCGGCCGAGGAACTGAAGCAGACACCATTGCCAATGGTACCTTGGCGATTTCGACTATTTTTATTTTTTCGACTTTTACAACGCGCCTTAGGACCAGGCGTGGTTGAGTTAATGGCGTTCTGATAGAGAATTACATTAACCAAAGGAGAAGCATCCGTGGGGTCGTTGAAGAGGGAAGCTGCTCCCCTACCTACAGCGCACAAGCAGAGGGGAATTTATTGCTAGAGGTCGCGCCACAAGAGTTGATGCCGGAGCGCGCAGCTGGGGAAATTAAAGCTGCACACAAATAAAAATTGCGCTTATGTATTTTCAAATTTCCCCTTCGAAATTTGTTGCAACTAGGCTAAGGGACGGGAACGGCATGCGGGGATTCTACTGCGCATGGAAAACGCGACTTTCTCGGCATCAACTCTTTTGGCGGGACCTCTATTGAAGACGCCTTCGAAATTTGAAGCCAAAGAGCTCAGGGCATTATAATTTTGAATCCCTGCTGAAGACTGCTGCTTGGGGTGAGAGACTAGTTAAGGACGATAGTATCTAGCGTAGTCGTCGCAGCAGCAGTCTTCGCAAGTCGGGGTAGATGTGATGATCTTACATAAGCTGCGTAGGTGGAAAGATCTTTTGTTGAATCGACATACACTCGTTCTGGTTATACCGTTTATACAGGTATGGTCAGGGCTATAATGCATATATGCAAGGAAGAGCCTTACATTGTCGAAAAATCCTCGTTCTCCTAAACGAGATAGCAAGTACCGATTCTCGATGGAGCCCGCGGAAATAAAGGTATTTTTTTACGAATGAGCTTGAGTGAGGGCCGCTGGATGAAATAGAAGCGGATTACTCGCCGTACCCGAAAACCCCATATATACTTGCCAATCACATGAGCCATTTCGGAGTATATAAAACATTTACACACAGACAGACGGACAAACTTTCACCTCGGGGATCGGATAGGAATAGTTGGCCAGAGGTTGCCAACCGTTGGAATCGAATACCCAATATTGGCAGGGCCGGCGCTTGACTTTTTTGCGCCCGGTGCAGTAGGCCATATTGCGCCCTCATCAACTGTTCATTTTTGCCCTTCTTAAGCAATGGAAACAGACACAAACACTCTGTGGCGTTCCTTTAATATATGATTATGAAGGCACGGTAACACTTTTTCACTTTCTTCTGAAATTGCGCCCGTTGCAAATGCACCAATTGCAGCTATGAAAGCGCCGCCGCTGCCCCTCTAGTTTCTTGCATAGAAAAAAAGTCCACCTTAACAGCCATCCTGGACATAGAAGGCACTTTCAACAATTTTGAACAGAGGCGATCCAGGTGTTTCTGGCCGAATTAGGGATCCATAACGACGAAATCAGACGAAATGGAATTGGATTAGCCATACCTTGCGAAAGATAATGGAAAGAGGCACAGAAGCATCGAGTTCATTTTTTTAAATTTTAAATTTTTTTTTCAAATTTTAATATCTGAAATTGCGCCCGGTGCAAGTGCACCATTTCCACCTATGAAAGCGCCGCCCCTAAATGTTGGTCTTTATCGCATTCTCACATCTCATTTGACACACATTCCTTTATTGTTTACATACTAATTTTCATTAACTAGAAAATTTACTTACCATTAAAGCATTAAAAAGGATTTGATGTTCGAATTTTTTAACTCCTAAAATTTGTTGAAACATATCGTAAAGCTGTTCCTTGGATAGAATAAGTTCACTATTTAGCGATTGCTGCATTCGTGATGGCCGCTTTGTGTCCTCATCACCTATTTGTTGTATATTACAGAAAGTATAAAGAAAACTTTTTTAATTTTTTTCGTACGCACTAATATATTGCTTAGCATTTTTTTTTTCTACTTAAATTTGCTGGTCATCACTCACCCGTTCCCTTTAAAATGCAATCAAATTTCGCCATCCATGATGTAAGAACTGTCTCTTTACTTAATCCATCAATTTCTGGCAACGACCTATAAATATTCAAAAAAAAAACAGATTGTTATTGACTTTCAATCAAGCAAAAATAAAGTGATTTCCGTGTGATTACCGAACTCTTTTCTCAATGTTGTTTCTGAACACTTCACGAAAATCATATTGCGAACATGCACCAGATTGGACCATTTTTATCACACGTTCAGATTTTAGGAAAACATCGTAATAACTTTGAACGGCATTTTGAAATGCTTCATCAGCCATTATTTGTGTTTCACCTTTTAGAAAGGCCTGCCCAGTATAAAGAAAGGTGTAGAAAAATAGTAAGCGGGCGCGGTTATTTTGTATATATATAACGAAAAATTCGCACCTGAAACCTTGACGTTATTGTTTCCAGTTGATGTTTTGTAATTTTTATTTGACGCTTTGTCATATCTGTCGGTTGTTTTGCGTTGAATGGATACGAAATACATCGTGATACAAACACGTACAGCTGTATTCTACGTTTTCGTTCCTCCTCCTCCCTTTCATGTTTTTCCTAAAAAAAATAAAAAAAATAAACGGCAATTATATATATAAGTGTAAAGGAGTGTTTAAAATAATCATATCGAAATTCCGAGTAAAAACAAAAAGATGGCCTTAAAACGGGCGCATACTGGCCGCTTGTGGGAGGACATGCGGGCTCACGAAGGCCAAACTTGACCAAAATATTGCAGTGGCCGAGAACTAAGCTGTTCACACGGGCATACGGCGGAAAATTTAAACCAAAAATAGAATCTGTACCTGCATCTGTATTATTGCAGGTGTTTTATGTGACCTTAATCATTTTCGTTATGTACAATCGTCCTTTGGAATGTCATGATTAAAGGCTAACGATGCACAAGCGAAACGATCTCGCCAGTCGTCAGTTTGGTTTTCGGGAAGTGTATGGTGCGTGTTGGTATACTTTTTCAGCTTAAGTCTATGGTTAATTCATGGTAGTTGTGGTGTCACCACCCACCATCCAACCCCTTCCCAAAAATGTCCCCACCCCAACCACGACCCATCATGGATTTTTCGATTACTGAATTCCCAAGTAGCCAATCAATGGCATTTCAACCTCTGACTATCTAACCCTCATGTAGATCAAAAGTTTCCCTTCTCTCAGTACCCCCCAAGGGCAAAGACGGTAGTAGGACAAAGGGTCTCCAGATAAAATTGCACCATGCGAAAGGGGCATCCTCCACCCCGCGGAGAGGCATCTTACCCTTGCTCTTATGCAGAAGCCTTGGGTAACCGATGGCAGAGTCAGAGGACTGACCACCGGCTTAAGTAAACTAGTATATCATCGGAGATGAGGGGCGCTCTGTTACTTGACAATCGTGTCACTCATCCCTCCATTACCAACTTTATTTCTAGAGATCTGGTAGCAATTTCAGTTGCGGTTCCCACCGCCAACCATGAAGAAACCTTGAGATACCTGCTCAGAGAGAACTTTCCAGGGTCAATCCTCCAGACCGCTTATCCATTGGATGCTGGGTGTAGTCATAGGACCATCCTAGGCAGTTATTCCCGGAGTCTTTCAGGGAACATCTCCGACCGTGGCAAGGTTAAATAGACAGTGGCCTCTTTTCAACCCTATAAGTCCCCGGGAGGAGATGGAATTTTTCCGACACTTCTCCAGAAGTGCCTTGATCTGATTCTCGACAACCTGGTCTCTTTAGAGGCAGCTTCAGCTGGGGATACTTTCCAACCATCTGGAGGAAAGTCGTGGTGGTTTTTATCTTCTACCCTAGGTGTCTCCATCATTACTTTTAAGGCTATTAAGGACTGTCCTCAAGGTAGAGTCTTATCCCCGCTGCTCTGGTCGCTGGTTGTGAATGGGCTTTTGACCAAACTATCTGAATTTGGTTTCGCTGTCATCGGTTATGCGGATGATTTTGCCATCATTGTCTCTGGAAAGTTTGATTTGACCATTTTTTTTTTTTTTTTTATGTGACAGACTAGAGGCTTAGGGAAAGTCCCTTTGTACTGTCGACAATCTATTTCGTATAGAGTGAACAGCAGCTCTAGCCGGAAGATAGAGAGAAGAGAAGGAAGTAACTGTCACAACATAGCCGCGATATATTTTTATTCCACCTACTTCCAACCATTTCGCGACTCTGGCATCGGGGCATTTGAGAAACAACTCGCTGGAGTGTTATGCCTCCTGAAACGAGTTGAGTCTCATCAGCCAACCGATGACATGCGCTTGGTGCAGCGGGGAAGGACTAGGAAGGCTATGACAGAAGGAATCAGGAATGTAAAGAGGGAAGAAGAAAGAAGGAAAGTTAGGTGGGAAAGGCGAAGGACCGTGGCGCCACCGGGATTCGAACCCGGAACCTCTGGGATAGCAGTCAGGCGCCTTACCCCTAGACTACCGAGGACCATTACAGAGGTCTTGAGAACAGCACTCCGAAAAGTTCAAAGATGGTGCACCAGGGAGGGTGTGAAAATCAACCCAAATAAGGCTATCCTGGAGTAAAGTTAGACAAGAGACTGAACTGGAACGCTCAGCTTGACTAATCCACAAGGGCCATATGGGCCTGTAAAAGGCTTCTGGGTAAGACATGGGACAAATGATGTACTGGATGTACAATACGATCGTTTTACCTGTGGTCACTTATGCCGCTATGGTTTGGTGGCCCAAGACTAAACAGGTTACGTCGATCTTCAAGGGCAGCAAACTGCAACGGCTTGTTTGCCTCTCCATTACCGGAGCATTGCGGACCTGTCCCACAGCTGCAATGGAGGCAATCATTGGATTGACCCCTGTGCACATCTTCATATGGAAATCCACCCGCCATAAGTGCTTTGAGACTTCAGATCTTATCCAACTGGTCCTATACAGTCAAAGGACACACGACACCGACGAGTCAAAGATGGAACATGGGACAGGGGCTGGTGTCGCAGGACCCAACTCCAAGGTCTCAATCGCGAGGGAAGGGTCTGAGACGTTGGTCCAGCACCAACAACCGTTCTGTGACATTTCTTGGTCCACCTTCAAGTCCCTGGTGGAGGAGTGGATTAAGGGACTAAACCTAGCCTATTAGGAGTTAGTCCCAAGTCATAGACAAGCTAAAGATCTTATAAAACCCTTGGCCTTAACCGGCACTATCACTTTAAACAGAGCGGACCTAAGGCTGCTGGTGGGTTATCTTCGTGCCGTCATCCGGAAGGCTGATAGTCTGTTACGCTAGTGGGGTACGTACACAACATGTTCATCCTGTAGGTTGGCTCTCACTCCTTTAAAAAAAACATCAGCAGACGTCTTCTACCCACGAAGTATCCTTAGATAATTTTCAGAGACAATACTACATCCAGATGGACATCTTTATTAGGAATTGCTTAAAATAAGTGAATTATGTCAAATGCAGACAAAATTTCTTTCAGACATACTCCAGTCGTTGCGCTGCGGGTGGTGGCTGGGCTCGTGATCATCAAAATTACCGTCGCCGCCGGTGAGAGTACACTGCAATGAAATCGTGCGTAAAGCGAGTTGTATCATCATAAAAAAAAACACATTTCCGCTTGAGTTCCCTGCCCTTTTTAAAATTGCATAACTTTGTTTGTCTGGATCCATTTGGATTACGCCTTTCCATAAATAGCTCTATGTACGTTTCCGACGTAATTTCACGTAGTTTAATTGAAGAGAAGGGAATTTGTACATCGCAAGGCCAACAAGAGCAAGGATGGAAGTCTTTAAGGGAAAAAAGAAAAATCGCAGACAAGCTTTGCAGAAAGAAGAAGAGGGAATATCTAAACCGGAGAATCTTCCAGATACAGGAAGACTTCAATGAAGGGAGAATTCGACAAGCGTACAAAGGAACTCGCCAGATCACCAATGAGTTTCAGCCAAGAACGGACATCTGCAACGACATAGATGGGAACTTGTTGGCAGATCCTGATAGGATAAAGGATAGGTGGAGAGAGTATTTTCAGAACCTATTGAATCCTATCCCCATACGAGAATGTACAGACAGAGGCATTTGTAACTCTCCATCCCAATAGAACCACCAACACTGGATGAGGCAAATTCTCGAGAAAACCTGGGAACGGAATGTAGATATATACCAGACATTTGTCGACTTACAACAGGCGTATGACTCGATAAACAGAGAGGGGCTATCCGAGATCTTATCGGAAATAGGAGTCCCCTCAAAGCTGGTACAACTGGTCAAATGCGCAACAAGTAGCTCACTGGCGAAAGTAGGGATCCAAAATGTTATAGCAGAGGAGTTCGCAGTACGACAAGGACTTAGACAAGGAGATGGACTGGCCCCCATGCTTTTCAACCTGGCTCTAGAATGGGTGATAAGGAAAGCATCAGCCCAGAGAGGTGCATCAATAGCTAAACAGTCGGTACAATTACTTGGATATGCGGATGATGTGAACATCGTGGGAAGGTCCTTCTTGGCAGCAAAAGAAGCTTATGTCGAATTAATAGAGGCGGCAAAGGACATAGGCCTGAAGATAAACGAAGAAAAAACGAAGGTGATGCAACAATCCAGAGCAAGAAGATTTAGAATAGGAAGAAATATAACCATCGGCGAACATATCCTAGAAGTAGTCGATAAAATTCTCTACCTTGGGTCTACAATCACAAAAAGAAAAGAAGAAATAACCAGACGAATACTACTGGCTAATAGAGCCTTTTATGCCCAAAAACAAATCCTGCACTCAAGATTTGTACACAGGAAAACGAAATTCTCTTTTTACAACACTCATTCTGGTCGTAATACTGACCAGTACTGTGTTATGGTAGCGAGACTTGGACTATGACCCAGGACATTGAGGAACGAGTGAACAGGTTTGTGAGGAAAATTCTCAGATGCATAATAGGCCCAACCAGAGAGGATGGAATATGGCGAAGAAGATACAACAACGAGTTGTATGCAATTTTTGACGACCCACAATTCTCAGCTTTAATAAAAATCAACAGACTGAGACTAGTCGGCTCCGTAATCACGATGGAAGACAATCGTATCCCAAAACAGCTTATGGCATCAGAAATTTCGGGAAGTAGGCCAGTAGGTAGACCCAGGAGGAGATGGATAGACTCTGTGACGGCTGACGCCGAGGCAATGCTCAACATCCGGAACTGGAGACATCATGCTGCAAGGGACCGTCAAACTTGGAGAAATGCCCTAGAGGAGGCCAAGGCTCGATTTGGGCTGTAGCGCCATTGGATGGATGGAAGTATTTCAAATGTACTTATATCTATTTAAAAATATGTTTTTAATTTATTTTTATAATTACCTGCAAATCGCCTTCGTTCTTTTCACTTGTTACGGACGGAGACGGGGACATCGGTCTAGGTAAAGAATTCGCTCTTGATGAACCAACACTTTGGCTTAGCGTCTCTTGCGATAAACCACTAGATGGGGTAATGTGATAAAAGTTTTCATTATTTTCTTTATCATTAAAAATGTAAAAATTATATTAGTAAAAAGGAAGTGTCTTATCGGACGCAGAGTCGACGACAGAGTTGACGAGAGTCGACGACAGATTCGACCGAGTTGACGACAGAGTGTGTTTTCGAGATCTCTACTTCCTCGGCAGTTATGGACATTCTTGCGGTACTCTGTCGTCAAATCGGTCGACTCTCGTCAACTCTGTCGTTGACTCTCGTCAACTCTCGTCAACTCTGACCGAGTTGACGACAGAGTCGACGACAGAGTGTGTTTTCGCGATCTATACTTCCTCGGCAGTTATGGACATTTTTGCAGTACTCTGTCGTCAACTCGGTCGACTCTCGTCAACTCTGTCGTCGACTCTCGTCAGCTCTGACCGAGTTGACGACAGAGTCGACCGAGTTGACGACAGAGTGTACTTTCGCGATCTCTACTGCCTCGGCAGTTATGGACATTTTTGCGGTACTCTGTCGTCAACTCGGTCGACTCTAGTCAACTCTGTCGTCAACTCTCGTCAACTCTGTCGTCGACTCTCGTCAGCTCTGACCGAGTTGACAACAGAGTCGACCGAGTTGACGACAGAGTGTGTTTTAGATCTCTACTTCCTCGGCAGTTATGGACATTCTTGCGGTACTCTGTCGTCAACTCGGTCGACTCTCGTCAACTCTGTCGTCGACTCTCGTCAACTCTGACCGAGTTGACGACAGAGTCGAACGAGTTGACGACAGAGTGTGTTTTAGATCTCTACTTCCTCGGCAGTTATGGGCATCGGTACTCTGTCATCAACTCGGTCGACTCTCGTCAACTCTGTCGTCGACTCTCGTCAACTCTGTCGTCGACTCTCGTCAACTCTGTCGTCGACTCTCGTCAACTCTGACCGAGTTGACGACAGAGTGTGTTTTCGAGATCTCTACTTCCTCGGCAGTTATGGACATTTTTGCGGTACTCTGTCGTCAACTCGGTCGACTCTCGTCAACTCTGTCGTCGACTCTCGTCAACTCTGACCGAGTTGACGACAGAGTCGACCGAGTTGACGACAGAGTGTGTTTTAGATCTCTACTTCCTCGGCAGTTATGGGCATCGGTACTCTGTCATCAACTCGGTCGACTCTCGTCAACTCTGTCGTCGACTCTCGTCAACTCTGTCGTCGACTCTCGTCAACTCTGTCGTCGACTCTCGTCAACTCTGACCGAGTTGACGACAGAGTGTGCTTTCGCGATCTCTACTTCCTCGGCAGCTATGGACATTTTTGCGGTACTCCGTCGTCAACTCGGTCGACTCTCGTCAACTCTGTCGTCAACTCTGCGTCCGATAAGACACTTCCTAGTAAACATATAATCGATTACAAAACAAAAATTTTTAAAGGTGTATGAAAAAACATAAAACACACACACACATACCTAGGCATGGCACTATTGGGTACTTCAAGGCTACCAGATGTATCACTTCCAGTTTGGTGTAAGTGACTTCCATGAAGCTCTTTACCACCTGGATGAGCGGGATGATGGGGTTGATTGGCCGCAGTAAGACCACCATGGTGTGGTGTACCATGTGGCTGAAAATCAGCTGCATGATGGCCGCCAGCTGATAAGGCGCCACCAGGTCCGGATACTGTTGGTGCTGGGCCATGGCCGCCGGATGCTGCCGCACTTTTAGATGATCCATGACCATGGCCATGACCGTGACCATGACCATGACGACCTCCCTTACCACCTTGATCTTCATCGGTTTCTTCTTCACTTGAACTTGGATCTATCATATTTGTTTTGTTTTTTTTTTTGGTTTTTGGTTTTGTTAGTTTTTGTCTTTTATTGTTGTTGTTTTTATTATATAATAAATTTTTTTCTTAATTCGCCCGCTGCTGCTGCGGCGCCGCTGCTTGTGTTATTGTTTATAATAAATATCTTATATATTTTATACATATAGACATATATACATACATATATACATATATACATATATTTATGTATGTATATGCATATATATATACATATATATATAATTAAATTAATTTTTTCACACCATTCAGAAAATTATCTGGTTCGGGTTTTGTTAATTCGCTAATTCCATCTATAAGGCTTCCAACGGTGAATTACATATTAAATTTGTTTGTTTTTGTTGTGATAATCTCTCGTCTTTTCCACATACTTTATAATATTATTTATAGAAAGTACAACAATCTGGAGTTTTGTACTATGCAGTATTTATTTAAATATTTTTTAGTTAATCTTGTCGTGTAGATTTATGTTTACATGTACTCCCAACTATTTTTTTTATTATTTTTTTTTTTTCGTATTTTCACTTATTCTATATTTATTTATTTTTTTTACTATTGATTCTATACTAGATAAAAAAAATCCAATTTTTAGGCTATTATTGCTTATTTAGATTTTCGGTTGATATTTAATTTTCTTTTTAAATTTTTGTAGTTTTTTGGTTCGTTGGAATTATTATTTTTTTTCATTTTGTGGATAATTTCTTGTTTTTTTTTTGTTGATGGTTAATATGCGCAGCTTATCATTCTTCAGGTGCAATGTACTTGCTTTCTTCCTTTCTTTTTTATATAAAGGAATCTTTTATTTCTATTTCTAAATTCCACACTTCATTTTTGCTGTTTTGTGGATTTTTCTTGATCTATATACGTATGATTCCGTAAAAGGTATTGCTAGGATAAAAGAAAAGATATATATATATGATTATTCAGAGGTTTCTAAAGAAAATTGACAAAATCTTGTAATTTTAAAGTTTTTCGATATTTAATAATTTTTACACTTTTAAAAAATTTGCTATTACAGAACAAGGGTATGAGATGGGATGACGGGATCAAGCCACGACGCGCAACGGGAAAGATTACACAGCCCCACAAAAAAAAAAGTTTCAGACCTGGGGGTCTCACTAGGCTTACTATATGTTTTCGGGGTCGCTGAATCTGAATATGAGGTCTATATAGCTCTATCGGGTCTAGGATTAGCCATAACCCCCAAAAATAAGCCTTAAAACCCCCTTTTCGGCTTATTTTTTGAGGTTATGGCTAATCCTAGACCCGATAGAGCTATGTATATAGACCTCATATTCAGATTCAGCGACCCCGAAAACATATAGTAAGCCTAGTGAGACCCCCAGGTCTGAAACTTTTTTTTTGTGGGGCTGTGTTATTATTATCGGCTGTCATAAAAGAAACTATGTCTAAAGTAAAAAAGAAGCTAGAAGTGCTTAAGGCCCTGTAACAAAATGACAATTCCAACGTCAACAAAGTCCATTTCAACATACTAATTTGTCTCTGGACACTACCCCCACTGTGATTCAGGCCGAGGTACTTGCCATCCAGGTGTGTGCTCAGACTTGTGTATTAATAGCTCTAACATTGTCATTTTCTCCGACAGTCAAGCTGCATTGCTGGCCATTAAATCTCACAGGGTGTCATCAAAGACTGTCCTGAATTGTCTTCAATCTATGAAATTCCTCAGCAGAAACAACAGTGTCACGCTGATGTGGATTCCGGGCCACGAAGGTCACATTGCCGACAGCTTGGCTAGAGTAGGCGCAAACTCATCACCTATAGGTCCGGAACCTTTCTGTAGCTTAGCAAGCTGGCCACGTTAGAGCTGCCATCAAAAGTTGAGTCGACCAGCTGTTTCTTCATAGCTGGACAAAGACCCAGGGTGCTGGTCAAGCTAAAAGATTCATCCAAATCGATAAAGCTAAAGCGGGCAAACTTAATGGTAGCTAAAAATAATAACAGAGCTCTTAACGGGCCACTGTTCGCTTAACTACCATCTTAACAAAATAGGTCTGGTGGCCGATTGTAGCTGTCGGTTCTGCGGAGCAGCTCCCGAAACTGCGGAGCACTTTTTTTTTATGTGATAGTCTAAGCTCTGGTGTCACCCTTTGTACTACTAGTACGTCATGTCGTTTAAGTCATGGTGCAATGTCCAGTAGTAAGCTTAGCTCGACTGTGAGGCTACAGCGAGGAAGAGACTGAGCCTCCTCCATCGTGACTTCCCTACCCCCAGGGAGATTTGGGACAAAAATCCTAAATCAGTTTTAGGCGATATTTTTTGCACTGTATGGTGATCCCAGAACATTGAAGCGTCCTCTGGCGTCCCACAAGGTAGTCATCTAGGTCCTCTGCTTTTTATTTTATCAATCGATGATATTGTCACCTTACTAAAGCATTGTAATATCCTTATTTACGCCGACGACATTAAACTGTATCGTCGCATAAAGAGTACCGAGGATTGTAAACTTTTGTTTGACACCTTCTATTCTTGGTGTTCTAATAACAACCTGGGTTTTAATAAGACTTTACCATGACTTTTTGTAGGAAACGTAGTCCGATAAACTATATACTTTTCTTGCCAACATAGTCTCCCGCGTAAACTCTGTAACTGATCTTGTGGTTAGGTTTGATTGTAAGCTGGATTTTTCCACTCACATCAATTATATCTCTTCCAATGGCAGTTAAGTCGTGGGATTTATAAAAATATGGTGTAAGGAATTCAAGAATCCCCTCATCACTAAGCACTTGCATGTATCTTTAGTCGGGCCTTTACTCGAGTACGCCTCCCAGGTCTGGTCTCCGCACTACTCCACTCAAATTGGAAGAGTCGAATCGGTTCAAAGGAAGTTTTCCCTTGGTATAACCCTCTTCCGTTTTACGACTTAAATTTAAATTAATCAACTTAGAATCTCTCCAAAAGCGTCGCGAGGTTGCTGACGTTATTTTCGAAAGTTGGAGCAGGTGGCGATGAATCTTACGTTTGAACTCTTGGGTGTTGTACGAGTTCAGGAAAACTAACTTTATCTATTAAACTTGAAACCACAATGAATCTCAAGGTGTTTTATTTACTTCCTACAGCCGCATCGTAAACTACAAGTGGTTAAAGTCGAATAGCATGTTAGACGCATTCATGGCGACAAAACGTCTTCTCTTTTGTGCTCTCCTTTATAGTATTGTGATTAGATAAATGTACTTCACTTAGAAAAATTGTGTTTGTTTAGATTTTATATTCCAATTCTATTCAGTTCCTTCTAATTTAGATGTGTCACATACGAGGGCAGTCCGATAAGTACTAAGCCTCACCGCCCGATTGCACCAATATCGGTGGAGTACATTCTCGTCAGACGGCTACTGTCAAAATTTCAGCCGAATCGGACTGGTAGTTTTGTTTTGACCGCGTGTTTCCGCGAATTTTAGAAAAATGGAAAAAGAGCAATATCGGTCGGTGATTCGATTCTTGTATTTTTGGAAGGATAATCGCGCAGCGAAATCAAGGAGCGCTTGGATGCTGTGTACGATGACTCTTCTCCTTCGATGGCAACCCTGAGACCACTTCAGAGCAGTGTTTGACGCTGTTTAAGCGCAATGCGAAGGAGTTTCTGCGTTGTTTGATGCACTGGTACACACCAGAGACCAAGGAACAGTCGAAACAGTAGACTTCACCCGACGAACGTGCTCCGAAGAAGGCGAAGACTGTCCTATCAGCCGGAAAGATGATGGGCAACGTTTTCTGGGATTCAAAGGTGTGATTTACATCGACTACCTGGAGAAAAGGGCAAAACAGTCACCTTCTACTATGTCGAACTATTGGGCCCCGAATTGCAGAAAAACTGGCCCCACCACACTCACACCTCCGCCATCCCCACGGCCAAATTGGTCGAATTAGGCTACGAACTGCTACCCCATCTCCATCATATTCTCCAGATTCGGCACCGTGCGACTTCTTTTTGTTTCCAAACTTAAAAAGTCACTCGCCGGACAGAAAATTGAGTGGAATGAGGAGGTTATATCACCGCCACGGAGGCCTACTTTGCCCACCGTTCCAGAAAACGAATTTTTCGGACGGGTTCAAGAAGGGTCAAGTGCTGGGTCAAGTGCTGGGTCAAGTGTATCGAGAGCTAAAAAGAGACAATCTTGAGAAATAAATCGCCACTTTTCAGTTTACTATTTGTTCCCCCCCCCCCACCCGGGGAAATTCCCTATAAAAAAACATGTGGTAACTATATGTACATATGGTCTATATATTTATTGCAGATTTAGTTGGAAAATCCTAATCAGTGGGTTAGTGTGTTTAAGCGCCCAAGAACCCACTATTTTCACGCTAAAGAAAACTGTGTAGAAAGCACAAGTTTAAAAATAATTTATGCGTCTTGCAATTCCATTGGGATAAACATACCACCCTATTTCTCTATATCTATATCTATATTGACATGTCTTATCTCTATCCCGATATCACAACACACGCAAGCGTTTCCTTTACAAGCCCAATTACGAGGCTATGCGAAAAGCTCCTAATAAAATGAAACAAATAACAAGGAGGGGAGGGACTATAAGCGGGGGGAACAACGCAGATCCTGCTCTCGGCATACCAAGTACACGCTCCTTTAAAATGCTGTTATTCAACAAAACGCCCCCTATCCACACCTTATATGTTTCTTATCCAGATCTTTGGATTTAATTCATTTTTCGTTGTATTACTTTCTTGAAATAGTAGCGACAAACATCCTCCCCCCGGGACTAAATCACCCAGCGCCCTAAACCCCCCCCCCTCTCCATACACTGCACAGTGCGGAAGAAATCTTTCGGCAGTATCCATCCTTTTTTTTTTATCTCAAAACACCTTGTTTCATGCGGTAACATCATACAAACAGAAAACGTAGAGCAGGATTTTCTCCTTTAAAAGGCTCTAGTGCCCTTAAAATATGCTGTTCTATGTTCTATGGTAGGTGTTAACACGACGAAGGAATACAGTTATTTTTTTTGTGCTCTTGAAAAGAAAAACATCTGATATTTGAAGTGACTTAGAGCTCTGTTATCCGTAGCCTTGTCGAGGTTAGAGCACTCGAAATTCTATTTTTGTACCCTTGATAAGGTCAAAACGGAGAATCTTATCTGAAGCACATATTCAAAACAGAAAATATTATATCGAAAAAAAATGCTTTAAGAATGCCCCCCCCCCCACCCATTGAGTTGCTACTTAGCTCCGAAGGCAGGTTTTCGGTGCCCCCCCCCCCGTTTAGACAAGTGATAGCTCGCCATTAAAACCAGCCCTTAAATTGTCGTCCTTAAAGCTGTCGTTCGTTCCTTCAGTAGTTGTAAATATTTAAAAATGGCACTTTTAAGGAGAATTAGAAAAAAGCCGACGCAATTTTCCTCCTTAAAATAGAACAAACACACCGAGTGCCACCCCCAGCGCACTCCCCCTCCGCCCGTTCGTTCTTTGCACATTGCTTCTCCACCCTTCATGTGTACGGAGGGGGTGAATTTTACAAGGAAAGCGACTCATTGACCTAAATAGTTTTTGATGTTACCAAAGCGTGGTAGCTGCAGGGGGGTAGCGCTCTGGCGCGCGGGGAGACTTGTAAACATTTAAATGGAAACGCGAAAAACAAATAAAAAACGGCACTGGAGAACGTGACGAACTCCCCATTTGGGTTTTAAGTAAGGCGCATTTTCTTTAAGATTTTGCCCCCACAGAAGGACCCACATATATGTACTACATATGTATGCTGTTGTTGTTCGTGTAAAATTTATCTAATCAAAGGCTATCGATCTGTCGTGTGGACAACAATCGTCGGCGGGCGTCCCGAACAATTTTGTAATGGGGCAGTGGTGTAGCAAGAAATATTTTCAGGTGGGGGGGGGGGGGGTTAATTCTTCTCCTTTCTGCGATTCCTTTTCTTTTCCTAGCAAAAGGGAGACAAAAAACAACAACTTCCACACAGCTTTCATAAAGTTGATTCAGAAATTCAGTGAATTCAGAGGTTTAATAAATCTGCCTACCCTATCGTTCTCTCCTACTCTATTCTCCGCAAAAGAACGACGTTTTCAGCAGAGTTTTGGTAGTTAGATGTTGACCCATGTGAAATTTTGTGCAAACTATGAAAATTATTTCTCCCATCCAGTAAGTGTTTGTGTCTTTTTCCATTGTTTTCACTGGGTTAAAAAATTGGGAGCTTATGGGGCGCAATATGGCATAGTGCACCGGGCGCAAAAAAATCCAAGCCCCGGCCCTGGCTGGGACTAACGCCGTACTTCAAAAGATTTATAGCGGGCTAGGTAGTTGCAACAAAGCCGTTCAGCGAATTTCTAACAAACAAGGTCATATTTAAAATAGAAACTTAACAGCAAAATGGATTTAAAGCATTAAATATTGGTAAAAGTTCACCAGTGTTTAAGTAATTTGAACCAGAAGCGCGTACGGAGATTCATACCGATGCTAGTAAGGGCGAATTCGGAGCTTTTGTCTTGCAGCGGAATAATGACGATCAACTGTTGCATCCATCGCAATACATGAGTCGTAAGAACAGGCGAACAACGCTCTCACGCTTATGAGCTGAAAGTACTCGCCATAACACACTCCCTAAAGAAGTGGAGTGTTTACGAAATCATTAAATCTACCCCCAGGTAGGACATTTTTCAGCTGCTAAAGTCTTCATCAGGAAAACCTACTTTATTCTTAAAGACACCATCCATTTAATGGCGATACAGCCCAAATCTAGCCTTGGCTTCGCCTAGGACATTTCTGCATCTTTGATAGTCCGTTGCAGCATGTCTCCAGTTTCGAATGTTAAGCCTTTGCTGTTCTCTTGGGTCTGCCTGCTGCTATATTCCTCGATTTAGTTACTAACAGTAGATGCGTTTTCTAAATTTGTTTGGTTGTACCCCACGTGGAGGTAGTCGAGTGATTGCTTAACTGACATAAATTTTTGATAACCGAAGGATAATACCGGACCGATCCACATGGAAGAAGGCATACCCCATTCATAAATCACTACTGAGATAAATCGTATCCTTACACCGATTCTAACCAAATTATCAATCGCGGAGCCAAACGCGTGGTACAAGTACATTGATCGAGTTCAACCAATGGTAAATAATACCCCAACAAGATACCCCAACTGGAATGAAAATGAAGTTAGCAGCATTACCAGACTTTCAAGCCTTTTACGATAACGCAACCAGGGGCGGCGCTTTTATAGGTGCAAATGATGCACTTGCACCGGGCGCAATTAAAAAGGGGCGCAAGTCTGTCTCCGAACTCATGTGAATCGGGGCGGAAGAAGTTACACTATATGTATAATTTAATCGTATAACGTAAATGCTCGTTGAATTAAAATGGTCTTAAATTCGGTAATGAAGGGCAACAACGTATCTGGCTGTGGGAGAACTACAAGACCAGAAAAAAAAACAAATGAAAAAATATACGTCGAGGAAGAAGAGTATCGTGGTCGGCGAAATTCTGCAGAATGCAAAATATATCGGAAAGTCTCAAAGCAGTCATGAAACAATGAGAAGGACCGCAGAGAAGCTGGTGCAAAACTAGCAAAATCACGATGGAAGTTCACTCTCCAGGCAGCTTCTTCTCGGATAGTCATTGCGATTATTCGAAAGCGAGGTTGAACCGAGCTTGGATTGATAGGAGGATCGTGACAAAAGAGAAATTGAAACCTGTTATAGAACCATTTTTTTCCATTCAAGAAATCCGAGAAATGCAACAAGAAGGCCATTGCACTTAAACAGGGCCAACGCTTTCATATTGGCAAATGGTGCACTTGCACCGGGCACAGTTCGACTGGGATGCAATTGTGCCATTGTCCTTCAATTCGATCAAAAAATGAGAAGCCTACTGGCATACTGCACCAGGCGCATAAAACCCAAGCCTGAACGCAACGACAGAACATGCAGGAAATGGTACGACCAGAAACTACTAGACTTCAGGAGAATAGGAGACAAAGCAATAAGAAGCGTAAAGCTGCAAGTGTCTATAAGGAGGCGCCTTGGTTGCAGAGTCAAGGGAAAACCCAGCACAGCCCAGTTGTGAATTGGAAAATACACGTGACCACAACGGACCCAGGTTAGCTCCAGCCGCAGCAGATGGTCGATGGGGTTAATCATTCGGGGTATGATACGTCAGAATGACCGAATGTGACATGTTGAGCTTACATTCAAACAGCGAGCTTTCCGAATACTCTCCATTCTATTGAAGTACTAGACTAAACTGTGGGGCCTAGAAAGAGACACAGTGATTAGAAAGACGAATTTATCGAGAATCATTTTTGTGTTAAATAAAGGTGATATTTCTAGTGTATTTTCTTCGCGCTGAATGTACCACAAAAATTACAAAATGATATTATAAAAGTTCAAGTTGAATTTGCTTCATACAAAAGGCATTTCCTACGCCACTGACGTGAACAACGGACAGATTGTACGAAAGGTGACTGAGTTTAGATCTGTTCTTTACAAAAAAAAAAAAAAAAAAAACATCCACTCCAAAATATATTTCAGGTCCGTCCATATTTCATGTTACTCTATTGGAACTGAGTCATTTTTTTTTTAATTTAAATTGATAATAATTTGTGACGTTTACAGACAATTAATATAATTCCCTAAAACTTACGATGCATTTTTATTTTAAAAGATTTTTTTTTTCTCATAAAAAATACACAAAAACCGAAATTAAAAAATATAAAAACGAAAAAAAAAAAAAAAATACCACTCTCGAACGAACGAAAGTAGTCTGGACACATTTCCTTAAAATTTGTTAAAAATTGTGCCTAAACTAAATTGTGTCCCGACTAATTTAATTTTCTTCTGTCAGTTTTTTTTTTTCGTAACATAGAAACAATCATGGCCGACTGGGAAAAATCATGATGGCCGAGAAAGGAAACAATTATCAAGGGGGAGGGGCTTAGGCGCAAGTGTTAAATTACTTGGGAATATTTTTTTTTTTTTTGAGAGTATTCGAACAAAAAAAATTGTTGTGAATTAAATTTTACGTGTGTTATTTAGCAGAAGTTTTGATTTTGAATTTTTAATTAAAAAAAAAAAAAATGGTTACATTTTTTCTTATGTGTTTTTTGTTTTATTTTTTATAATTTTTATATATTTTTTTATATTTATTTTATTCTTCTTCATTAAGAGTTCCACAGTCTATTGTTGGCCTTGGCTTCCTGCAGCATTGGCCTCCGTGATTATCAAGCCTTGGGTTGACTAATCCAGTTTTTTATTCCCAACTATCTCAAGCCATCCTGGACGTCATCTATATATCTTTTCTTGGGCCTAAGTTTCTCTGGCGGTACTTTTCCCAGCACTAGCTGTGTCGGGTTCCGTTCTGCACCTCGTTGACCAATGACCAATCTACCGTGGTCTGTTTATTTTAATCACTGACGAGCTTTGGAATCTTACTGATTTCATACAACTTTGGGTTGTATCTTCTCCTCCAAATGCCATCACCTTGTATTCCTGTGTAGATCGAGCGAAGGATTTTCCTTCCAAATCTTGCTACCAATGCTTCGTCGGCGTTTTTCAATGTCCACACTTCCGAACCATATAGTAGAACAAGCCTTATTAGTATTGTGTGTAAAGTGCCAATTTGGTCTGCCTTGACATATATTTCTGGACGTCAGGTGCCTGTGTAGACCAAAGTTGCATAATTTATTAGCCAGCGCTATTCGTCTTCTGATTTCGGCCGATGTATCATTATCTTTTGTTATATAAATCGTTGTGGTCAACTTTTCGGGCTCAGATTCCCTGGTGTGTGTCTAGACCAGTGATTCCCAAAGTGGGTTCCGCGGAACCTTATGGTTCCACGAAAAAATTTTAGGTTCCGTGTCACCAGCGCCGAAGCGCAGATACATTCGCAGACTCACTAACGCTGCGCCGGCCGTTTAACGCGTTCTTGCTAATCAGAAAGTGCGAGTGGCCCTTCTTCCATGAAATTTGGTCTACGTCACGCCGCGTAACATTTTGGCCGCCATTCCATATTCCTATATCGAGGAGGTTGTGAAGAAAATGGTAATCCGCCCTCTTGAGATGGCCGCCATGGGCCAAACGATATATCGAGTATACTACAATTAAGGTGTTCTACTTATCATACCGTTTCATTTAATATCCATGTCGAAGGGGTTGTGAAGAATATTTCAATCCGCCCTCCTGAGACTGCCGCCATGGATCTAAAGGTATATTAAGTATACCATTTTGCATTGTCATCGGAGCTAAAGCTGATAATAGCATGGTAGGATATCCGTAAGTATTTGAAAAATTGATTGCATAAATTTGTTCCATGAAGAAAGCAGTAATCCGTCCTCTTGAGACGGCCGCCATGGATCTAACGGTATAATGAGTATACCATTTTGCATTGTGTCATCGGAGCGGAAGTTGTGTGCAAAATTTCAGGGTGATCGGGTAACCGGAAGTATTCAAAAAATCGATTGCAAGATATGTACCGGACAAACAGACAGACAAGAAAGCTTTCATCGTTGAGTTCTGCCAAATTTTATACATTGTAGAAAGGTTCCGAACGAAATAAAGTTTGGGAACCACTGGTCTAGACAGAGCCTAGTCTTCCATTCCGGGCACACGCTAAGATATTAACCATTTTATTAAGTGTGGCTTAATGATTTGATATGCACAGTCGAATAAATTGTACGAATAGTTATGAAGCCGCAGATTTTTTACTATTGTAAGGAATATCAACAGAAGGCGCTTCCTGTTGAAACGCGCAACCCCCCCCCCGCCTCCGTTCCTACGCCACTGTAATGAGGGTGGATGGACATGTCACCCGACGGGTGGGTGGTCGGTAGGGAAAATCCATGAGACGACCTGTTCTTATTTTTTATGAACTCCTTCCTTATGAACAAACATAAAAAAAAATGAAATGAGAACGAAACGTCCGGTGCATGCACAGAAGGAAGGTTGGGGTCATAAATCTGGTAAGCCTCGTGTTTCATAGGCGACCGGCGACGACGGTTGCCTTGCCTGCCCAACACAGATCAGTTCGTCTGTAGGGTCCTTAGGGACCCTTCCTACACACCTTCCAATTTGTCGTGACAACCGTCGTCGCCGGCCTGAAAAATCGAGAAAAGTTGAGGAAAATTTTCAGTGAAAAATATAAAATCAGTCGGACGAAGACAGTCTGCTCCACCGCCATCATAGAATTTATGGGTCCAGCCGATGGTTGTTACCAATAAATTGAAACGGAGGTAAAATACCCCACAACAGAGACGACGACGACGACGACATTCCGATCTGTCGAAAAGTATTCTCTGTGGTGACAGCGAGGCGCCCTGTTGCTAAGGCAATAAAGCAAGCAATTGTTTTTTTTTTTTCTGTTTGCATCTCTCATGGGATTTTATATTCGATGTCAAGGATAAGCCCATTCTGTGTTCTATATTTAAACAGGGCATATATGAACGCGCCTAGGGTAAGCAATCATTGCGAGCAAAGCAGCGGCAGGAATGTGTGGGGAGCTACGTGCTCCACTTACGTAACAAATTATTTCACACCCACTACAACGATACGACGAGTGTAAATGGAGGCATTTTTTTTTTTGTATTGTTGTACGCCCCCGTCAGCGCGCAACATTGCCAATCAACATGGAACTTTCGTCATAATTTTTTTTTTCATGGAGAGGGAGTAAACAAGTCCTTTAAAAGGGAAATCTTTATGTTTTTATTTATTTTTTTTTGCTATCGCCCAATGCCGTAAGCTGATCGATAACTATACATGTTTTCGCGATTTCGAAAAAAAAAAAAAAATATAAAGCCAGAGAGTGGGGCACTTGGCAGTAGTACACAGGCACAAACAACCCCGCCTCCTCGTTCCTTGATAAAAAAAAACTGCAAGCTTCGATATAATATATGTATAAATCTACATTTTGTGGCGAGTGGCTCTTTGGCCACTTCTTGCCTGGCATTAAATCCTCACGTGGCTTTAAGTGGAGCGTCTGTAGCCGTCCCGCTAGGGAAAAATCACACAAGGCCACGCAGGCTTATATAGAGCTGCTTTGTCCACCACATCAGAAAGCTGGGAGGCACATGCATAACAAGGACATTTTATAAAGTACTTCTGGTAGTAATTAAGTTTAACGCCACACAAATTTCCTTTTTTGTATAAATTTTATAATTATTGGTCCCCATGACATTTTAACTGAGCTACTACTAACAAACGCATAAAAGAGGATGTCATAGGCCATTACCAGTGTGGCTTCATCCCAGGCAAACCAACAATTGATCGGATTTTCACCTTGAGGCAGGCTATGGGAAAATGTCTAGAGTTTCAAAACTCAATTCAACACCTCTTCATAGACTTTAAAGCCGCCTATGATAGCATAGCCAGAGTAGAACTCTGCAAAGCCATGAGAGAATTCGGCATCCCCAACAAACTGACAAGACTATGTAGGTTGACCATGACCAATGTGTCAAGCCAAGTAAAGGTATCCGGAAGACTGTCCAGACCAATCAACATCTATAATAGACTCCGACAAGTGGACGGTCTGGCCTGCCTGCTTTTCAACCTGGCGTTGGAGAAAGTGATCCGAGATTCGGGCGTGACATCAACGGGTACAATCCTCCACAAGTCCACCCAATTACTGGCTTACGCAGACGACATTGACATCATTGGAAGAACAACAACAGCTGTACAAGAAGCTTTCACTCAGATTGAGCAAGCGGCAGGAAATCTGGGACTGCACATTAACGAATGCAAAACAAAGTACATGGTGGCCTCGTCTGGAAGAACACCTAACTTTGGTCCAAACAATCAAGGTAGCGGAACACGAGTTTGACGTGGTAAAATCATCTACCTACCTTGGGTCAATAGTAGGAGCCGACAATAGCATGGAACCAGAAATACGCGCACGACTGCTAAAAGCCAACAAAGCCTACTATAGTCTGTCAAGGCTCTTCAAATCCAAATATCTAACCATAACGTCTAAACTTTTACTATATAAGACGATGGTCTTACCCGTTCTCACATATGCATCCGAAACGTGGGTGCTTAGCAAAAAGCACTTAAACCTCTTGGGCGTGTTTGAGAGGAAATTACTTCGAAGGATTGCTGGCCCCGTATGTGAAGAAGGACGATTCCGGAGACTCTACAATGACGAGATCTACAAGGGCTATCGCGACATAGATGTTGTGAAGAAAATAAAACTAGGCTCCAGTGGGCAGGGCATCTAGCTCGTATGAGTGAAGATGAGCCTGCTCAGAAAGTTGTCTGCGGTAAGACCTATGGGGTGCGACAGCGAGGGAGGTCCAATCTTCGCTGGAAGGACGGCGTGGACCCGGACGCTCAGAGCTTAGGGATGCCAAACTGGATGACATCAGCTCAGAATCGGGACCGGTGAAGAGAACAGTTGCGAGAGGCCAGGACCGGATCCCGGTTGTAGAGCCATTAAATATGAAAAAGATTACTAACAATGGCGCTGTTAGGTAACTTATTTCTGGTATTTGGTTAGCTTAAATGTAAGACAGCTCAAGAACTGTCAAAAATAAATTGACGTTTACTTGCAAAATTTTTCTTTATTGTAATTAGAAAAATACAGTCTCCCCACCGTCTTGAAATTCCTATTGGGGGGCACTCAAAAATCACTCTAAACACCACAAAAATTATTTGGCGCGATTTTACTCCGGAGTCTCAATTCTAAACATCTATACCCTTCAATTTCATAACTCTATCAAAAATATCATTACTTTAATATCTACATATTTGGCCACGGTTATGCTTGACGTGAATCAATTACTGAAATACTGAGTTTCCATGAGACTTAAACCAGATTTGAACCCGAGTTATATACGTCAACACACAGTTAAGAGTTTTCGTTAAAGATTTTCAACTCTGCTCAACTGCCCAACGAAAATAAGTAGGTTAAACAGAATTCACGCACTAAAACTAAAAACGTCAAACTAGCAAAGGTACAAAAAGTGCAAAAGTCGAGCCTCGCTTGGACGTCCGAAGACACTTCATATTTAATAAATACTTTTAAAGAAACTCAGAAATGGAAACGCATAGATAGTTAACTCTGTTAAGTTAAAGTGTCATTTAAACTCAACCCCAACTCAACACTGGAAACTCGGTACCCGGAAACGCGGATTGCGTTAAGTTTCGGTAAATCCAAGAAAACTCCACGAAACATGTCGAGTTAAGCCAACTCGACTCTTATGGAAACTCGGTAAAAGTCTTTATTGTTTCCTTTAAAATTTTGCCCAATGCACCCATATTCCTAGCTCATATTCCTAAAGTTGATTTTTCTTCTGGTTCTTTCCTATATCAACCACATTATTTTCAATAGTTACCTCACAAAATCCTACTTTCCGCGGAGTTACTCGGAGTTACTTGCATAATCGATGTTAAAATCACGTGCGGTATTCCGCAGGGTTCCATACTAGGACCGCTACTTGTAATTCCTGCTGCATTCCAATGTATAGGAGTCAAGTAGATACCTCCTTCCTTCTACTTATCATTCTCATGAAGACGTGCTTACTTTATCCAATTGCGAGTCAAACTTTGAAACTCTTTTATCAACTGAACTGAACTGAAACTCTTCAAAGTGCACTTTCGCGTTGACTTTGGGCTTTACACTCCGACCGTCCATCATATCTCCATGAGAATCGTCGATTTGGTCGTACGACTAGAACAATACTATTTATCCTACCTAGATTTTCCCATTTAGTTGCGCAAAGATCTTTTTTTGTTCGTTATACTCAGTTATGGAAAACCTGGAAAAGCCTGGGAAATTTGGTCTTAAGACAAAGTGGCTACCGTGTTAGTTAACAGCGCGATAATTTGACAGTAAGTGACTTAGGCCTAAATGCGCCCCCATTGACCGGCATCGAAATATGCAGCATAGCTAATAGAAGCTACAAACTTAACATCATGCCGTTCTGTTATCGAGGATTAAGACAAACTCATATTAAAAGCCGGAAGAATCACTTTTACACCTCAATTTACTAATTGCAAGAATAAAGCTGAACAATTTCTAAAGTAGTTTCGATGCGACGAAGTGCTCGTCAGTAGAGTGTCTCCTATCTATGCTAAAAGCATATCCACCCGCCCACATCATCATCCACCCACAGTCCACCCGCAGTTGTAGCCAATTTCCTTCTTTTAGATCAGGTGGGGTAGAGTGCATCACAGAATATCGAGTTGAGTCAGCTTCCTGTCGCGTAATACGATTGGTATACAAAGTGTGCCTTTACACCCTCGATTTATTGCCCCTGCATACTACTATGTACTACAAATTAATACTGGCTATTTTTAAGCTTCTTTCGGTTTATTATTTTCCACCTTTCTCCAATATATACACATAAATCCTCCCCCAGCCATATATACTTGTCTGGTGGTTGGAAAATCGATAAAACGACTTTTGCTTTGGCGCAATTATCTCTTACAGCTGAGTGGTATGGCTAAATTCCATAGGGGGAACGGACTGGAAACGGGAGCTTTGGCGCTGTGACTACTTTGTGTGTAACTATCTCAACAAATTCTGTGGGGTATCAGCTCCGGAGGATGATTGATAAAATAATCATTTTGAAGAAGCTTTGTCTGCATGATTTTGTGTAATCACATCTACTATCAGGTGGATAAAATCGAACCGTCACCTCTCTGTGGTGCCCACTGGATAGCCAATTAACAACGGTAGTAGCGAATGTGGGACGCTATATTTCCGCATATCGTCGTTCTGGCATTACCACATTGCCACGAAACCTACAACAGAGCCTCGGATGGGATTGACTGCACAACGAACCCCCCGGGATATCGTATCGTGATTTACGAATTTTTCCTGGGAATGTAAAGGGGCACAGTATCAACCTGGCAGAGTAAAATTTCTACTAAAAGAAAATTTGAGATGAATTGAAAAGGGGATCCTAGATAAAAAAAAACGCACTATATATTGTACAACTGTAACGAGAAAAAATCATACTTTTTGGGGCGGCATTCTTGTAACATTCTTCTTCTATGCCAGATCAGAGCAGGACATGCACAGAGAATATGTGCTGAAGTCTCATCACCTTCCATGCAGAGGCGGCATTCTGTGTCTTGAGACAGTCCTAGGTTGTGGAGGTGATATCGCAGCCCTACATGGCCAGACAGACCACCAACAGCCTTAGGTTTGTCTAAGACCTGGAACTGATTCCCAATAGGCTCGCTTCAGTCCCTTAATCCTCTCCTCTTTCAGGGACTTGAACCATGACGAGATGCCACAAAACGGTTCCGAGCCCTGGGCCAACGTCTCAGACCCCTCCCTCGCGAGGCTATCTACAGCCTCATTGCCCACGAGTAAAAATGAAACTCCCCCACAGCTAGCATGCAGCAGGCACGCGCTAGCCCGCACGGCGCCCGCAACTAGCATGCACGCCTGAGTTAAAATAGGACTCGCCCGCAACTAGCATTCAAAGGGTCTTTTTCCAAATTCAAATTTAAAATGAATATACTATATATTTTCATAGAATAGAGCATCTTACGCTTCTTAAAACATATAGCCACAGGCATGCACGAAATCGCCTGTAAGGCTTTAAAAAATTGTATAGGACGAAGGAAATGGGCGCTTATCATGGTAAACATAAAGGGTGCCGATAGCATACTCAGTAGAACAGTCCTCCTTCGATTGGGTTGGTCAAGCAGCATTGGACGTGGTTAGTGCTTAGTTGGGGGACTGCTTGATAAAACAACACTCGCGTTTGGAATAATCTATGCCGATGATCAGGTAATGGACGATGATGGCAAGATGATCTGCATATCCGATGACATCGAAACCAGATTCAGATAGTTTGATCGAAAGTTCATTAACAAATAGTCACCAGAGTAACGGGGACAAGACTCCACCTTGAGGGCAGCCAGTAATAGCTTTCACACTAATGGTGGAGACACTATGGAATTGGGAGCTGTGTAGAGGAAGGGAGAACATCTAATACGAAGGTCAAGCAGCCTTTCCATCGTTTTCAAAAGAAAAGAGTTAACCTGATAGGCCTATACGATTTGGGACTGTTTAGGGATATAAACCACCACTTTCCTCCAGAACTCAATCAGTTCTTGAACCTCCTGGAGTGGCACTATTACTACATCCGCTCCGAAATAGAAATAAAAGCGAAGCGTCCCGCATCTCCGATCATATACTAGTTGGTCAGCCCTCTGACTTTGCCATCGGTTACCCAAGGCTCCTGCATAAAAGCAAGGGTAAGATACCTCGCCGCGACAGTCTTACAGATGCTGATGGATGCCCCCTTCGCATGGTGCAAGTTAACTTGGAGTGTCCTAACGGCGCTCATGCAAGGAGTGTTTCACAAGCCTGCCACCTGTTCCCTAGGGGTTGCTGATTTGCCCCTTGGTTAGTTCGTGTATCCATGCGGTTTCTTGCCTAGTTTTTACGATCGACTCGGCAGGTCGACAACCCTCCTCCTTTCACACTCTGGGCTTGGGACCAGACGAAGGCGGAGTTAGATCCTCCGTGTCTCACTCCGTGATCGCCTTCGAAACGAGGTTGTCAGACAAAGATGCGATCAGCAAACACTGATCGAAGAAGAAATGCAAAAACGTCGACTACGGTGGTTTGGACATGTTTGCCGAATGGATGATAACCGCTTGCCACGTAAACTTCTCTGGCGAGACCGTCCTGCAGACTGGAGAATACAGCGATCGGCACCGAAGAAAACCTGGTTGAAGAATATCGAGGGTGACTTAAAGAATCAACGATTATCAGTTACCGAGGCTCGAGACACCGCCAAAAACCGAGAAGAATGGAAGCGAATCGTGAATAGAGTTCGGGACCCAGCGGCACCGACAGCAGCGTATTCGTTGCGGGGACGTCCCGCTCGGACCGCCAGCTAACGGATCAAAGAAGAAGAAAGAAGATTTGCCCCTTGCTCCGATTCCAGGGTCCCCAAGTGTGCTCTTTCTCTGCCCGCTGTTAGCTCCTGGTGCTTACTGCAGATGCTAGACCCGGATCTGGAACATCGCCAGATGATCCCGGAGCTGGCCCTCTGGCCAAGGTGACGGCATTACTGCAGTCCTCGTTAACGTTATGGGCTGTGCGTCACACGACGATCCCTGTGAAGAGTGTTTTCACTAACCCGCCTCTGGAACACTTTTCACTTGTCAGCGGGAACTATGTTCCCGCCAATTTTTTCGCTGACTGCGCGGTGGAAAGTATATGGGGGCAAACTTATGCAAAATGTATGTAAAAGGGGGGAGCGGGGAGGGAATCACTTGTGTGTGACCTACTGTACTTCACCATTGAATAACTAATTTTTTAGGAGAGCTCACAGAGATATTCAGACTAGCAATATTAATGCAGAGAAAACGAAATATATATGCATCTCTAAAGGACGAAATGATCGCCAGAATATGACAATTGATACATACAACATCGAAGGAGTAAAAGAATTTACATATATACCTAAGGACGCCAATTTCAAAAGATAACCACACGAAAGCAGCAGCCAAAAGGAGATTGGCGCTGGGAAATGCAGAACATGTACAACGACGTAACAATGAACAAATTTCTATGAGCAGGCGGACAACATAGAAGCGCGCGGGACGTCCAGAAATAAGATATGCAGATAGCGCAGAAGAAAATCTACGAACCCTAGGTATAAGAAATTGGAGACTTCAAGCCTGAGACTGACAGTTCTGGAGGAGGATGCCGCCGCCGGAAGCCAAGGCCAATAACAGGTTCTGGAGCTATTTATATGATGATGATGATTATTATGATATCAAGTAACAACTCAGTCATTAAAGGATCCTGCATGTTTTGTGTTTCGGGAACTATTATAGAATTACAGTGTAGAATTTAGCAGGAATGCTTTCTAGAAATTTCTCTTTATATATGTATAAAATAGCATCCGTTGAAATTTTCCTAGGGAAATTAATAAACCGAAATACATATATCCCGCAAAATATGTGTATAATGTGCACAAAAATGTCTTCGCTTTACAGATATGCCCCCCCCCCCCCTCCCCCAGAAATTTCTTCTCGTCGCAAAGGTCCCTACTTCTACAATAATCCATAGCAAAACTACCCAGTAGGAATTCTAGGAAGGCCTTACCGATGGAGCACTGAAATAAGTACTCATCTGGTAAGGGGTGCCCCTTATTTTCTTGGTGCTAGATGAGCCCTTACAAACCCCATTACAAGAGAAGGCAGATGGTAAGGTGTAGTCCAGAATTATACCCAAACAAGTGAGAGTCTGCTCGATGACTCAAGGGAGCTTTCCTGGAGCTTTCATAAATTTTATAGAAAGAAAGAAATCGGGCAATTATATTCGTCGACATAAAATGCGACGTTAGCATACTCAATAGCGCGGCTCTCATTCGATACGGAGGACAAGCAGCTTTGGAGAAGTGGAGAATTTAGTTGGGGGACTGCTTAGGTAAAGCCACTCTCGGGCTTGGAAAAAAAGGCATTTGTAAAAGATGAAAAAAAAAAAAAATAAAAGCATTTCGACACCGGATCACATATCCACAGGCGCCCATGAATATCTCTTTTCGCAATGTTCCATTTGCTGCCTTACTATACCCCTTACAGATGAGCAGTTCTATAAGTACTCTAAGGTAAGTACCATAGTAAGGCCTTACCCCCTATGACATCGTGTGTAAAAGTAAGCACTTCTGTAAAAGGAAGTGGTAAGGCCTACCCCTTACCAGTAAGTGCTGATTTCAGTACTTCTGTAAGCTTACCGGTCCTACTGGGTAAATATACACACAGACACACATGTGTATTCTTCGAGCACAGAGTATAAACGGAACTGCATTAAAAACTTTTAAACTGAAATTTTCTGTTGAATTCTTTCGTAAGGATGGCCACTTACCCGTTCCCCCCTTTTAAAGGATATACGATAGAATAGTTTGTTGTTTATCATATGTTTTGCATATTTTATAATATCCCCATACAAGGATCTTCTTGAAAGAATTTATACTGTGTGTGGCAAAATAAACTTTAGCCTCGTGCAGGCCCCCACCTTATACCGAACGTGGGGCTTCAACACACACGTTCCAAAGTATATAATAAATAATAAATTCCATTTGAGATGAAAATGCACCTTTTGTTTCCTGTGTATTCTTTAAGTCAGAGTCCGGGGAGGCATTTCGAGAGTACACTTAGTACCTATCCAATCTTTTGTGATAGATGGGTTTGGGTGATTCCACACGAGCCGACAACCGACACGACAGGAATCGGCTGTAAAGGTGGTTTAGGGAGAGGTGGGTGAGCGAGGGCGATGATGTTCATTCCATCGTCCTATCTCAACCCGTTCTCTATAAACCACATTTGCAGCCGACTCTTGTCGTGTCGTATGTCGTATGTACGCTCGTGTTAAACCAGGGTTTGGAATTTCACTGGAAGTGATAGAAATTTTTCGAGATTACCCTATTTGGTTCTACGATTTAATCATCTTTTTAACCTATTGTGTATTGTGCATGCATAATGCAGGGGCGGAGCCAGAAAGAAGCTTGTGGGGGGGG
Organism: Thereva unica; assembly: GCA_949987705.1. Classification (NCBI taxonomy): domain Eukaryota; kingdom Metazoa; phylum Arthropoda; class Insecta; order Diptera; family Therevidae; genus Thereva; species Thereva unica. Next base: position 6,346,238 of record OX465286.1, read on the forward strand.
GGGGCGTTGGAATTAAAATAGTATTCGGTAGACAGAAAAATATAGTATTGGGGGGGGGGGGCAAAATCATACCGTCACCTCTTCGCTGGTGCCTCCTGGATAACCAACCGACAACGGACGTATCCAGTCCCTGGGGGTATAGCTGGGCCACTGATGGGGTATAATTCACAGATCCGGTCCTCCAGGTTGGGGGTAAACAATACTTGTCATGGAACCGAAAATTCTGCCTCGGAACAGTCAGGATTTACGGCAAAGACCTCAGCATTGTCCCAGGACTATAATGATTTTAGGAATCATCATCATCATCTGCACTACAGTATCTATTATTGGTCTCGGCTTCCTCCATGCCGATCGGTTCCTGGCTAATTCCCTCCAATTACGTACGCCTAACTCTACTAAATCTTCCTCAACGGAGTTTTTATATCGCTTCTTTGGCCGACCTGAATCTTTTGCGGCTGAAAAATCGCCCCCTTGGTGAGACGTCGTGAGATTTCGCCTTGAAGCCAAGTATCACAGCACACTCGTCGGCCGCTAACTGGATGGGGCCTGCAATCCAAGAAAACTAACACAAATCTTGATGTGTGTGGGCGAGGTGAAGATCTCAACTTCTATTCGGTCTCAGCCCGTAAATTCACGGCAAGAATTCACGCCGTATCCACTCGGAGCGGAAAACACCCGCATGCCACGGTCTATCAGGCGGATACCGGAAATCTTCATCCCTCAGTCAGACTGAGGAATGTTTGGCCTTCATCGGGCGGTGCCTGCCAACCTGGACTTAAAGACCACGGCCTGCCGGCGGCCTATAAGAAAATCAGAGGGAAACATGTTTTACTTTAGTGTATAAACATGTTTTATTTAATTTAACCCAGGTTTCTCGTAATGTTACACTGTTTCTTGAGGAAAAAAATATTACGTGATATTTGTCAAGACCCCCCCCCGTCATAACCCACTTTCACGTGAGATTTGGTTCGATCCCCTGCCCCCTAAATGCCTCACGTAATAAATGGACGATCCCTAACCCATCTTGCTTGATGCGGCTTCCTTTATTATGGTCTAGCCCACTCCTCGTCAATATTGATCTGCAGCTTCGTTATCCGATACACCGACCTTCTATTTAGTTCTGCTACATATTCTTCCCTAATTTGTTCTTCTTTGGGGGCCGTGGTATTATATTTTCGCTCGCTTTGTTCTCTCCGAACGATGTAACAAAATCTCATGATAAAAAAAAAATCGTTTTCGTAATTTGGAGAATATTACTCTGATTAGTAACTCCGCCATAGCCCGTCCCAAGCCCGGTTGAGAAAGGAGGAGTGGTCGATATAAAGTAAACTGTCAACACATGCCAAGCTACTGCGTTCAAGTTGGACGAAGAACCTAACTTCTTAATGTGTCTGTTAAATGAAATTTTCTGACTTTTTTTTGTATTATTACCCTTTTATTACCCCGTTATTACCATTTTATTACCCTTTTATTAACTATTCCCCGCCATCTAGTAATAATTACTTGGTGATTGCCGGTTGGTACCGCGTTTGCTCATTGTTGGTCAAAAACAATAACATGTTGATGATGCAAAGTGCTGTTTGTTGCTGTTAAGGCGAAATAAAAAGGATTTTTTCATGCGTTGTACAATGGATGAAACATGGATCCATCACTACCGTCCAGAGTCAAATCGGTTGTCAGCTGAGTGAACAGCAACCGTCCAAAGTGGCCAAAAATACAAAAGTCGGCTGTATTTTGCCCTTCGACTATTGAACTTATTGCGAAATCAAATCAATAAATGCAATGAAAAGGACGCAGTAAAAGTATGTGCATTAGCGGGAGTAGCAGCACGACTTATCAGCGGCTCTACAATTCTTAGCATGTTAATGTGCCTGTAAAGAAGGATAGTCGTATGACAGGAATGTCTCTACTAACTGTAAATTTTTTGCGGACAATGAGGCAACAATAGAAGGTGAAGTTTCTGATTATCGACGAAATTTTTATGATGTCATATCAGATGCTCTGTATGATTGATTTCTGTCTTACACAACTCAAAAACAACGATTACGAGTTCTCTGGAAGAATCAATGTAATATTGCTTAGAGATCTCTTGCTGCTGCCTTCAATTAAACCCTCTGGGATACCCACAGATATATTTAATCAGCTCAAGCACCTTCAGCTAGCCAAGCATCTCTGGCATATATATATATATATATTCACGCTTCGTGAGCTAACTGAGAACATGCGTCAGCAAGGAGACAATGCCTCCATCGATGTTTTGAATGCACTACGAATTGGCAAAACTGACATCTGAGCATTCAAAAGTTCTTCAAGATGCAGTTGGTGGGGAGTTCGCTATGGATAAGGTGTTAAGAGTATATCATGTTTTTTTATTAGTCATCCTACGAACTTATTGGGTGATTATGCACCAACGTATATGTAAAATGTATAAACCCTAATTATTACTCTTTTATTACCCGGTTATTATCTTTTTATTACCCCCTTTTATTAACTTTTTATTGCCCTCTAGTAATAATCACTTGGCGAACCACGGTCAAGGTGATAAGTTGAGAAACGATGATGTAAACTAATTGTTTTTTTAAAGATACTGGTTCGTGGAACCCCCCGCCCCCCTTCGCGGACCCACCCCCCCGTACGTGAGGCCCTACACATCATTGAGTGATACTACTTACAAGCTCTTTGCGCAATATGGATTCTATTCTATTTTGAGTTATAAATATAAAAAGTTTTATGTCCTTCTTGACTTTCACAAGCATACATATATACTTGTACACATTCCATCCATCCATCAGAGTTCCAAAGGCCCATAAAGTCACAATTCTCACTGGAACTTGAAATCATGTAAATTCCCTTTTTTTTGTATATTGTTATTAATTCAGTGGGGAGGACCTACTTTATTTTTGAGAGTGTACCCCCGAGAAAAGGATCTCCTCAAATCACAAAACTCTAAAGGATATTCTCTCAATTCTCGACGAAGGACCAGAATATCAGTAATCAAGTTTCTTTCATAACCAGTCAACAGAAAATAAGATTTCTTCTGTTATATGTAATTCTCCAGAGTTCTGATTTTTGTGTGTTTCCAGAGGTGTGAAACCTTTTTTTTCTGTTAGCAATTTCAACCTATTTTTACTTAACGAAAGGAAGTTACCACATTCCGTTTGTGCACATCACAAATCAGTATTTTTGGGTTGTTTTTTATACCAGAAAAAAAAAAAAAGTAGAATCGCTGATGAGCAGAGTTCAAGTTTACCTTGAGGCAAAGAGATTATCTTTATATAGAAATCGAGCGAATCGATTTTTGTGCTTAGTTTTGCACACGTAATCTCGCGCGTCAATTTATCCTGAAAGCAGAGACTAAAATACCCGAAATGTAAAGTAATAGTCCTTATATGGAAGCACAAGGTCACAAAGGATCCTATAATATTTTATGTTATATCACTTGTGTCTCTTTATATAGGCATTGTTCTACCGCGCGTCAATGGTATCGTTTTTAAACGTGGGTTCTTTGTACATTATTATTATAGGAAAAAAGGGGTTCATTATGCTTGCAATCTTTCAACTTAAGCTGTATTTAATATAAATTTGTTAAAACAAAAAGAGTATAACACTCTTATCAGCTCCATCCACCTAGAGTGTAATTATATGCAGAAAATATTTTTGAAAAGCATAGAAAAATTTTATACAGAAAATCCATGCGAATTTTGATTTGTTATTAATGAAATAACAAGCCGTGTTTTTTTTTAATGAACTATATAGTTCTTCCCAATACAAATATCAAGACCGGGGTTTTATCGGGGTCTCGATCGAGGTTTTGGGAAATTTCAGAAAATCCCTTTCTTTCCGGAATGTTGCATACTTTCGGGGGTCGGAACATATGAAATAGGCGCTTCATGAAATTTCCCTTGTCGTTTATTTTTTAATGAACTCGATGAAAGAACTATATAGTTCATTAAAAAAAAAAAAAAACACGGCTAACAATGCCTACTATGACAGATATATACAGAGAAGGTGAGTCCAGCTTGGTCAATTGGTGGCTCTATAGTATTTTTTTTTTATGTGACAGACTAGAGGCGTAGGGAAAGTCCCTTTGTACTGTCGACAATCTATGACAATGTCGAACAGCAGCCCTAGCCGTATTCTGCCAGTATTCAGCTATTAGGTAAGCGACTTTCTTTGGCCTAGTAGATACAAGATAAATATACAATGTTTATAGAAAAATTTCCAGGACAAATTCCTTAATCTTGAAAGATACTGAGTGGACTGGATCTGCCCTTTTTCAGTTCATCGACCTTGTGCAGCCCAGAAACATAATTCTTCTTCTCTCAGCCAGAGTCTTTTTACTTTTTACAGAGCAGCACAGAATGGGGGTGACAGATTTAATTTAAAAAGTATTTAGTTTGAGACTTGAAATACAGGGGGAGGGGGGGGGGGGGGGGGGGGTGTAGTGTTAATTTAATTCAAAAATTTAAAAAGAACAACCCAGAGCAACATCTGAACCAAGGAAGATGTAGTTTCACTGTGGAAGCACTTCTGCGCCTTTAAACAAAATAAATTAAAAAAAAAAAATATCTTTCATCACACAAAAGATGTTGGTTGTAGCTTTTTTTTTTGGTGGTGCGTACTGGAGATATAATAATGCCGAGAAAGAATCTTCTGTCCACATAAAATGTAAATTCCACAAAACCTCGATGACCTATCCAAGGCAGATTAAACGATTTATGTTATATGTATATATATATTATATATATATATATATGCATTGCTTTCCTTCTTCCACCTCTTCCTTACATGTATATAACTTTGTTTCAATTTATTTTTCATTTTTTTTTTACCTACTTAAGCAGCCCTTAACCTGAGTGAGACTGAAGGTATTTATTTTCATTATAGGTAAAAAAAATTGCATATATATAGGCGCGTAATTAATAAAAATCGGGTAATTAATAGAATAATCATTGGAAAATTACTTCTTACACCTGGAATTCTATCTTAGAAAAATATAAATACAAATTTTTATCGAAAAAAAAATAATTTTGTTTTGTTATGATATATACATATATTTTATTAATATTATATTTTTACCTATAGTGTTTTCTCTATATTCTCTTCTGTTCCATCAAGCAAACTTCCGGCAGCAGTGTGTGAGATCACGTAACTCTTTGCTCGATAATTAATAAAAAAAAAAAAAAAATAATAAATAAGAAAAACACAAAAGCGATTAAGTTTTCTTCTACCAAATATATATATATATATATATTCTAGTAAATACGACTAGACACTATAGTTAGTTAGAGCAAGCACATGTGTGTTATATTATAATTTAAACTGATTCAAAATTTAATATCAACACAAACCGGAAGTAACTTGAATTGTTAAATATTTCCGAACGCGATAGATAGAAAAAATTTCGTTATTTTCATAAATGTCAAAAATTTTTTGGTATTTTTTTTTTTCTCTCGAGAACCAGGATTACAGCATAATTATTACTTTAAAACCTCCTTGAACAACTCTCACACCATTCTCACACATAAGAGCCACAGAATTCACCATATATAACAAAACGGATTCGTGGGACGCTCGTGGGACAGATGGAAAATTATATCTTTTAATTTTTTTTTTGTTTTTTTTTTTTATGTTATTTTACAAAATCGCCTTAAATAATATAGAGAAAACTGCACTATATTGACAGCCACCTCAAAAAATTATATTTAATATTATTATTATTATTAATAATCCGTCAACAACAACTAGGAAAGGAAATGGACCTTCCTATTTATTTTATTATTATTTTTAAAGCTTTTAATTATTCTAATTTTTGTTTCCTTTCCTCCTAATCACTATTTTTATTTTTTTTTTTGTTATCTCTAGCGGATTATATTTTATCTATATTTATTGGTTATATAGTCAGCGCATTTTCTCTCTGTGATATCTTCCATTCACCACAACGGATTTTAAGTAACTGAAACGTCCTAAGGACGGCTGCTCCGTCACACTATGGGTAGAGAAATTCAACCCTCAAAAATTTCTCTGATTGCTGTGCTAAAATGTAAAAAGCACTATATTTTTCCGCTCGTACGCATGCATAGCACTTCCTACTCATCGATATAGCACAGCATTATATACAATGTTTATATATATATATATATATTATGTATATATTATATATACATATATATATACAAAAAAAAAATGAACAAAATACTTTTCCATCGGTGGTGTTAAAATAGGACAACACCATTTGCAAAAATGGAAAAGTCTTGTCACAAAATCCTCAACTAAACTTAGTGAAAACTTTGATGTTGTTGGTGGTATGCAATATTTCCATAAGCTATATGTATGTATGTATATCTTTCCTTTTTGCGGAAAGCTTTGCAAGTTTGTCTCTTTTGGGGTATGTAACCAGCAAACTACAAGATTTGAAAGATAGTCACGTGCGTTAACCTTTAAAGTTTTCATAATAATACCAGTTACGTTACGTTTACGTACGCACAAAAATCAGATAAAATGATAAGTCAACGTTACACAAAAATTTACAATAACAACAACAACAACAACAGAACCCCGCTGTTAACTTTTATATGCATGATTTCTTTCTGTACTTTTCAGCTTTAAGCAACAAAAAAAAAAAATAAAAATTTAATTTGCATACAATAGGGTCTCTCTGCGCAGTTTGTTTACATACAATGGATATATTGGCCTTAAGTATAAATGTCCCACTGTTGTGTAGCTAAGCTTTTATTACCCAGACCCCACTGTGCGACGACCCATATCGCATACCCAATTTTATTAGAAATAGTGTAATTTATACTTGTAACTAGCTTCTCTATAGTAGTTCCCCCCCCCCCCCCCCCCAAATGCACAATTTTTATCTCGCTACGTATAAATAGATATTTGAACGGGGCCCCAATAATAAAAAATTCAATCAATTTCAAACAATTTTTGCTGCAGCGTAAAAACAAAACAGAACAAGACATGTGCATGTGTACCTACTTCGTCCCTTTATTCCATTCAACTAAATGCTCTAAAACTCACTTGGCTTCTCTTCCTTTTTTTTTTGACCAGCCTATGAAATTTCATTCTTTATAATATCGATTTTTCCAACTTAAACATGCTGTAAACATGCTAAGGGCGACCGACGAATCGCTTTGCACAGCGACTGTGCCAAAAAACGAATAGAACACATCGTTTTTGTATGAAGCTGCACAATCTGCTGACCATTGCGATAACTACGCCGACCGAGATTGGCTACCGAATCAATCCAAGTTCTATTTCGTAGCCGTCAACTGTCAAAGTTGTGCATGTGCGCTGTGGCCAGCGTTACCGTTCTACTACATGTGTAGTGATTTTACTACCTTTTTAGAAAAAAACTACTACACTACTACATCAAGTTTTTATTCTACTACCTTTTTCGATAATTCTATTTTTTTTTTTTAATTTATGGATAAATCGATCGCAGCCTTAGAATAACTTTACGCTGATTATGGCACTTCAATGTAACTACGGCAATAAAATGAATACTTTTAATCGAACCAAGTCGGGTTAGTTGCACCATTTATAGCTTAAGAACGCCTGAACCGATTTTTATGATTTTTGATTTTTCAGATTTGCCTACGCCTACCGAATAACAGAATAACTATTAAAACATCAGATATAAATATATTCACGAAAGAAAACGGCTTCTTTGATGATATCATGATATGTGAGTTGCAATGAAGCGATTCGGCATATTGCTGGTGATTGGTGATTTCCATTTATGAGCGTCATCCCACTGTTGTACATTTGGCGGTACATCTTTAGAATGGTCAACGAGCTTATTTCAACCCATCGAATTGCATTGCACAACGTGCTGAAACACCTCCAACGACACCTTTTCAGTTCAGTTTATTTTCGATTTGTTAAAGCGATCCGGTTTGTACGAACATTGCTCAACGATGCCACGTTATTACACTTGGAACGCTTCATCGAAGAACGAAAAACGCCAGAAACATGCGGCGATGCGGTTCCTGATCATCCGGATGTGAGTTCTACTCTTGCTCGCATTTGCAGAGTTCATCCGAAGAATGACTAATGCTTCTACTTGCGTTTGTTGCTGGTGAATGTTCGTGGGCCGACATCATTTGAATCACTTCAAACTGTCAATGATGAGATGTTCCCAACATTTCGTCCTGCAACAGCTCAATTTGATTGAAAACGATACTCTGAATCGCTGAAGGCATTTTTTCTGCATCTCCATGTCAGATCGCACATTATTTGCTATCATTATTTTGACATGCTTTCCATCGAATGAGCGACGTTTTCAATCGAAAATTGCACAGTGAACGTGAACACGATCGAGATGTATTGAACCAATCGGTTCGAGCGAATGTACGACTGTTGAACATCCAACAGAACGGAAGTGTACGATACGTTAACGAAGGCAATGGATTATGGAAAAGGTGGCCTTTTTTCCTCGGTGTACCATCTGGCACCATTGGGAAGACATCCTTTATAGCATTTGGTTCTTCTAGAATACGTCAGTCACGTTGCTAGAAGGTTGACTATGTTGAAATCGCCGTTGAACCTTCAAACGACTGAAAAAACGAACCTTCAAACGACTGAAACATGTAACATTGCGAAACACTCAGGACAAAAGTTTTGGTAGCAAATAAAATCATCATCTGGGATGAATGCACAATAGCGCACAAACGCGCATTGGAGGCACTCAATCGAACTATGAAAGATCTGCGCAGTGACTCAAGATATTTTAGAGGCGTGATTTCCGCCAAACACTATCAGTCATTTCAAGATTCACCGCTGTCGATCAAATAACCGCTTGCCTCAAATCGTCGACTCTGTGACGCTTTATGAAGAAACGACAGCTGACGACAAACACGCCAGTGTTGCCTTGCTAAAACAATTCATCTGGCAAAGATTTCTTTAAGCAATTGCTGACGAATCGAACGGTTAATCCTCTGAAACTTAATTAACTGAATCGTTTCCGCCGAATTTTCGCAATTCAATTTCCGATTCGTCCTGCATTCACCATGTCATAAGGCCAATCCTTGAATTTGCTACTTCTTTTTTCAAAAAAGTAGTAGATTTTACTATTCTCAAAATTCATATTACGGTAACATTGGCTGTGGCCAAGGTTTGTGTTGCTGCTATTTTCGTGTGCTACTGTGTGCGTGTGCAGCACGCAGCACGGCTGTGCAAGATGCAAGATTCTGGTGTGTGTTTTTTTAATTTGTCGTTCGCCGTCGTACTTAGTGTGCGCTCGCAACAAATTTCGTCGGGCTATTCGCTGTGGCCGAAGAAAATAGTTTCGCCGTCGCCCTTAGCATGTTTACAGCATTACGCGTGCGTTTAAAATGTCACATTCTATTTTTTTTCATTTTTTTTAACGAAATTCTTATTCACACTTCATTATGGGCCTCGGTAGTCTAGAGGTAAGGCGCCTGACTGCTATCCCCAGAGGTCCCGGGTTCGAATCCCGGTGGTGCCACGGTCCTTCGCCTTTCCCACCTAACTTTCCTTCTTTCTTCTTCCCTCTTTACATTCCTGATTCCCCTGTCATAGCCTTCCCTAGTCCTTCCCTGCTCCACCAAGCGCATGCCATCGGTTGGTTGATGAGATTCAACTCGTTTCAGGAGGCATAACACTCCAGCGAGTTGTTCTCGACGCCCCGATGTCAGAGTCGCGAAATGGTTGTGAGTAGGTGGAACCAAAATATATCGCGGCTAGGTTGTGACAGTTACTTCCTTCTCTTCTGTCTATCTTCCGGCTAGAGCTGCTGTTCGACATTGCACTCTATACGAATAAAATAGATTGTCGACAGTACAAAGGGACTTTCCCTAAGCCTCTAGTCTGTCACATAAAAAAAAAAAAAAAAAAAAAATTATTGATTTTGCATGTTAACTGGCTTTTATCACTTTGTCATTACGGAAATTCTACATTTACAATAAAATATAGATAATACTTTTTTTGTTATCTTTTGCCCCTTCGCAAATATCTTGGGTTTAAGAAAAGCGAACAAATTTCTTCTAGCCTGTGCTAGTGCTTCCGTGGGGAGGCTTTGTACAAAAAAAAAAAAATGGTGGTTCCTTAAGATTATTAATTCGGGTTTATTAACATATTAATTGAGAATCAATGAGTGGACAAAAATATTTAACTCGGTCGGGGATACCAAGCACCAAGCACCGACCGACCAACCAAAAAAAAATGGTTACCACACTTTTGAAACTTTTTTAATAACGAAAAAGAAAATAGATAATATCCGGTGTGCGACTACGTTGTAAATTGGTTCTAGTTATCGCTTTAACCAGGGTTTAGTATATGCCTTGCTTCCCTTAATTACCCCGATTATGACTAGGTTCAACCCAGGTTCAATCCTTGTTCAACCCAGTCATAAACGGAGGTGGAGTTGAAACTGGGTTTACACAACCCAACTCAGCTTTCCTACCTGGACCGAGTTGATATTTCGCCTCATATACGAGGGTTGAGTTTAAATTGGGCTGAATTTGTTTTGTTTGTTTACCATCCATGAAGTCCGTTTTCGGCATTAGTTTTGTGTTCGGGTTTTTTTCTGGCACAGGAACAAAAAATTACTTCGTTCTGAATTTTTACGCATCTATAAAAGAAAATTTCACACAAAAATTTGAGGTTATGTTTTTATATCAATTCAGCTCTATTTTAACCCAAAGTGAACTCAACTCGACATCATATACGGGGTGGTTGAAATTTCAACTAAAGCTCGACTCAATTTTCCACCCTAGTCTTGTGCAATAAATAAGCGATGGAGCTACTACTAAGATTAGGATTGGGTAGCGCCTACGACCAACGCAACTACATAAATCAACACCCACCGGATTATCTTTGAAATCACATCGACCACCGGAAACACGAAATGGGGTTTTTGTCTTTGCTATATCTCTCAAATCAACCAAATAATAAAAAAAAAAAAAAAAAACAAAAAGTTCAGTTACTAAAAACACTCACGCGAAAAGGAATGTGTATTTATTATTTTTTATAAAAATATTTAAAACGAATAAAAAAAAACATTGAGGCGAAAAGCAAAATTTGAATTTTTTCTTATAAATGATAAATTGCATAGTTTGTAGAAATTTAATTTCGAATCTTATGTTACAATGTATGTTTTTTCGTAAAACGCAGGGATCCTGTATGTCAGCGATTACAATGCGAAGTGTTGAAGCTTTTCCATACAACTGCATCAGCGGATCTGAATTCGGGGGAGGAGCCCAACGTCCAACAACAACGGCCTCTGCTTAAATCATCATCACCGATTATTCGCGGAGAGATGGGGTGAAAACTGTTTTTTTTATCATTTCAATTGAAGTCTTCAAAGAGCTCTATTTAATTGTCCAGGATTCAAGCAGATGATATTCTACGTATGGTAGCTTCTCGTCTCTTTACCCATTCAATCGCCACCCTACCCACAATTCCAACAATCTCCAATTGCATGAATTTTATTCTCTTTCCAAACTTAAACATTACATTAATAAAAACAAGCCACTAACGCTTGAACAAATGTAATGTAACTCCAGCATTATCTAGATTTGCTGGAGATAAACCAAGAGTGACCGTCCTAAAATCTTCAAAGCTGGCGGAACAACGAAAATAAGTTGAAGAAATACTCGCTGGAAGCTGTGACATCATATCGCTTCAAAATTAGCGCCAATGTCGTAGTCGCCACTCCAACCACAACCCCAGCAGCCACCGACATGATTAGCGGCGACCACCGACGATGGTGACTGAGGGGAAAGGAGCAAGCACCAACCACGGTAAATTTTACTTTCCAACTTTTGTTAACTCTTCAAAATAATTCTTCTTCTTCTTTAAACTCCTTTAATCCCTCATGGGACATAGGGCGGAAACAGTTGCCCTCCAGCGGACTCTGTTTTGCGCGACAGCTCTCAGCTCCGACCAGGATCTCCCAGTTGTTGCGGCTTCTTCTAGTAGGGTTCTCCTCCACGTTGTTCTAGGTCTTCCTACTCGACGGGAACCTTGCGGATTCCAGTCAAGGGCCTGTTTGGCTAGGTTTTCGTTTTCGCGTCGCAAGGTGTGGCCAACCCAATTCCATTTCCTTCGCCTGATTTGGTCGTCTATCCTTTCTTGGCCGGCACGGCGCCAAAGTTCTTCGTTTGAAATTCTATCTTGCCAGCGGATTTTTAGGATACGACGAAGGCATCTGTTGATGAAGACTTGTAGGCGCCGTCCCTCAGCCAGCAGTGTTCTCACATTCCATGATCCGATTCGTGTCCTTGTTCGAAAAGCAAAGGTCGTCGTCGTGTTGTCCGTCCGGTTCCGAGGCATTGTTTGCCGATTCGTAGCAATGGTGTTTTTTATGGGAGCGGGTTGCTAACCCTCAGCCCAACCGACTTAAAGCTCTGTTTTGTGGCGCAGAGAGCTCGCCATTCGCCCGTCTCCCGTTAGCTCCTTCCGAAGAAGTACCCCAGGGGGCACCGCGGGGAGGTGGGATTAGGACTTGCTAACAGGTCTGCTAGGTGTTCGTCTGCAGTGACTTTTCTCGAATCTTGACAGAAGTGACAAATCGGGTGCCACCACTTTCCGAGGTCTTTGTTAGCCATTCGCCCCCCAAATTAACGATCTGTAATTTCCAGTGCAACCAATTCAAGGATGAAGTACACCTCTACGCAGGTATCCTGAGCATCACTGCTGTCCACCCACCCACTCCAGCCAACAACCAGCGCACGCAAATCAGAGGACGACGGAGCGGAATTTCCAAAAGAAACCATCGACACCGCAACAAAATAAAAATAAGTGAAAGTGATTAAAATTTACATGTAATAACGTATTCCATCATCCCGAGAATTAAATTGCTTTTAGTTGACAAAAAAAAAAAAACAATTTTTTATTTTCTTTTCACCCGTCCCAATCTGTAGCACCTGCCCTGGTCAATGCAAAGTCTAGTCGCACGCATAAAAAAATGTTCCTCACTTTCAAAAACTCAACAAGAAAGTTTCTTCGGCTCGCCAGGATTTGCACCAGGCCACCATAAACCCCAGGCAGCAAGCCGACAGCCTCAATTTTTATATGAATGACGTAGATCCATTTTGACGTCATAACCCGGAGTAAATGTGCTACTGTGTGTCTCCGTCATAAAAAGCATTTTTAACTATTCCCGCCTTCCTCGAATTATTTTTCTCTCATTCCAAACACCACCGACCCCTTTTCGACCACTCATTCTAAACACCCGCGTGCGCTGGGAACATTAAATTTTGTCGCATTTTGTACTGAATTTTGGGATTTACACCAGGCCACCATAAACCCCAGGCAGCAATTCGACAGGCGGCAGAGGATCACCTGACGTCACCCCCCCCTAAGAAGAAATAATATAAAAAGAATACAATTCCTTTTCAACCTGTTTATTCCTCTGTGTTTATTCCTCATTCCAATTCATCGTATTTGATTGGCTGATCGCACTTCCCCTAAATAATACATTTATTCACAATTGCATTTGAAACTATTTCCTTCATTTTTCTCGAAATGTTTGATTTATTAAAATTTTAATTCCAGCCGAAATGTTTTATTTAAAATTTAAAATCCAACCGACAGCCCCAGTCGCCCTGCCCGCCCGCCCGCCCGCCCTATTTGCATTTTCAACCAGCCAAAATTATTTCGGATTGGTACGATTTCTTGGATTTGCACCAGGGTCTCATGAACCGCAGGCAGCAAATTTATCAGGCGGCACAGGATCAGTTGACGTCACTGCTCATCACTCCTTTTGCACACATTTCTTCTCAATAAGGGGAAATGAGAAACTGGCGATAAAATATTTAAAGCAAAATTGCATTTTTAACTATTTCCATCTCCTTCGAAATGTTTTCTCTCTCATTTTAACACATTAATTGAATTCCTTCAACATACAAATTCTTTAGGAGAAATCGACATATCGTTTTTCTATCCCCCTCACACTATCGGCAATAATTTGAATTTTATCTCTTTCCAAATAACATTTCCGATTTCTTGACATTCTTTATTTACATTTGCGGGGGACTAGAAGTCAATTTGAAGTTAACAGAAATGCAATTTCTAATTATTTTATAATATTTATTTTTCCTAAGTATTTAATATAAATTGGGAAATTTACAAATAATTCATGAATTATTATATTATTTGCAGCTGAAGCCCTAAAATTCTTAATGAGGCACGGTGCACCACCAGCAGCACGGATGGCACCCACAGCTGTCATCATGCTGCCGCTGGTTACTTAATTAACCTGAAGAAATCGTAATGTGCAACAATTAATTGCTTCTTTTGTGAAATTTTATGTTTTCTATAATAATTTTGTATGATTTCAGTCAGAATTTCCGTCGTTTTGTTCATACTAGCTGAAAATTTTAGAACAAAATTGGTCGTCCACCGGCAGGGCAGCCGTTGTGTCAAAATGTAGTGACCAATGCTCGTGATGGATGTAAATTCAGAAAATAGTAAAATAAAAGTGTGATTTAAGTTTTCTTATAATAATTCTATGTGTAATTCAGTTATTTTTGGTGGATACTTTAAGATCCAATTATCCCAGCATCATTGTCGTCTGGCCACGCAACCACCATGTTCAAGGATGAAGTAAACCTCCACGCTGGTATCCTGAGCATCACTGCTGTCCACCCACCCACCCCAGCCAATAAATAACCTGCGCAAGCAAATCAAAGACGGAGAGGAATTTTCAAAATAAAACCATCGACACCGAAACAAAACAAGTGATTAAAATTTACATGTAATAATGTATTCTGTCATCTCGAGAATTAAATTGCTTTTAGTTGAAAAAAAAAAAAACAATTTTTATTTTCCAATCTGTAGCACCTGCCTTGGTCAATGCGAAATCTAGTCGCACGCATAAAAAAATTTCTCACTTTCAAAAACGTAACAACGAAATTTCTTAGGCTGCTTACACACCAAACTCGACATCGACACGACATTACAAAACGTCCATCGACAAAAAAATTTTTGTCGAATCTTCGTACACACCAAATTCGACACCTAATGAACAAGAAATTCATGTCGTGTCATGTTGAATTCAGTGTGTACGGAGATTCGGCAAGAAGATGTCGTCGGATTCAGAAGATGAAATTTTCGTTATGCTTGCGTGTCAAAAATTATTTTTTAAAAATACGGAAAGGCAATTTTGGGTTGATCCTTTTTTAAAAGAAAGGGAGGAAAAAAATGTGATAATTGAAAAAATTCAAAAATATAGGAATTACCCTGCAAAATTTAAAAATTACACTCGGATGTCCATAAACTTATACGATAAATTGTTAAATATGGTGCACGAAAAAATTAAGAAGCGCGATACAAATTACCGGAAAAGTGTAACCCCAAATGAAAAACTTTTTGTTACATTGAGGTGAGTAATTGTACGTTTTATTTATATAATATATACATTTTTACAGTTGAGTCCTTGAACTGGACTGCTTTGATAATTCCTGTGGAGAAATTTGTGAAGCTCCAGCATTGTATGTTTGGGTCCAAAATGGTTGACTATTTTGTAAATACTGTGTCGACTGTGCGTTGTCCTGCTCATCAAGCAAATCCATTAGGAGCTTGTTAACTTCTCTTTTAAATCTTCTCAAATAAGGTTCACTGAGTTTATCCATGTCGGGAACGAGTCCTTTGCAAAATGTCAAATTTGGATTATCTTCTTTATTTGTGCGTGAACGTAAAAATGCGATCATGGGATCTGCAATTTTATCAGCCGCTGTAGCCTTAACGGTTTTTTTATGAGGAACAGAATCAGAAGCACAGTCATCATTAGCCGGAGTTGAAGAATGCTGTGAAAGTTCTAGAACCTCTATTTGATCAGTATTAGAGTTGGATCCGCCTGTTTCAGGAGTTGACGGAAGACTAATGACCATATTAGTTTCTGTATTTTTATGTTGATGCATAAAATCACGCAGAAATCCCATGGCGTCTTCAAGATACCACTTTTTTTTCTTTTTCGCAGAAGATCCTGATGCTGTTGTCTTTTCGCGTAGACATCGCCCGTAAGAGCTCCGCAAATTGATCCACTTTGCTCTGCAATCCTGAGCTGAAAATTTTAATGCAAAAATATTAAATTTAATTTAATCGGAAATTTTTTGTTATTTTTTTAGGTATTTGGCAACTGGGGAATCATTTACATCTCTACATCATCAGTTTCTACTAGGAGTGTCGACTATACAAAAATTTGTTCCAGAAGTTTGTCAGGCTATTTGGGAAGTATTGTGTCCCATTTATATGAAAACACCAAACAGTCAGACATGGGCAACTATTGCCAAAGAATTTGAAGAGCTTTGGGATTTTCCGCACTGCATAGGAGCAGTAGACGGAAAACACATTCGTATAGAATGCCCACCAAACGCTGGCTCCGAATATTTCAATTATAAAAATTATCATTCCATAGTTCTCCAAGCCGTTGCAGATGCTAAAGGTAACTTTATCTGCGTAGATGTTGGTGACTATGGAAGAAATGGAGATAGTAGCGTCTTCAATGAAAGTTTATTTGGAAAAGCATTTAAAAACGGCAACCTTAAAATTCCTTCACCAGCTCAATTAGAAAACAAAGAAAACAGTTTTCAATTTCCTTACATTCTCGTCGGTGACGAAGCTTATCCGTTAGCCAAAAATTTAATGAAGCCATTTGCTCGTAAAAATTTGACGAAAGAAAAACGCATCTTCAATTATCGTTTGTCCAGGGCTAGAAGACTCGTGGAATGTGCTTTTGGAATGATTACCAAAAAATTTAGAGTGATTGATAATAAAATGTTGCTTTTACCAGACAATGCGAAAAAAGTCACTATGGCTGTTTGTGTGCTGCACAATTTCATTCGTCAAGAAGAAGACAAATTCGCTGAAGTCAGAGCCATTTTGGACAATCTTTATGAAGAGACAAACAATGAAGAAAATCCACGAAATAATCAACGAATTTCGAATTACGCTCTAGAAGTGAGACAACAATTCATGGAATATTTCGTTTCACCGGAAGGAGCTATTGCGTGGCAATGGAAATATGCTTAAAAATGTTGTGAATGATAAAAAATGTGTAAATAAAAATCCTTGAACTTACCTCGACATTTTAATTCTTCCGCTATTTCTTCCCATAATTTGTCCACTACACTTTTATTACTGTGCTCTTTGAGCGAAAAGTTATAAATTGCAGGACGCTGCTCAACAGCAAAAATTAATTTCTCTGCGTCACAATCCATTTCAACCACCAGAACCACTCGACACAACGAAAGTCACTGCATAAGTACGCGACATGTCGAAAGTCGTCGTTCGACGTTTTTCCTCGTGTCGCCTTCAGTGGATATAAACTGATTTGAATGTGAAGCCCTTCGTCGGTAACGGTTTTTTTCCTTGTCGAGTTCTGTCGAGTTCTGTCGTGTCGTGTCGATGTCGAATTCAGTGTGAATACACTCGTTTAATAATAAGAATAAATGGGTGTCACAACAGAAAATCTTGTCGTGTCGTGTCGATGTCGAATTCAGTGTGAACAGACTCGCTTAATAATAAGAATAGATGTGTGTCGCGACAGAAAATGTTGTCGAATTTCGTCGTGTCTTGTCGATGTCGAGTTTGGTGTGTAACCAGCCTTAGGCTCGCCGGGATTTGCACCAGGCCACCATAAACCCCAGGCAGCAATTCGACAGGCGGCAGAGGATCACCTGACGTCACTCCCCCCTAAGAAGAAATAATATAAAAAGAATACAATTCCTTTTCAAACTCTTTTCATCGCTGTGTTTATTCCTCATTCCAATTGATCGTATTTGATTGGCTGATCGCACTTCCCCTAAATAACACATTTTATTCACAATCGCATTTGAAACTATTTCTTTCATTTTCCTCGAAATGTTTTATTTAATATTTTAATCCCAACCGAAAGCCCCGTCGCCCTGCCTGAAATTATGCTTTTAAATAATTAAAAATATAAATAAATATATAAATAATGAATATTTGATAATAATAACGCTTGATAACGAGTATTTATGATAACGCCAAAACGGGCCTCAAACTGAGTTTTTCTCAGTGCGATTCTTCTGCGTTTTTTGAGGTTTCAGGAATTGAAGATTTTCATTTTTTTTTAATTTATTTAATTTAAGTAGTTGATTTAACTTATTTAGGGTTTATTAAGGTGAATTCATGTAATTTATAAAATTTGGCAGTATTATTTAGCTTTAGGAAGAGGTTTTTGGTCCGATTTTTCGCATTTGTGCTACAGTGCTCCGATTTGGGTGGAATTGAATTCGCAGGCTCCCTGGGAGGTCCCCAACAATTTCCCACCCCAAAAAAGGGCCACCCCGGAGATTTCCCAAATCCGCAAAAAATCCAAAGGGGTACCCCTTTGAATATTTTGGCCCGATTTTTCGCACTTTTGCTACAGTGCTCCGATGTAAATGAATGGGGCCTCGTTGGAAAGGGCTCGCTCCCCTGAATCCAGCGCAGCTAAGTTTACCGAGAAGTTCCAAGGGGTTCGGGAGTTATCCCCTCTTTTGTGATTTCCCCAAGGGGGGCTGCAGAATGCCCATTATCTCGGGAAATATTGGTCAGCCCGGGGTGTAATTAAATTCGCAGGCCATAACTCCCGAACCCCTTGTTATTTCCGGACCAAATCAAGTGCACTGAGCTCGGGGGAGCGAGCCCTTTCCAACGATACCCCATTCATTACGATCCCAGCACTTTCGTGAAATCGACCAAAAATATCCAAAGGGGTACCCCTTTGAAAATTTTCCGGTTTTGGGAAAATTCTGGAGTGGCCCTTTTTTGGATGGGAAATTGTTGGGGACCTCCCAGGGAGGCCGTGAATTCAATCCCACCCCGGGCTGACCAGTATTTCCTGAGATAATGGGCGTTCTGCACCCCCGCTTGGGGAAATCACAAAAGAGGGGATAACTCCCGAACCCCTTGGAATTTCTGGCCCAAATAAAGTGCGCTGAACTCGGGGGAGCGAGCCCTTTCCAACGATACCCCATTCATTACGATCCCAGCACTTTCGTGAAATCGACCAAAAATATCCAAAGGGGTACCCCTTTGAAAATTTTCCGGTTTTGGGAAAATTCTGGAGTGGCCCTTTTTTGGATGGGAAATTGTTGGGGACCTCCCAGGGAGGCTGTGAATTCAATCCCACCCCGAGCTGACTAGTATTTCCCGAGATAATGGGCGTTCTGCACCCCCCCTTGGGGAAATCACAAAAGAGGGGATACCTCCCGAACCCCTTGGAATTTCTGGCCCAAATAAAGTGCGCTGAACTCGGGGGAGCGAGCCCTTTCCATCGATACCCCATTCATTAAGATCCCAGCACTTTCGTGAAATCAACCAAAAATATCCCAAGGGGTACCCCTTTGAAAATTTTCCGGTTTTGGGAAAATTCTGGAGTGGCCCTTTTTTGGATGGGAAATTGTTGGGGACCTCCCAGGGAGGCTGTGAATTCAATCCCACCCCGGGCTGACTAGTATTTCCCGAGATAATGGGCGTTCTGCACCCCCCCCTTGGGGAAATCACAAAAGAGGGGATACCTCCCGAACCCCTTGGAATTTCTGGCCCAAATAAAGTGCGCTGAACTCGGGGGAGCGAGCCCTTTCCAACGATACCCCATTCATTAAGATCCCAGCACTTTCGTGAAATCGACCAAAAATATCCAAAGGGGTACCCCTTTGAAAATTTTCCGGTTTTGGGAAAATTCTGGAGTGGCCCTTTTTTGGATGGGAAATTGTTGGGGACCTCCCAGGGAGGCTGTGAATTCAATCCCACCCCGGGCTGACCAGTATTTCCCGAGATAATGGGCGTTCTGCACCCCCCCTTGGGGAAATCACAAAAGAGGGGATAACTCCCGAACCCCTTGGAATTTCTGGCCCAAATAAAGTGCGCTGAACTCGGGGGAGCGAGCCCTTTCCAACGATACCCCATTCATTAAGATCCCAGCACTTTCGTGAAATCGACCAAAAATATCCCAAGGGGTACCCCTTTGAAAATTTTCCGGTTTTGGGAAAATTCTGGAGTGGCCCTTTTGTGGATGGGAAATTGTTGGGGACCTCCCAGGGAGGCTGTGAATTCAATCCCACCCCGGGCTGACCAATATTTCCCGAGATAATGGGCGTTCTGCACCCCCCCTTGGGGAAATCACAAAAGAGGGGATAACTCCCGAACCCCTTGGAATTTCTGGCCCAAATAAAGTGCGCTGAACTCGGGGGAGCGAGCCCTTTCCAACGATACCCCATTCATTAAGATCCCAGCACTTTCGTGAAATCGACCAAAAATATCCCAAGGGGTACCCCTTTGAAAATTTTCCGGTTTTGGGAAAATTCTGGAGTGGCCCTTTTTTGGATGGGAAATTGTTGGGGACCTCCCAGGGAGGCTGTGAATTCAATCCCACCCCGGGCTGACTAGTATTTCCCGAGATAATGGGCGTTCTGCACCCCCCCTTGGGGAAATCACAAAAGAGGGGATAACTCCCGAACCCCTTGGAATTTCTGGCCCAAATAAAGTGCGCTGAACTCGGGGGAGCGAGCCCTTTCCAACGATACCCCATTCATTAAGATCCCAGCACTTTCGCGAAATCGACCAAAAATATCCAAAGGGGTACCCCTTTGAAAATTTTCCGGTTTTGGGAAAATTCTGGAGTGGCCCTTTTTTGGATGGGAAATTGTTGGGGACCTCCCAGGGAGGCTGTGAATTCAATCCCACCCCGGGCTGACCAGTATTTCCCGAGATAATGGGCGTTCTGCACCCCCCCTTGGGGAAATCACAAAAGAGGGGATAACTCCCGAACCCCTTGGAATTTCTGGCCCAAATAAAGTGCGCTGAACTCGGGGGAGCGAGCCCTTTCCAACGATACCCCATTCATTAAGATCCCAGCACTTTCGCGAAATCGACCAAAAATATCCAAAGGGGTACCCCTTTGAAAATTTTCCGGTTTTGGGAAAATTCTGGAGTGGCCCTTTTTTGGATGGGAAATTGTTGGGGACCTCCCAGGGAGGCTGTGAATTCAATCCCACCCCGGGCTGACCAGTATTTCCCGAGATAATGGGCGTTCTGCACCCCCCCTTGGGGAAATCACAAAAGAGGGGATAACTCCCGAACCCCTTGGAATTTCTGGCCCAAATAAAGTGCGCTGAACTCGGGGGAGCGAGCCCTTTCCAACGATACCCCATTCATTAAGATCCCAGCACTTTCGCAAAATCGACCAAAAATATCCAAAGGGGTACCCCTTTGAAAATTTTCCGGTTTTGGGAAAATTCTGGAGTGGCCCTTTTTTGGATGGGAAATTGTTGGGGACCTCCCAGGGAGGCTGTGAATTCAATCCCACCCCGGGCTGACTAGTATTTCCCGAGATAATGGGCGTTCTGCACCCCCCCTTGGGGAAATCACAAAAGAGGGGATAACTCCCGAACCCCTTGGAATTTCTGGCCCAAATAAAGTGCGCTGAACTCGGGGGAGCGAGCACTTTCCAACGATACCCCATTCATTAAGATCCCAGCACTTTCGTGAAATCGACCAAAAATATCCCAAGGGGTACCCCTTTGAAAATTTTCCGGTTTTGGGAAAATTCTGGAGTGGCCCTTTTTTGGATGGGAAATTGTTGGGGACCTCCCAGGGAGGCTGTGAATTCAATCCCACCCCGGGCTGACCAGTATTTCCCGAGATAATGGGCGTTCTGCACCCCCCCTTGGGGAAATCACAAAAGAGGGGATAACTCCCGAACCCCTTGGAATTTCTGGCCCAAATAAAGTGCGCTGAACTCGGGGGAGCGAGCCCTTTCCAACGATACCCTATTCATTAAGATCCCAGCACTTTCGTGAAATCGACCAAAAATATCCAAAGGGGTACCCCTTTGAAAATTTTCCGGTTTTGGGAAAATTCTGGAGTGGCCCTTTTTTGGATGGGAAATTGTTGGGGACCTCCCAGGGAGGCTGTGAATTCAATCCCACCCCGGGCTGACCAGTATTTCCCGAGATAATGGGCGTTCTGCACCCCCCCCTTGGGGAAATCACAAAAGAGGGGATAACTCCCGAACCCCTTGGAATTTCTGGCCCAAATAAAGTGCGCTGAACTCGGGGGAGCGAGCCCTTTCCAACGATACCCCATTCATTAAGATCCCAGCACTTTCGTGAAATCGACCAAAAATATCCCAAGGGGTACCCCTTTGAAAATTTTCCGGTTTTGGGAAAATTCTGGAGTGGCCCTTTTTTGGATGGGAAATTGTTGGGGACCTCCCAGGGAGGCTGTGAATTCAATCCCACCCCGGGCTGACCAGTATTTCCCGAGATAATGGGCGTTCTGCACCCCCCCTTGGGGAAATCACAAAAGAGGGGATAACTCCCGAACCCCTTGGAATTTCTGGCCCAAATAAAGTGCGCTGAACTCGGGGGAGCGAGCCCTTTCCAACGATACCCCATTCATTAAGATCCCAGCACTTTCGTGAAATCGACCAAAAATATCCCAAGGGGTACCCCTTTGAAAATTTTCCGGTTTTGGGAAAATTCTGGAGTGGCCCTTTTTTGGATGGGAAATTGTTGGGGACCTCCCAGGGAGGCTGTGAATTCAATCCCACCCCGGGCTGACTAGTATTTCCCGAGATAATGGGCGTTCTGCACCCCCCCCCCTTGGGGAAATCACAAAAGAGGGGATAACTCCCGAACCCCTTGGAATTTCTGGCCCAAATAAAGTGCGCTGAACTCGGGGGAGCGAGCCCTTTCCAACGATACCCCATTCATTAAGATCCCAGCACTTTCGTGAAATCGACCAAAAATATCCCAAGGGGTACCCCTTTGAAAATTTTCCGGTTTTGGGAAAATTCTGGAGTGGCCCTTTTTTGGATGGGAAATTGTTGGGGACCTCCCAGGGAGGCTGTGAATTCAATCCCACCCCGGGCTGACCAGTATTTCCCGAGATAATGGGCGTTCTGCACCCCCCCTTGGGGAAATCACAAAAGAGGGGATAACTCCCGAACCCCTTGGAATTTCTGGCCCAAATAAAGTGCGCTGAACTCGGGGGAGCGAGCCCTTTCCAACGATACCCCATTCATTAAGATCCCAGCACTTTCGTGAAATCGACCAAAAATATCCCAAGGGGTACCCCTTTGAAAATTTTCCGGTTTTGGGAAAATTCTGGAGTGGCCCTTTTTTGGATGGGAAATTGTTGGGGACCTCCCAGGGAGGCTGTGAATTCAATCCCACCCCGGGCTGACTAGTATTTCCCGAGATAATGGGCGTTCTGCACCCCCCCTTGGGGAAATCACAAAAGAGGGGATAACTCCCGAACCCCTTGGAATTTCTGGCCCAAATAAAGTGCGCTGAACTCGGGGGAGCGAGCACTTTCCAACGATACCCCATTCATTAAGATCCCAGCACTTTCATGAAATCGACCAAAAATATCCCAAGGGGTACCCCTTTGAAAATTTTCCGGTTTTGGGAAAATTCTGGAGTGGCCCTTTTTTGGATGGGAAATTGTTGGGGACCTCCCAGGGAGGCTGTGAATTCAATCCCACCCCGGGCTGACCAGTATTTCCCGAGATAATGGGCGTTCTGCACCCCCCCTTGGGGAAATCACAAAAGAGGGGATAACTCCCGAACCCCTTGGAATTTCTGGCCCAAATAAAGTGCGCTGAACTCGGGGGAGCGAGCCCTTTCCAACGATACCCTATTCATTAAGATCCCAGCACTTTCGTGAAATCGACCAAAAATATCCCAAGGGGTACCCCTTTGAAAATTTTCCGGTTTTGGGAAAATTCTGGAGTGGCCCTTTTTTGGATGGGAAATTGTTGGGGACCTCCCAGGGAGGCTGTGAATTCAATCCCACCCCGGGCTGACCAGTATTTCCCGAGATAATGGGCGTTCTGCACCCCCCCTTGGGGAAATCACAAAAGAGGGGATAACTCCCGAACCCCTTGGAATTTCTGGCCCAAATAAAGTGCGCTGAACTCGGGGGAGCGAGCCCTTTCCAACGATACCCCATTCATTAAGATCCCAGCACTTTCGTGAAATCGACCAAAAATATCCAAAGGGGTACCCCTTTGAAAATTTTCCGGTTTTGGGAAAATTCTGGAGTGGCCCTTTTTTGGATGGGAAATTGTTGGGGACCTCCCAGGGAGGCTGTGAATTCAATCCCACCCCGGGCTGACCAGTATTTCCCGAGATAATGGGCGTTCTGCACCCCCCCTTGGGGAAATCACAAAAGAGGGGATAACTCCCGAACCCCTTGGAATTTCTGGCCCAAATAAAGTGCGCTGAACTCGGGGGAGCGAGCCCTTTCCAACGATACCCCATTCATTAAGATCCCAGCACTTTCGCGAAATCGACCAAAAATATCCCAAGGGGTACCCCTTTGAAAATTTTCCGGTTTTGGGAAAATTCTGGAGTGGCCCTTTTTTGGATGGGAAATTGTTGGGGACCTCCCAGGGAGGCTGTGAATTCAATCCCACCCCGGGCTGACTAGTATTTCCCGAGATAATGGGCGTTCTGCACCCCCCCTTGGGGAAATCACAAAAGAGGGGATAACTCCCGAACCCCTTGGAATTTCTGGCCCAAATAAAGTGCGCTGAACCCGGGGGAGCGAGCCCTTTCCAACGATACCCTATTCATTAAGATCCCAGCACTTTCGTGAAATCGACCAAAAATATCCAAAGGGGTACCCCTTTGAAAATTTTCCGGTTTTGGGAAAATTCTGGAGTGGCCCTTTTTTGGATGGGAAATTGTTGGGGACCTCCCAGGGAGGCTGTGAATTCAATCCCACCCCGGGCTGACCAGTATTTCCCGAGATAATGGGCGTTCTGCACCCCCCCTTGGGGAAATCACAAAAGAGGGGATAACTCCCGAACCCCTTGGAATTTCTGGCCCAAATAAAGTGCGCTGAACTCGGGGGAGCGAGCCCTTTCCAACGATACCCTATTCATTAAGATCCCAGCACTTTCGTGAAATCGACCAAAAATATCCAAAGGGGTACCCCTTTGAAAATTTTCCGGTTTTGGGAAAATTCTGGAGTGGCCCTTTTTTGGATGGGAAATTGTTGGGGACCTCCCAGGGAGGCTGTGACCCGGGCTGACCAGTATTTCCCGAGATAATGGGCGTTCTGCACCCCCCCCTTGGGGAAATCACAAAAGAGGGGATAACTCCCGAACCCCTTGGAATTTCTGGACCAAATAAAGTGCGCTGAACTCGGGGGAGCGAGCCCTTTCCAACGATACCCCATTCATTAAGATCCCAGCACTTTCGTGAAATCGACCAAAAATATCCAAAGGGGTACCCCTTTGAAAATTTTCCGGTTTTGGGAAAATTCTGGAGTGGCCCTTTTTTGGATGGGAAATTGTTGGGGACCTCCCAGGGAGGCTGTGAATTCAATCCCACCCCGGGCTGACCAGTATTTCCCGAGATAATGGGCGTTCTGCACCCCCCCTTGGGGAAATCACAAAAGAGGGGATAACTCCCGAACCCCTTGGAATTTCTGGCCCAAATAAAGTGCGCTGAACTCGGGGGAGCGAGCCCTTTCCAACGATACCCTATTCATTAAGATCCCAGCACTTTCGTGAAATCGACCAAAAATATCCCAAGGGGTACCCCTTTGAAAATTTTCCGGTTTTGGGAAAATTCTGGAGTGGCCCTTTTTTGGATGGGAAATTGTTGGGGACCTCCCAGGGAGGCTGTGAATTCAATCCCACCCCGGGCTGACCAGTATTTCCCGAGATAATGGGCGTTCTGCACCCCCCCTTGGGGAAATCACAAAAGAGGGGATAACTCCCGAACCCCTTGGAATTTCTGGACCAAATAAAGTGCGCTGAACTCGGGGGAGCGAGCCCTTTCCAACGATACCCCATTCATTAAGATCCCAGCACTTTCGTGAAATCGACCAAAAATATCCAAAGGGGTACCCCTTTGAAAATTTTCCGGTTTTGGGAAAATTCTGGAGTGGCCCTTTTTTGGATGGGAAATTGTTGGGGACCTCCCAGGGAGGCTGTGAATTCAATCCCACCCCGGGCTGACCAGTATTTCCCGAGATAATGGGCGTTCTGCACCCCCCTTGGGGAAATCACAAAAGAGGGGATAACTCCCGAACCCCTTGGAATTTCTGGCCCAAATAAAGTGCGCTGAACTCGGGGGAGCGAGCACTTTCCAACGATACCCCATTCATTAAGATCCCAGCACTTTCGTGAAATCGACCAAAAATATCCCAAGGGGTACCCCTTTGAAAATTTTCCGGTTTTGGGAAAATTCTGGAGTGGCCCTTTTTTGGACGGGAAATTGTTGGGGACCTCCCAGGGAGGCTGTGAATTCAATCCCACCCCGGGCTGACCAGTATTTCCCGAGATAATGGGCGTTCTGCACCCCCCCTTGGGGAAATCACAAAAGAGGGGATAACTCCCGAACCCCTTGGAATTTCTGGCCCAAATAAAGTGCGCTGAACTCGGGGGAGCGAGCCCTTTCCAACGATACCCCATTCATTAAGATCCCAGCACTTTCGCAAAATCGACCAAAAATATCCAAAGGGGTACCCCTTTGAAAATTTTCCGGTTTTGGGAAAATTCTGGAGTGGCCCTTTTTTGGATGGGAAATTGTTGGGGACCTCCCAGGGAGGCTGTGAATTCAATCCCACCCCGGGCTGACCAGTATTTCCCGAGATAATGGGCGTTCTGCACCCCCCCTTGGGGAAATCACAAAAGAGGGGATAACTCCCGAACCCCTTGGAATTTCTGGACCAAATAAAGTGCGCTGAACTCGGGGGAGCGAGCCCTTTCCAACGATACCCCATTCATTAAGATCCCAGCACTTTCGTGAAATCGACCAAAAATATCCAAAGGGGTACCCCTTTGAAAATTTTCCGGTTTTGGGAAAATTCTGGAGTGGCCCTTTTTTGGATGGGAAATTGTTGGGGACCTCCCAGGGAGGCTGTGAATTCAATCCCACCCCGGGCTGACCAGTATTTCCCGAGATAATGGGCGTTCTGCACCCCCCTTGGGGAAATCACAAAAGAGGGGATAACTCCCGAACCCCTTGGAATTTCTGGACCAAATAAAGTGCGCTGAACTCGGGGGAGCGAGCCCTTTCCAACGATACCCCATTCATTAAGATCCCAGCACTTTCGTGAAATCGACCAAAAATATCCAAAGGGGTACCCCTTTGAAAATTTTCCGGTTTTGGGAAAATTCTGGAGTGGCCCTTTTTTGGATGGGAAATTGTTGGGGACCTCCCAGGGAGGCTGTGAATTCAATCCCACCCCGGGCTGACTAGTATTTCCCGAGATAATGGGCGTTCTGCACCCCCCCTTGGGGAAATCACAAAAGAGGGGATAACTCCCGAACCCCTTGGAATTTCTGGCCCAAATAAAGTGCGCTGAACTCGGGGGAGCGAGCACTTTCCAACGATACCCCATTCATTAAGATCCCAGCACTTTCGTGAAATCGACCAAAAATATCCCAAGGGGTACCCCTTTGAAAATTTTCCGGTTTTGGGAAAATTCTGGAGTGGCCCTTTTTTGGATGGGAAATTGTTGGGGACCTCCCAGGGAGGCTGTGAATTCAATCCCACCCCGGGCTGACCAGTATTTCCCGAGATAATGGGCGTTCTGCACCCCCCCTTGGGGAAATCACAAAAGAGGGGATAACTCCCGAACCCCTTGGAAGTTCTGGCCCAAATAAAGTGCGCTGAACTCGGGGGAGCGAGCCCTTTCCAACGATACCCCATTCATTAAGATCCCAGCACTTTCGTGAAATCGACCAAAAATATCCCAAGGGGTACCCCTTTGAAAATTTTCCGGTTTTGGGAAAATTCTGGAGTGGCCCTTTTTTGGACGGGAAATTGTTGGGGACCTCCCAGGGAGGCTGTGAATTCAATCCCACCCCGGGCTGACCAGTATTTCCCGAGATAATGGGCGTTCTGCACCCCCCCTTGGGGAAATCACAAAAGAGGGGATAACTCCCGAACCCCTTGGAAGTTCTGGCCCAAATAAAGTGCGCTGAACTCGGGGGAGCGAGCCCTTTCCAACGATACCCCATTCATTAAGATCCCAGCACTTTCGTGAAATCGACCAAAAATATCCCAAGGGGTACCCCTTTGAAAATTTTCCGGTTTTGGGAAAATTCTGGAGTGGCCCTTTTTTGGATGGGAAATTGTTGGGGACCTCGCAGGGAGGCTGTGAATTCAATCCCACCCCGGGCTGACCAGTATTTCCCGAGATAATGGGCGTTCTGCAGCCCCCCTTGGGGAAATCACAAAAGAGGGGATAACTCCCGAACCCCTTGGAATTTCTGGCCCAAATAAAGTGCGCTGAACTCGGGGGAGCGAGCCCTTTCCAACGATACCCCATTCATTAAGATCCCAGCACTTTCGTGAAATCGACCAAAAATATCCCAAGGGGTACCCCTTTGAAAATTTTCCGGTTTTGGGAAAATTCTGGAGTGGTCCTTTTTTGGATGGGAAATTGTTGGGGACCTCCCAGGGAGGCTGTGAATTCAATCCCACCCCGGGCTGACCAGTATTTCCCGAGATAATGGGCGTTGTGCACCCCCCCCCCCCTTGGGGAAATCACAAAAGAGGGGATAACTCCCGAACCCCTTGGAATTTCTGGACCAAATAAAGTGCGCTGAACTCGGGGGAGCGAGCCCTTTCCAACGATACCCCATTCATTAAGATCCCAGCACTTTCGTGAAATCGACCAAAAATATCCCAAGGGGTACCCCTTTGAAAATTTTCCGGTTTTGGGAAAATTCTGGAGTGGCCCTTTTTTGGATGGGAAATTGTTGGGGACCTCCCAGGGAGGCTGTGAATTCAATCCCACCCCGGGCTGA
The DNA here is from genome assembly GCA_949987705.1 of Thereva unica. Lineage (NCBI taxonomy): Eukaryota > Metazoa > Arthropoda > Insecta > Diptera > Therevidae > Thereva > Thereva unica. Next base: position 6,375,000 of record OX465286.1, read on the forward strand.
CCAGTATTTCCCGAGATAATGGGCGTTGTGCACCCCCCCCCCCCTTGGGGAAATCACAAAAGAGGGGAGAACTCCCGAACCCCTTGGAAGTTCTGGCCCAAATAAAGTGCGCTGATCTCGGGGGAGCGAGCCCTTTCCAACGATACCCCATTCATTAAGATCCCAGCACTTTCGTGAAATCGACCAAAAATATCCAAAGGGGTACCCCTTTGAAAATTTTCCGGTTTTGGGAAAATTCTGGAGTGGCCCTTTTTTGGATGGGAAATTGTTGGGGACCTCCCAGGGAGGCTGTGAATTCAATTCCACCTCGGGCTGACCAGTATTTCCCAAGATAATGGGCGTTCTGCAGCCCCCCTTGGGGAAATCACAAAAGAGGGGATAACTCCCGAACCCCTTGGAATTTCTGGCCCAAAAAAAGTGCGCTGAACTCGGGGGAGCGAGCCCTTTCCAACGATACCCCATTCATTAAGATCCCAGCACTTTCGTGAAATCGACCAAAAATATCCCAAGGGGTACCCCTTTGAAAATTTTCCGGTTTTGGGAAAATTCTGGAGTGGCCCTTTTTTGGATGGGAAATTGTTGGGGACCTCGCAGGGAGGCTGTGAATTCAATTCCACCTCGGGCTGACCAGTATTTCCCGAGATAATGGGCGTTCTGCAGCCCCCCTTGGGGAAATCACAAAAGAGGGGATAACTCCCGAACCCCTTGGAATTTCTGGCCCAAATAAAGTGCGCTGAACTCGGGGGAGCGAGCCCTTTCCAACGATACCCCATTCATTAAGATCCCAGCGCTTTCGTGAAATCGACCAAAAGGGGAAATCACAAAAGAGGGGATAACTCCCGAACCCCTTGGAAGTTCTGGCCCAAATAAAGTGCGCTGAACTCGGGGGAGCGAGCCCTTTCCAACGATACCCCATTCATTAAGATCCCAGCACTTTCGTGAAATCGACCACAAATATCCCAAGGGGTACCCCTTTGAAAATTTTCCGGTTTTGGGAAAATTCTGGAGTGGCCCTTTTTTGGATGGGAAATTGTTGGGGACCTCCCAGGGAGGCTGTGAATTCAATCCCACCCCGGGCTGACCAGTATTTCCCGAGATAATGGGCGTTCTGCAGCCCCCCTTGGGGAAATCACAAAAGAGGGGATAACTCCCGAACCCCTTGGAATTTCTGGCCCAAATAAAGTGCGCTGAACTCGGGGGAGCGAGCCCTTTCCAACGATACCCCATTCATTAAGATCCCAGCACTTTCGTGAAATCGACCAAAAATATCCCAAGGGGTACCCCTTTGAAAATTTTCCGGTTTTGGGAAAATTCTGGAGTGGCCCTTTTTTGGATGGGAAATTGTTGGGGACCTCCCAGGGAGGCTGTGAATTCAATCCCACCCCGGGCTGACCAGTATTTCCCGAGATAATGGGCGTTCTGCACCCCCCCTTGGGGAAATCACAAAAGAGGGGATAACTCCCGAACCCCTTGGAAGTTCTGGCCCAAATAAAGTGCGCTGAACTCGGGGGAGCGAGCCCTTTCCAACGATACCCCATTCATTAAGACCCCAGCACTTTCGTGAAATCGACCAAAAATATCCCAAGGGGTACCCCTTTGAAAATTTTCCGGTTTTGGGAAAATTCTGGAGTGGCCCTTTTTTGGATGGGAAATTGTTGGGGACCTCCCAGGGAGGCTGTGAATTCAATCCCACCCCGGGCTGACCAGTATTTCCCGAGATAATGGGCGTTCTGCAGCCCCCCTTGGGGAAATCACAAAAGAGGGGATAACTCCCGAACCCCTTGGAATTTCTGGCCCAAATAAAGTGCGCTGAACTCGGGGGAGCGAGCCCTTTCCAACGATACCCCATTCATTAAGATCCCAGCACTTTCGTGAAATCGACCAAAAATATCCCAAGGGGTACCCCTTTGAAAATTTTCCGGTTTTGGGAAAATTCTGGAGTGGCCCTTTTTTGGATGGGAAATTGTTGGGGACCTCCCAGGGAGGCTGTGAATTCAATCCCACCCCGGGCTGACCAGTATTTCCCGAGATAATGGGCGTTCTGCAGCCCCCCTTGGGGAAATCACAAAAGAGGGGATAACTCCCGAACCCCTTGGAATTTCTGGCCCAAATAAAGTGCGCTGAACTCGGGGGAGCGAGCCCTTTCCAACGATACCCCATTCATTAAGATCCCAGCACTTTCGTGAAATCGACCAAAAATATCCCAAGGGGTACCCCTTTGAAAATTTTCCGGTTTTGGGAAAATTCTGGAGTGGCCCTTTTTTGGATGGGAAATTGTTGGGGACCTCCCAGGGAGGCTGTGAATTCAATCCCACCCCGGGCTGACCAGTATTTCCCGAGATAATGGGCGTTCTGCACCCCCCCTTGGGGAAATCACAAAAGAGGGGATAACTCCCGAACCCCTTGGAATTTCTGGCCCAAATAAAGTGCGCTGAACTCGGGGGAGCGAGCCCTTTCCAACGATACCCCATTCATTAAGATCCCAGCACTTTCGTGAAATCGACCAAAAATATCCCAAGGGGTACCCCTTTGAAAATTTTTCGGTTTTGGGAAAATTCTGGAGTGGCCCTTTTTTGGATGGGAAATTGTTGGGGACCTCCCAGGGAGGCTGTGAATTCAATCCCACCCCGGGCTGACCAGTATTTCCCGAGATAATGGGCGTTCTGCACCCCCCCTTGGGGAAATCACAAAAGAGGGGATAACTCCCGAACCCCTTGGAAGTTCTGGCCCAAATAAAGTGCGCTGAACTCGGGGGAGCGAGCCCTTTCCAACGATACCCCATTCATTAAGATCCCAGCACTTTCGTGAAATCGACCAAAAATATCCCAAGGGGTACCCCTTTGAAAATTTTCCGGTTTTGGGAAAATTCTGGAGTGGCCCTTTTTTGGATGGGAAATTGTTGGGGACCTCCCAGGGAGGCTGTGAATTCAATCCCACCCCGGGCTGACCAGTATTTCCCGAGATAATGGGCGTTCTGCAGCCCCCCTTGGGGAAATCACAAAAGAGGGGATAACTCCCGAACCCCTTGGAATTTCTGGCCCAAATAAAGTGCGCTGAACTCGGGGGAGCGAGCCCTTTCCAACGATACCCCATTCATTAAGATCCCAGCACTTTCGTGAAATCGACCAAAAATATCCCAAGGGGTACCCCTTTGAAAATTTTCCGGTTTTGGGAAAATTCTGGAGTGGCCCTTTTTTGGATGGGAAAATGTTGGGGACCTCCCAGGGAGGCTGTGAATTCAATCCCACCCCGGGCTGACCAGTATTTCTCGAGATAATGGGCGTTGTGCACCCCCCCCTTGGGGAAATCACAAAAGAGGGGATAACTCCCGAACCCCTTGGAATTTCTGGACCAAATAAAGTGCGCTGAACTCGGGGGAGCGAGCCCTTTCCAACGATACCCCATTCATTAAGATCCCAGCACTTTCGTGAAATCGACCAAAAATATCCCAAGGGGTACCCCTTTGAAAATTTTCCGGTTTTGGGAAAATTCTGGAGTGGCCCTTTTTTGGATGGGAAATTGTTGGGGACCTCCCAGGGAGGCTGTGAATTCAATCCCACCCCGGGCTGACCAGTATTTCTCGAGATAATGGGCGTTGTGCACCCCCCCCCTTGGGGAAATCACAAAAGAGGGGATAACTCCCGAACCCCTTGGAATTTCTGGACCAAATAAAGTGCGCTGAACTCGGGGGAGCGAGCCCTTTCCAACGATACCCCATTCATTAAGATCCCAGCACTTTCGTGAAATCGACCAAAAATATCCCAAGGGGTACCCCTTTGAAAATTTTCCGGTTTTGGGAAAATTCTGGAGTGGCCCTTTTTTGGATGGGAAATTGTTGGGGACCTCCCAGGGAGGCTGTGAATTCAATCCCACCCCGGGCTGACCAGTATTTCCCGAGATAATGGGCGTTCTGCACCCCCCCTTGGGGAAATCACAAAAGAGGGGATAACTCCCGAACCCCTTGGAAGTTCTGGCCCAAATAAAGTGCGCTGAACTCGGGGGAGCGAGCCCTTTCCAACGATACCCCATTCATTAAGATCCCAGCACTTTCGTGAAATCGACCAAAAATATCCCAAGGGGTACCCCTTTGAAAATTTTCCGGTTTTGGGAAAATTCTGGAGTGGCCCTTTTTTGGATGGTAAATTGTTGGGGACCTCCCAGGGAGGCTGTGAATTCAATCCCACCCCGGGCTGACCAGTATTTCCCGAGATAATGGGCGTTCTGCACCCCCCCTTGGGGAAATCACAAAAGAGGGGATAACTCCCGAACCCCTTGGAATTTCTGGACCAAATAAAGTGCGCTGAACTCGGGGGAGCGAGCCCTTTCCAACGATACCCCATTCATTAAGATCCCAGCACTTTCGTGAAATCGACCAAAAATATCCCAAGGGGTACCCCTTTGAAAATTTTCCGGTTTTGGGAAAATTCTGGAGTGGCCCTTTTTTGGATGGGAAATTGTTGGGGACCTCCCAGGGAGGCTGTGAATTCAATCCCACCCCGGGCTGACCAGTATTTCCCAAGATAATGGGCGTTCTGCAGCCCCCCTTGGGGAAATCACAAAAGAGGGGATAACTCCCGAACCCCTTGGAATTTCTGGACCAAATAAAGTGCGCTGAACTCGGGGGAGCGAGCCCTTTCCAACGATACCCCATTCATTAAGATCCCAGCACTTTCGTGAAATCGACCAAAAATATCCCAAGGGGTACCCCTTTGAAAATTTTCCGGTTTTGGGAAAATTCTGGAGTGGCCCTTTTTTGGATGGGAAATTGTTGGGGACCTCCCAGGGAGGCTGTGAATTCAATTCCACCCCGGGCTGACCAGTATTTCCCAAGATAATGGGCGTTCTGCAGCCCCCCTTGGGGAAATCACCAAAGAGGGGATAACTCCCGAACCCCTTGGAATTTCTGGACCAAATAAAGTGCGCTGAACTCGGGGGAGCGAGCCCTTTCCAACGATACCCCATTCATTAAGATCCCAGCACTTTCGTGAAATCGACCAAAAATATCCCAAGGGGTACCCCTTTGAAAATTTTCCGGTTTTGGGAAAATTCTGGAGTGGCCCTTTTTTGGATGGGAAATTGTTGGGGACCTCCCAGGGAGGCTGTGAATTCAATCCCACCCCGGGCTGACCAGTATTTCCCGAGATAATGGGCGTTCTGCACCCCCCCTTGGGGAAATCACAAAAGAGGGGATAACTCCCGAACCCCTTGGAATTTCTGGACCAAATAAAGTGCGCTGAACTCGGGGGAGCGAGCCCTTTCCAACGATACCCCATTCATTAAGATCCCAGCACTTTCGTGAAATCGACCAAAAATATCCCAAGGGGTACCCCTTTGAAAATTTTCCGGTTTTGGGAAAATTCTGGAGTGGCCCTTTTTTGGATGGGAAATTGTTGGGGACCTCCCAGGGAGGCTGTGAATTCAATCCCACCCCGGGCTGACCAGTATTTCCCAAGATAATGGGCGTTCTGCAGCCCCCCTTGGGGAAATCACAAAAGAGGGGATAACTCCCGAACCCCTTGGAATTTCTGGACCAAATAAAGTGCGCTGAACTCGGGGGAGCGAGCCCTTTCCAACGATACCCCATTCATTAAGATCCCAGCACTTTCGTGAAATCGACCAAAAATATCCCAAGGGGTACCCCTTTGAAAATTTTCCGGTTTTGGGAAAATTCTGGAGTGGCCCTTTTTTGGATGGGAAATTGTTGGGGACCTCCCAGGGAGGCTGTGAATTCAATCCCACCCCGGGCTGACCAGTATTTCCCGAGATAATGGGCGTTCTGCACCCCCCCTTGGGGAAATCACAAAAGAGGGGATAACTCCCGAACCCCTTGGAATTTCTGGACGAAATAAAGTGCGCTGAACTCGGGGGAGCGAGCCCTTTCCAACGATACCCCATTCATTAAGATCCCAGCACTTTCGTGAAATCGACCAAAAATATCCCAAGGGGTACCCCTTTGAAAATTTTCCGGTTTTGGGAAAATTCTGGAGTGGCCCTTTTTTGGATGGGAAATTGTTGGGGACCTCCCAGGGAGGCTGTGAATTCAATTCCACCCCGGGCTGACCAGTATTTCCCAAGATAATGGGCGTTCTGCAGCCCCCCTTGGGGAAATCACAAAAGAGGGGATAACTCCCGAACCCCTTGGAATTTCTGGACCAAATAAAGTGCGCTGAACTCGGGGGAGCGAGCCCTTTCCAACGATACCCCATTCATTAAGATCCCAGCACTTTCGTGAAATCGACCAAAAATATCCCAAGGGGTACCCCTTTGAAAATTTTCCGGTTTTGGGAAAATTCTGGAGTGGCCCTTTTTTGGATGGGAAATTGTTGGGGACCTCCCAGGGAGGCTGTGAATTCAATCCCACCCCGGGCTGACCAGTATTTCCCGAGATAATGGGCGTTCTGCACCCCCCTTGGGGAAATCACAAAAGAGGGGATAACTCCCGAACCCCTTGGAATTTCTGGCCCAAATAAAGTGCGCTGAACTCGGGGGAGCGAGCCCTTTCCAACGATACCCCATTCATTAAGATCCCAGCACTTTCGTGAAATCGACCAAAAATATCCCAAAGGGTACCCCTTTGAAAATTTTCCGGTTTTGGGAAAATTCTGGAGTGGCCCTTTTTTGGATGGGAAATTGTTGGGGACCTCCCAGGGAGGCTGTGAATTCAATCCCACCCCGGGCTGACCAGTATTTCCCGAGATAATGGGCGTTCTGCACCCCCCTTGGGGAAATCACAAAAGAGGGGATAACTCCCGAACCCCTTGGAATTTCTGGCCCAAATAAAGTGCGCTGAACTCGGGGGAGCGAGCCCTTTCCAACGATACCCCATTCATTACGATCCCAGCACTTTCGTGAAATCGACCAAAAATATCCAAAGGGGTACCCCTTTGAAAATTTTCCGGTTTTGGGAAAATTCTGGAGTGGCCCTTTTTTGGATGGGAAATTGTTGGGGACCTCCCAGGGAGGCTGTGAATTCAATCCCACCCCGGGCTGACCAGTATTTCCCGAGATAATGGGCGTTGTGCACCCCCCCCCCCCTTGGGGAAATCACAAAAGAGGGGATAACTCCCGAACCCCTTGGAATTTCTGGACCAAATAAAGTGCGCTGAACTCGGGGGAGCGAGCCCTTTCCAACGATACCCCATTCATTAAGATCCCAGCACTTTCGTGAAATCGACCAAAAATATCCCAAGGGGTACCCCTTTGAAAATTTTCCGGTTTTGGGAAAATTCTGGAGTGGCCCTTTTTTGGATGGGAAATTGTTGGGGACCTCCCAGGGAGGCTGTGAATTCAATCCCACCCCGGGCTGACCAGTATTTCCCGAGATAATGGGCGTTCTGCACCCCCCCTTGGGGAAATCACAAAAGAGGGGATAACTCCCGAACCCCTTGGAATTTCTGGACCAAATAAAGTGCGCTGAACTCGGGGGAGCGAGCCCTTTCCAACGATACCCCATTCATTAAGATCCCAGCACTTTCGTGAAATCGACCAAAAATATCCCAAGGGGTACCCCTTTGAAAATTTTCCGGTTTTGGGAAAATTCTGGAGTGGCCCTTTTTTGGATGGGAAATTGTTGGGGACCTCCCAGGGAGGCTGTGAATTCAATTCCACCCCGGGCTGACCAGTATTTCCCAAGATAATGGGCGTTCTGCAGCCCCCCTTGGGGAAATCACAAAAGAGGGGATAACTCCCGAACCCCTTGGAATTTCTGGACCAAATAAAGTGCGCTGAACTCGGGGGAGCGAGCCCTTTCCAACGATACCCCATTCATTAAGATCCCAGCACTTTCGTGAAATCGACCAAAAATATCCCAAGGGGTACCCCTTTGAAAATTTTCCGGTTTTGGGAAAATTCTGGAGTGGCCCTTTTTTGGATGGGAAATTGTTGGGGACCTCCCAGGGAGGCTGTGAATTCAATCCCACCCCGGGCTGACCAGTATTTCCCGAGATAATGGGCGTTCTGCACCCCCCTTGGGGAAATCACAAAAGAGGGGATAACTCCCGAACCCCTTGGAATTTCTGGCCCAAATAAAGTGCGCTGAACTCGGGGGAGCGAGCCCTTTCCAACGATACCCCATTCATTAAGATCCCAGCACTTTCGTGAAATCGACCAAAAATATCCCAAAGGGTACCCCTTTGAAAATTTTCCGGTTTTGGGAAAATTCTGGAGTGGCCCTTTTTTGGATGGGAAATTGTTGGGGACCTCCCAGGGAGGCTGTGAATTCAATCCCACCCCGGGCTGACCAGTATTTCCCGAGATAATGGGCGTTCTGCACCCCCCTTGGGGAAATCACAAAAGAGGGGATAACTCCCGAACCCCTTGGAATTTCTGGCCCAAATAAAGTGCGCTGAACTCGGGGGAGCGAGCCCTTTCCAACGATACCCCATTCATTACGATCCCAGCACTTTCGTGAAATCGACCAAAAATATCCAAAGGGGTACCCCTTTGAAAATTTTCCGGTTTTGGGAAAATTCTGGAGTGGCCCTTTTTTGGATGGGAAATTGTTGGGGACCTCCCAGAGAGGCTGTGAATTCAATTCCACCCCGGGCTGACCAGTATTTCCCGAGATAATGGGCGTTCTGCACCCCCCCTTGGGGAAATCACAAAAGAGGGGATAACTCCCGAACCCCTTGGAATTTCTGGCCCAAATAAAGTGCGCTGAACTCGGGGGAGCGAGCCCTTTCCAACGATACCCCATTCATTACGATCCCAGCACTTTCGTGAAATCGACCAAAAATATCCAAAGGGGTACCCCTTTGAAAATTTTCCGGTTTTGGGAAAATTCTGGAGTGGCCCTTTTTTGGATGGGAAATTGTTGGGGACCTCCCAGGGAGGCTGTGAATTCAATCCCACCCCGGGCTGACCAGTATTTCCCAAGATAATGGGCGTTCTGCAGCCCCCCTTGGGGAAATCACAAAAGAGGGGATAACTCCCGAACCCCTTGGAATTTCTGGACCAAATAAAGTGCGCTGAACTCGGGGGAGCGAGCCCTTTCCAACGATACCCCATTCATTAAGATCCCAGCACTTTCGTGAAATCGACCAAAAATATCCCAAGGGGTACCCCTTTGAAAATTTTCCGGTTTTGGGAAAATTCTGGAGTGGCCCTTTTTTGGATGGGAAATTGTTGGGGACCTCCCAGGGAGGCTGTGAATTCAATTCCACCCCGGGCTGACCAGTATTTCCCAAGATAATGGGCGTTCTGCAGCCCCCCTTGGGGAAATCACCAAAGAGGGGATAACTCCCGAACCCCTTGGAATTTCTGGACCAAATAAAGTGCGCTGAACTCGGGGGAGCGAGCCCTTTCCAACGATACCCCATTCATTAAGATCCCAGCACTTTCGTGAAATCGACCAAAAATATCCCAAGGGGTACCCCTTTGAAAATTTTCCGGTTTTGGGAAAATTCTGGAGTGGCCCTTTTTTGGATGGGAAATTGTTGGGGACCTCCCAGGGAGGCTGTGAATTCAATCCCACCCCGGGCTGACCAGTATTTCCCGAGATAATGGGCGTTCTGCACCCCCCCTTGGGGAAATCACAAAAGAGGGGATAACTCCCGAACCCCTTGGAATTTCTGGACCAAATAAAGTGCGCTGAACTCGGGGGAGCGAGCCCTTTCCAACGATACCCCATTCATTAAGATCCCAGCACTTTCGTGAAATCGACCAAAAATATCCCAAGGGGTACCCCTTTGAAAATTTTCCGGTTTTGGGAAAATTCTGGAGTGGCCCTTTTTTGGATGGTAAATTGTTGGGGACCTCCCAGGGAGGCTGTGAATTCAATCCCACCCCGGGCTGACCAGTATTTCCCGAGATAATGGGCGTTCTGCACCCCCCCTTGGGGAAATCACAAAAGAGGGGATAACTCCCGAACCCCTTGGAATTTCTGGACCAAATAAAGTGCGCTGAACTCGGGGGAGCGAGCCCTTTCCAACGATACCCCATTCATTAAGATCCCAGCACTTTCGTGAAATCGACCAAAAATATCCCAAGGGGTACCCCTTTGAAAATTTTCCGGTTTTGGGAAAATTCTGGAATGGCCCTTTTTTGGATGGGAAATTGTTGGGGACCTCCCAGGGAGGCTGTGAATTCAATCCCACCCCGGGCTGACCAGTATTTCTCGAGATAATGGGCGTTGTGCACCCCCCCCCCCCCTTGGGGAAATCACAAAAGAGGGGATAACTCCCGAACCCCTTGGAATTTCTGGACCAAATAAAGTGCGCTGAACTCGGGGGAGCGAGCCCTTTACAACGATACCCCATTCATTAAGATCCCAGCACTTTCGTGAAATCGACCAAAAATATCCCAAGGGGTACCCCTTTGAAAATTTTCCGGTTTTGGGAAAATTCTGGAGTGGCCCTTTTTTGGATGGGAAATTGTTGGGGACCTCCCAGGGAGGCTGTGAATTCAATCCCACCCCGGGCTGACCAGTATTTCCCGAGATAATGGGCGTTCTGCACCCCCCCTTGGGGAAATCACAAAAGAGGGGATAACTCCCGAACCCCTTGGAATTTCTGGACCAAATAAAGTGCGCTGAACTCGGGGGAGCGAGCCCTTTCCAACGATACCCCATTCATTAAGATCCCAGCACTTTCGTGAAATCGACCAAAAATATCCCCCCTTTGAAAATTTTCCGGTTTTGGGAAAATTCTGGAGTGGCCCTTTTTTGGATGGGAAATTGTTGGGGACCTCCCAGGGAGGCTGTGAATTCAATCCCACCCCGGGCTGACCAGTATTTCCCGAGATAATGGGCGTTCTGCAGCCCCCCTTGGGGAAATCACAAAAGAGGGGATAACTCCCGAACCCCTTGGAATTTCTGGACCAAATAAAGTGCGCTGAACTCGGGGGAGCGAGCCCTTTCCAACGATACCCCATTCATTAAGATCCCAGCACTTTCGTGAAATCGACCAAAAATATCCCAAGGGGTACCCCTTTGAAAATTTTCCGGTTTTGGGAAAATTCTGGAGTGGCCCTTTTTTGGATGGGAAATTGTTGGGGACCTCCCAGGGAGGCTGTGAATTCAATCCCACCCCGGGCTGACCAGTATTTCCCGAGATAATGGGCGTTGTGCACCCCCCCCCCCTTGGGGAAATCACAAAAGAGGGGATAACTCCCGAACCCCTTGGAATTTCTGGACCAAATAAAGTGCGCTGAACTCGGGGGAGCGAGCCCTTTCCAACGATACCCCATTCATTAAGATCCCAGCACTTTCGTGAAATCGACCAAAAATATCCCAAGGGGTACCCCTTTGAAAATTTTCCGGTTTTGGGAAAATTCTGGAGTGGCCCTTTTTTGGATGGGAAATTGTTGGGGACCTCCCAGGGAGTCTGTGAATTCAATCCCACCCCGGGCTGACCAGTATTTCCCGAGATAATGGGCGTTCTGCACCCCCCTTGGGGAAATCACAAAAGAGGGGATAACTCCCGAACCCCTTGGAATTTCTGGCCCAAATAAAGTGCGCTGAACTCGGGGGAGCGAGCCCTTTCCAACGATACCCCATTCATTAAGATCCCAGCACTTTCGTGAAATCGACCAAAAATATCCCAAAGGGTACCCCTTTGAAAATTTTCCGGTTTTGGGAAAATTCTGGAGTGGCCCTTTTTTGGATGGGAAATTGTTGGGGACCTCCCAGGGAGGCTGTGAATTCAATCCCACCCCGGGCTGACCAGTATTTCCCGAGATAATGGGCGTTCTGCACCCCCCTTGGGGAAATCACAAAAGAGGGGATAACTCCCGAACCCCTTGGAATTTCTGGCCCAAATAAAGTGCGCTGAACTCGGGGGAGCGAGCCCTTTCCAACGATACCCCATTCATTACGATCCCAGCACTTTCGTGAAATCGACCAAAAATATCCAAAGGGGTACCCCTTTGAAAATTTTCCGGTTTTGGGAAAATTCTGGAGTGGCCCTTTTTTGGATGGGAAATTGTTGGGGACCTCCCAGGGAGGCTGTGAATTCAATCCCACCCCGGGCTGACCAGTATTTCCCAAGATAATGGGCGTTCTGCAGCCCCCCTTGGGGAAATCACAAAAGAGGGGATAACTCCCGAACCCCTTGGAATTTCTGGACCAAATAAAGTGCGCTGAACTCGGGGGAGCGAGCCCTTTCCAACGATACCCCATTCATTAAGATCCCAGCACTTTCGTGAAATCGACCAAAAATATCCCAAGGGGTACCCCTTTGAAAATTTTCCGGTTTTGGGAAAATTCTGGAGTGGCCCTTTTTTGGATGGGAAATTGTTGGGGACCTCCCAGGGAGGCTGTGAATTCAATTCCACCCCGGGCTGACCAGTATTTCCCAAGATAATGGGCGTTCTGCAGCCCCCCTTGGGGAAATCACCAAAGAGGGGATAACTCCCGAACCCCTTGGAATTTCTGGACCAAATAAAGTGCGCTGAACTCGGGGGAGCGAGCCCTTTCCAACGATACCCCATTCATTAAGATCCCAGCACTTTCGTGAAATCGACCAAAAATATCCCAAGGGGTACCCCTTTGAAAATTTTCCGGTTTTGGGAAAATTCTGGAATGGCCCTTTTTTGGATGGGAAATTGTTGGGGACCTCCCAGGGAGGCTGTGAATTCAATCCCACCCCGGGCTGACCAGTATTTCTCGAGATAATGGGCGTTGTGCACCCCCCCCCTTGGGGAAATCACAAAAGAGGGGATAACTCCCGAACCCCTTGGAATTTCTGGACCAAATAAAGTGCGCTGAACTCGGGGGAGCGAGCCCTTTCCAACGATACCCCATTCATTAAGATCCCAGCACTTTCGTGAAATCGACCAAAAATATCCCAAGGGGTACCCCTTTGAAAATTTTCCGGTTTTGGGAAAATTCTGGAGTGGCCCTTTTTTGGATGGGAAATTGTTGGGGACCTCCCAGGGAGGCTGTGAATTCAATCCCACCCCGGGCTGACCAGTATTTCCCGAGATAATGGGCGTTGTGCACCCCCCCCCCCTTGGGGAAATCACAAAAGAGGGGATAACTCCCGAACCCCTTGGAATTTCTGGACCAAATAAAGTGCGCTGAACTCGGGGGAGCGAGCCCTTTCCAACGATACCCCATTCATTAAGATCCCAGCACTTTCGTGAAATCGACCAAAAATATCCCAAGGGGTACCCCTTTGAAAATTTTCCGGTTTTGGGAAAATTCTGGAGTGGCCCTTTTTTGGATGGGAAATTGTTGGGGACCTCCCAGGGAGGCTGTGAATTCAATCCCACCCCGGGCTGACCAGTATTTCCCAAGATAATGGGCGTTCTGCAGCCCCCCTTGGGGAAATCACAAAAGAGGGGATAACTCCCGAACCCCTTGGAATTTCTGGACCAAATAAAGTGCGCTGAACTCGGGGGAGCGAGCCCTTTCCAACGATACCCCATTCATTAAGATCCCAGCACTTTCGTGAAATCGACCAAAAATATCCCAAGGGGTACCCCTTTGAAAATTTTCCGGTTTTGGGAAAATTCTGGAGTGGCCCTTTTTTGGATGGGAAATTGTTGGGGACCTCCCAGGGAGGCTGTGAATTCAATCCCACCCCGGGCTGACCAGTATTTCCCGAGATAATGGGCGTTCTGCACCCCCCCTTGGGGAAATCACAAAAGAGGGGATAACTCCCGAACCCCTTGGAATTTCTGGACCAAATAAAGTGCGCTGAACTCGGGGGAGCGAGCCCTTTCCAACGATACCCCATTCATTAAGATCCCAGCACTTTCGTGAAATCGACCAAAAATATCCCCCCTTTGAAAATTTTCCGGTTTTGGGAAAATTCTGGAGTGGCCCTTTTTTGGATGGGAAATTGTTGGGGACCTCCCAGGGAGGCTGTGAATTCAATCCCACCCCGGGCTGACCAGTATTTCCCGAGATAATGGGCGTTCTGCAGCCCCCCTTGGGGAAATCACAAAAGAGGGGATAACTCCCGAACCCCTTGGAATTTCTGGACCAAATAAAGTGCGCTGAACTCGGGGGAGCGAGCCCTTTCCAACGATACCCCATTCATTAAGATCCCAGCACTTTCGTGAAATCGACCAAAAATATCCAAAGGGGTACCCCTTTGAAAATTTTCCGGTTTTGGGAAAATTCTGGAGTGGCCCTTTTTTGGATGGGAAATTGTTGGGGACCTCCCAGGGAGGCTGTGAATTCAATCCCACCCCGGGCTGACCAGTATTTCCCGAGATAATGGGCGTTGTGCACCCCCCCCCCCCCCCCCCCTTGGGGAAATCACAAAAGAGGGGATAACTCCCGAACCCCTTGGAATTTCTGGACCAAATAAAGTGCGCTGAACTCGGGGGAGCGAGCCCTTTCCAACGATACCCCATTCATTAAGATCCCAGCACTTTCGTGAAATCGACCAAAAATATCCCAAGGGGTACCCCTTTGAAAATTTTCCGGTTTTGGGAAAATTCTGGAGTGGCCCTTTTTTGGATGGGAAATTGTTGGGGACCTCCCAGGGAGGCTGTGAATTCAATCCCACCCCGGGCTGACCAGTATTTCCCGAGATAATGGGCGTTCTGCACCCCCCTTGGGGAAATCACAAAAGAGGGGATAACTCCCGAACCCCTTGGAATTTCTGGCCCAAATAAAGTGCGCTGAACTCGGGGGAGCGAGCCCTTTCCAACGATACCCCATTCATTAAGATCCCAGCACTTTCGTGAAATCGACCAAAAATATCCCCCCTTTGAAAATTTTCCGGTTTTGGGAAAATTCTGGAGTGGCCCTTTATTGGATGGGAAATTGTTGGGGACCTCCCAGAGAGGCTGTGAATTCAATTCCACCCCGGGCTGACCAGTATTTCCCGAGATAATGGGCGTTCTGCACCCCCTTGGGGAAATCACAAAAGAGGGGATAACTCCCGAACCCCTTGGAATTTCTGGCCCAAATAAAGTGCGCTGAACTCGGGGGAGTGAGCCCTTTCCAACGATACCCCATTCATTACGATCCCAGCACTTTCGTGAAATCGACCAAAAATATCCAAAGGGGTACCCCTTTGAAAATTTTCCGGTTTTGGGAAAATTCTGGAGTGACCCTTTTTTGGATGGGAAATTGTTGGGGACCTCCCAGGGAGGCTGTGAATTCAATTCCACCCCGGGCTGACCAGTATTTCCCGAGATAATGGGCGTTCTGCACCCCCCCTTGGGGAAATCACAAAAGAGGGGATAACTCCCGAACCCCTTGGAATTTCTGGCCCAAATAAAGTGCGCTGAATTCTGGGGAGGAGCCCTTTCCAACAACAATGGCCTCCGCTTAAATCATCATCACCGATTATTCGCGGAGATGGAGTGAACACTTTTTTTATCATTTTAATTGAAGTCGGCACAGAGCTCTATTTAATTGTCCAGGATTCCAGCAGATGATAATATAATATAACTTCTCTTCTCTTTGCCCATTCAATCGCCACCCAGCCCACAATTCCAACAATGTCCAATAGCATGAATTTTATTCTTTCCAAACTTAAACATTACATTGATAAAAAAAAACCACCAACGCTTGAACAAATGTTGCAATTCCAGCATTATCTAGATTTGCTGGATAAACCAAGAGTGACCGGCCTAAAATCTTCAGAGCTGGCGGAACAACGCAAATAAATTAAAGAAATACTCGCTGGAAGCTGTGACGTCATATCGTTTCAAAATTAGCGCCAATATCGTAGTTGCCACTCCACCCACAACCCCAGCAACCACCGACATGATTAGCGGCGACTAGCGGTGATGGCGACCGAGAGGAAATCAGCAAACCACCAACCACGGTAAATTTTACTTTTCAGCTTTTTGTTAACTCTCCAAAATAATTAATGATCTGCAATTTCAGGTGCAATCAATTCCAGGACGAAGTAAGCCTCCACGCTGGCATCCTGAGCATCACTGCTGTCCACCCACCCACAACCAGCGCGAACAAATCAAAGGACGACGGAGAGGAATCTTTAAAAGAAAACCATCGACACCGAAACAAAATAAGTGAAAGTGATTAAAATTTACAAATAATTTATGTTATCACCTCGAGAATTAAATTGCTTTCTTAGTTGAAAAAAAAAAAAACAATTTTTTATTTTCTTGTCACCTGCGCCAATCTGTAGCACCTGCCCTGGTCAACGCGAGGTCCTAGTCGCACGCATGAAATTTTTCCCACTTTCAAAAACGTTTCTAACAACAACATTTCTGGATTTGCACTAGGGTAGCATGAACCGCAGGCAGCAAGTCGACAAATTCAGAGGATCACCTGACGCCACCGCCGCCGCCACCATGCCAGAAGTTAGTGGACATTTACCATCATCACAACAGGATAAGCACCCTTATTTAATCACCTGTGGAGTGCTATCCCGGGGGCTAGACGATCAATTATTTTTAACTTCAAAATAATTAATATTCTTTAATTTCCAGGATGAAATAAATACCCAAAGCTGGTATCCCAATCATCACTGCCATCCACCCACCCCGGCCATCAACCTGTGCAAGCAAATCAACGGACGATAAAAAGGAATCTTTTAAAAAACACGCCGACCACCGCGAGACGCAAAAAGGTCTTTGCTAGAGATGCATCAAATCTACAAAAAAATAAAAACAAGTGAAAGTGATTAAAATGTACAATTGGAGAAATTTATTTTATCTCAATTGTTTCTTTCTTAATTTAAAAAAAAAATCATTTTTTTTCTTTGTCATCCGCTGATCTTATAAAGAAATGAGATAATTATTGCCCACCTCTGTTTAAAGCGAGGCCTCGAGCCGATTTATAGTTTAGTCGCACACCCCATAACACCCCAGGCCACATTAAAATTTACAACCCCATTCACAGCCAGTTGCAAAAGTAAGGTGATGGTGGCTGAGAGCGAAGGAGCCAACCACCAACCGCGGTAAAATTTAATTTTCAATTTTTTGGTTTGACTCTTCAAAATAATTATCCTTTAATTGCCAGGTAATCAATTCAAGGATGAAGTGCACCTCCAAGCAGGTATCCTGAGCATCACGGCTGTCCACCCGCCCCAGCCAACGACCAGAGCAGGCAAATCAAAGGACGGGGAAGGGAATTTTCAAAGAAGAACCCATCAACACAAAATAAATAAAAGTGAAACAATTAAAATGTACTTCTAATTTATTGTATATCATCTCGAAAATTAAATTGCTTTCCTAAGAACTGGTTTTTGGAAAAAAAAAAAAAAACATTTTTTTATTTTCTTGTCATCCACGTCAATCTGTACACCTTCCCTGGTTAATGAAAACCCTTGTCGCACACAAAAAAATTTTTTTTCACTTTCAAAAACGTAACATAAAATTTCTTGGGAATTTCAGGATTTGTACCAGGCCACCATAAACCCCAGGCAGCAATTCGATCAGGCGGCAGGGGATCACTGACGTCACCTCCCCCTAAGAAGAAATAATACAAAAAGAATACAATTCCTTTTCAAACTCTTTTCATCGCTGTGTTTTTTCTTCTCATTCCAATTCATCGTATTTGATTGGCTGATCGCACTTCCCCTAAATAATACATTTATTCACAATTGCATTTGAGACTATTTCCTTCATTTTTCTCGAAATGTTTGATTTATTAATATTTTAATTCCAGCCGAAATGTTTTATTTAAAATTTAAAATCCAACCGACAGCCCCAGTCGCCCTGCCCGCCCGCCCGCCCGCCCTATTTGCATTTTCACCCAGCCAAAATTATTTCGAATTAGTACGATTTCTTGGATTTGCACCAGGGTCTCATGAACCGCAGGCAGCAAATTTATCAGGCGGCACAGGATCAGTTGACGTCACTGCTCATCACTCCTTTTGCACACATTTCTTCTCAATAAGGGGAAATGAGAAACTGGCGATAAAATATTTAAAGCAAAATTGCATTTTTAACTATTTCCATCTCCTTCGAAACGTTTTCTCTCTCATTTTAACACATTAATTGAATTCCTTCAACATACAAATTCTTTAGGAGAAATCGACATATCGTTTTTCTATCCCCCTCACACTATCGGCAATAATTTGAATTTTATCTCTTTCCAAATAACATTTCCGATTTCTTGACATTCTTTATTTACATTTGCGGGGGACTAGAAGTCAATTTGAAGTTAACAGAAATGTAATTTCTAATTATTTTATAATATTTATTTTTCCTAAGTATTTAATATAAATTGGGAAATTTACAAATAATTCATGAATTATTATATTATTTGCAGCGGAAGCCCTAAAATTCTTAATGAGGCACGGTGCACCACCAGCTGCACGGATGGCACCCACAACTGTCATCATGCTGCCGCTGGTTACTTAATTAACCTGAAGAAATCGTAATGTGCAACAATTAATTGCTTCTTTTGTGAAATTTTATGTTTTCTATAATAATTTTGTATGATTTCAGTCAGAATTTCCGCCGTTTTGTGCATATTAGCTGAAAATTTTAGAACAAAATTGGTCATCCACCGGCAGGGCAGCCGTTGTGTCAAAATGTAGTGACCAATGCTCGTGATGGATGTAAATTCAGAAAATAGTAAAATAAAAGTGTGATTTAAGTTTTCTTATAATAATTCTATGTGTAATTCAGTTATTTTTGGTGGATACTTTAAGATCCAATTATCCCAGCATCATTGTCATCTGGCCACGCAACCACCATGTTCAAGGATGAAGTAAACCTCCACGCTGGTATCCAGAGCATCACTGCTGTCCACCCACCCACCCCAGCCAATAAATAACCTGCGCAAGCAAATCAAAGACGGAGAGGAATTTTCAAAATAAAACCATCGACACCGAAACAAAACAAGTGATTAAAATTTACATGTAATAATGTATTCTATCATCTCGAGAATTAAATTGCTTTTAGTTGAAAAAAAAAACAATTTTTATTTTCCAATCTGTAGCACCTGCCTTGGTCAATGCGAAATCTAGCCGCACGCATAAAAAAATTTCTCACTTTCAAAAACGTAACAAGAAAATTTCTTAGGCTCGCCGGGATTTACACCAGGCCACCATAAACCCCAGGCAGCAATTCGACAGGCGGCAGAGGATCACCTGACTCCACTCCCCCCTAAGAAGAAATAATATAAAAAGAATACAATTCCTTTTCAAACTCTTTTCATCGCTGTGTTTTTTCTTCTCATTCCAATTCATCGTATTTGATTGGCTGATCGCACTTCCCCTAAATAACACATTTTATTCACAATCGCATTTGAAACTATTTCTTTCAATTTCCTCGAAATGTTTTATTTATTAAAATTTTAATTCCAACCGAAATGCTTTATTTAAAATTAATTAACACTATTGGTTCTCGCTTTTGGAATGCATCAAAAAGGGCTCCAAAAAAAAAATATTGACATGCTAAAACGTAGAATTAATGGCCATTCATACACGAGGGATCATGGTTCCGGAGCAAAAGCTTTTTTTGGGCAAGGGAAGCGCGTGCGGAAATGAAATAGGCGGAGAGTTTCGTGCTTCGGTGGAGACTTTTGTGCTCCTGCTTTTAAATTAGGAACACGGAAAGCACGCACTCACACAAATAAGAAATGAATCCGTTGCCATGGAGTTAAAAATCATAAACATTCAAACAGTCAAAAATTAAGAGTGAAAATACATGCTGCCGCTGCATCTGCAGCTGAAATCATCAAGGCGCTATTTTCATCCATCCATTTTCAATGAGCTGATTTAAATAAACACCCACCCCCGACCAGAGTCAAAATATTTGACATCACACTAATACAAACAATCATTGCGTAGCAATACAAAAGCTGCTTCCTTTGCTATTGCTCCGTGTATTTTTAGGAAACTTTGCAGCAAAGCTTTTGGTTGCAGAACCATGATCCCTCGTGTATGAATGGCCAATAAGACTTATTGATTGGTGAAAATATGCAACCACCACATGGCGGCCATTTGGAAAATATGAAAATGAAATTGTACAAGGTTTAATATACAGAAAGTAGGATTCGTTGGGTTATTCCACTTAAATCCTAAAGTTTTGGGACAACAATGTAAAAGTAGCATCAACAAGGACAGGCAGACATTTTATATTTTATTATCTATGGAGCAAAATAAGAGCATGCCTGAATACCACAAAAAAAGGACATTTAAAACTGAAATGAAATTTATTATAGAGATAGAAATCCTTATTTTGTGATATAAACCGAAAGTTTTTCTCTCTCTCTCTCTTTCTCTTTCACTCTCTTTCTGGGCATTTTTTTTTATCTTTATTGCTGGATATACAAGATGCGCCATTAAAATGCAGAGTGAAAAATGTCCTTTTATTTTGAGTAAAGAGGAGAAGCAGGGATACTCCAGAAGAGAGATAGCAGAAAAAAATGGTAAAACTACAAAATGTTAACCAGGATACATGGTACACACGCGTATGTATGTACAAAGAATGTAATAGCATCTCTTGATACTTACGTTCCACATATATATCCCAAATTGGAATTAAACATCGATGTTCCATTCTTTAATAGACAATCGAAGATTCCTTTTATTTTTATATGGATGCACACACACACGCGCACACACATATACATATGAATATGAAATGAGGGAAAACACTGCACAGGCGCTGTGTGGAAATATGGAAATCCTTTAAAATCTTAACATAGAGAAATTGTGGAATGAATGCACATTTCTATCACCACACCAACAACAGCAGCAGCAACAACAACAACAACAAAAGCAACGACAACAGGAAAAAGTTGGTGAAGGGGGCCATACTCAAGTCACGGCTCTACCCCACATATCAATCAATGCTAGAAGTCGCACAACACACTTAGTGTAGTGATTAAATAATAATTTTAAAAAGACCAATACGAAATTTTAATCCGGGCCTTCATTTTGTTTTAAAACAATCGGCGAAATAAATTGGATCCTTTTCATCAAGCGTAAAAATCCGAAAATTTAATGGTTCCTTTTTTTCATTCCGAATAACTTTAATCCTTTCATGTCAGTCGCGGTGTGTCCTTGCGGTTTGTGTGTAATGTATAAAACAGAATATATGGTTTTTTTTATTAGTGGAGAAGAATTAAATTTTAATTAATAATAATACCATCCTGAATAAGGACAATTTGCTTTTATTTTTTTTAAAACACTTGAGTAAATAAGCGAATCAATAAAAAAAAAATATGTAAATATCGTATTGTTCCTAATGTAAACAAACTTTGGAACAGAGAAAACAAAACAATCAACATTTTGGTGTCATTTTCATTTCATAATTGAAAGTTTTAAAGTTTATAACAATTAAAAAAAAATAAAGGAAACCGATTTTCCCTTAAAAACAAATCAACAAAACTGCATCGGTAAGTGGCTCCACCATTTTGCGACGGAAATAATTAAATTCCAATTATATATTTATTAAATTTATCGATTATTAAATTTAGTCCGGCAACTAGTAGTTATCGACAGGTAAGCGCGACACGCACGGCATTAAAAGAGACATTCTTGTTGTATTGATTATAGTGTAAAAAGTGCTAGATGTGTTTTTACGTAAATTTAAATATTTGTTTTCATTAAGTTTAATAATTTGTAAGCTAAATTTAACTTACAACATTTCAAACTAAATCACACTTACAGAATTTGCATCATCGATTAAATGTGCTCGAGATAGATATAACCCTTTTTGTTGATTTTTATAAATATATCTACTTTTGTTAAATTCACTAAATAAGCCAAGGTGCGGGTTATTTTGAAGCTTGTCATCTTGTTTTATATTAATTAAAGAAATATTGATCCTTCGAGTAAAGCTTCAAAATGTGAGAAACATGTGTCGATAAAATCATCACAAAAAATTAGGTAAAATTAAACTTTTAGGAACTGCGTCTTATCGGACGCAGAGTCGACGACAGAGTTGACGAGAGTCGACCGAGTTGACGGCAGAGTGTGTTTTCGCGATCTCTACTTCCTCGGTAGTTATGGACATTTTTGCGGTACTCTGTCGTCAACTCGGTCGACTCTCGTCAACTCTGTCGTCGACTCTCGTCAACTCTGTCGTCGACTCTCTTCAACTCTGTCGTCGACTCTCGTCAACTCTGACCGAGTTGACGACAGAGTGTGTTTTCGCGATCTCTACTTCCTCGGTAGTTATGGACATTTTTGCGGTACTCTGTCGTCAGCTCGGTCGACTCTCGTCAACTCTGTCGTCGACTCTGCGCCAACTCTGTCGTCGACTCTCGTCAACTCTGTCGTTGACTCTGTGTCCGATAAGACACTTCCAAACTTTTAAGTTATACGGTTTTATTTCATCTGTAGCACTACAGCCTATTATTGGCCTTGGCTTCGTCCAGCATTTCTCTTCATGCCATTCGGTTCGAATCGAATGCTTCACCCAAGATCGCGTCTCGTCGATCACAACGTTTAAGGCCTAGTACACACTGGGCGTTTTGATGCGAGCGCTTTTTGAAATGAGCGTTCAAAAGAATCAAAGAGTTCTTATTAGGTGTAACGCGCGCTTTTTACTAACAAATACACTACTAACAACGCAACGCCGAGCGCTCAATATGCGCCAGGCCTAAGAGAAGCGGCGAAGCGACGTCTCCTTGTTGGGTACCTGTTTAAATCGGGAACTCCTCGGATAAGTCGCTTCGAACACGAACACTGCTGGTAGAGCCATCGTACGACGACGCTTGGAGAAGCCGAATGATTTTCAAAGTCATATGTTCGATTTCCAAGAATCTCTACCGGGACACGATCTGAATGCCATATGTATGTTATGAGGACGTGAAGTTGTTGTGATAAGACATCACCTCTGGCTTTGATAATTTCAGCGGTTGCGGTTGATGTTGTCGTTTGTTGATGTTATGCGGCGATGTTGTCGTTTGTTGATGTTATTTTGCCGCCTAATCGCCGGTTTGTCTGATACAGCTGGTACTCGTGCCTCATGTTGGCCGCAACGTTATTCCAGTTTCGAATTAATTTTCTGCCGAACTTCTTTGCGCAATAGTCGGTATTGCTCGAAATCGGCGGGTTTCATTCGTTTCCGCTGATTGACGAGATTCAGACAGCTGTCCGAGATCCATGGCTGCGTCTACGGTTGGACACAACTCCATTGCAGACTCAACAATCGACTTCGACAATTCTTCTACATCGACCGGTATTGCGAGCGCCGCGATTTTTTTTTTTGAATAATGCCATTTGAAACTTTCGTCCGATGGTTCATAGGCACGTCCAATTCTTCTTGGCCTTTTTCTTCGCTCTGTGTAATCGCATTGTAATTTCGCTCGAACAAGTTAATGGTTGTATCCGAAAACGGGCGCACGTATTGCACGTACGTCTTTGAGCGTCGATCGGAATCTTACGTTGATCAAAGCATAGTCTAACATTGCCGAGTTGCTGGCCAGGTGAGTTGGTATATGAGTGTGGATAGCGGAAGATGCTGTTGCCAACGATCAAATTGTTTGACACTGTTAATGAAAGGAGGCGTAAGCCGTTGTCGTTAATTACTCTCTGTCCAAATTTGCCTATAGTTCTTTCCCAGCCGGTTCGATCTGCACCTGAATGTGCATTGAAGTACCCCGCGATAATTTTTAATTCGGTTCGAGGTATATCATATTCAGCGTTTGTTGAAGCTGATCGTAAAATTCGTTCTTGCTCCCGTCCGTGGTCGTCTCGGGTGGCGCATAAACGGATACGATATGAGTCTTGATCGTTCCACCGATGGTTATAACCGTCAACGTTCGGATATCGGTTGTAGTGCGATAACGCTACTGGCAGCCCGTCGATCGACCATAAACCCGACGTCGAGGTTCTTGTTTCTCACCACCAGAATATTAAAGCGCCATCGTTACGTCGATTGTTGGCGGGACGATCGTCAATGTCCCGGTTACGGTAAGTCGTAGTTCCGATAGCGTAGCAAGTGATATTTTGCATTTCGATAATTTCATTGCTATGATTTCCGTTTGATCGACGTTCGTACATTCCACGCGGCGAATTGAATTTCCATTTTCGGTGTGACTTATTTGGGTGTTCGGCCAGTAACCCACTTCTCACCAGCAGGTAAGTACCGGCGCGGGTGCAGTAGCATTATTTCGTAAATAGGTACTTCGTATATCCATGCGGTTTCTTGCCTAGTTTCTTCGGTTTCCCGAGTCTGGTCAATTCGGCAGGTCGACCTCCTCCTTTCACACCCTGGACTTGAGACCAATATTTTGACGTTTTGACCTTGAATAAAAAAAATTCTGCTCACCGATCGCGTGGCAGACTCGACGTTTTATTTATTATGATGTTTTGAAAAGGGCTTTACCAATTTTCAGCCTCTTCCCAATATTATCTCACCAGCAAATGTTTATTTTGACTGGAATAGGCTGTGTGCAGGGGTTTAAGCCTCTGTAGCTTCTTCCAGTGACGGTTTTTGAGAAAGATCCCAGCAGCGAAGCTGTTCAGAATCGTCACTCGAACACTTACTTTAAATTTTGTTTCGCCGAAAGCCAATTTCCAAATACATTGTAGCGTTGGCCTTTTAACAACAGATTCGTCATATGTGCTTATAAAACCCCCCGATACAGATTGGCCCCTGTGCTGAAAGTCGAGTCGTCACGACACGACAAATCGCTTGATGCTGTAAACATGCTAAGGGCGAAAATAGTTTCCACAGCGACTGGCAAAAACGAATAGAACACACAGCTTTTCTATGAGTATGAAGGGTGCAGCACAATATGCAGACCACTCGACGACGAGGTCGCCGAGAGTGGCGACTCAATCAATCCAAGTTCTATTTCGTAGCCGTCGCCCCTCAAAGTTGCCTGGGCGGTGTGACATGGGATTGTGTTGCTATTCTGTGCGTTCCTGTGCGCGTGTGTAGCATTCGGATGTCGAAGATGATTATTCTTGTGTGTGCTTTTTAATTTGTGTGCACCGTCGCCGTCGCCCTTAGCATGTTTACAGCATCAGTTGTAAAAAGTCATGTTTCAGTCGAATTACGACTTTCAGCACCGAGGCCTAGAGTGAAAATGCTTAGTTAAGTTTAGGATCCTGTACTGCAAGTCGTGATTAGGCTGAAACATGACTTTTGTTCAACTCAAACGACTTGTCGTGTCGTGACGACTCGACTTTTAGCACAGGGGCAATTTTAAATGGAATCGCAACCTAATTGCAAAATTCGTCAGCCATCTTGATTTTTTTTTACAAATTTGTCAGATAGCATTGCCAGGAGAACTCAATGTCCAAATTTTCATTAGAATCGGTTCAGTAGCAACAGTAGTTGAAGAAGCTCTCGCAAAATTTTACGCAAAGATATAAATGAGATTAAGATAAATACAAAACTATTAAAAATAGCTGAAGCAACGCTCTCAAGAAATAGTAAAGCTTAGGCCTATACTCTTATCATTAAGTAGTTATTAAAGAAATATTATATTTTGCGAAACTAATTTAATTATTTGCGTTTTTGGTTTGTTTATGTTGCAGACAGAGTAGATGAAGCAAAAACTAAGGATCAAAGCCAGTTATTTTCTGGATATTCTATTTTTAAAATGTTCGCCCCAAAAATAGCAACAAAAAGATATTTTAACAATAGAATTTCAATATTGAATCGAGCGCCATTGGCGATTTCAATACTTTTAATTATAATTATGGAAATTGGGCAAATACAATTAACAAATTCACTAACAATACACCAAAGACGGCGAGGCAGCGCAATAATTAAGAATAGTGACGAGGAGAACAATAATAGCATCGAAAATGAGAAACTACTAGCGTTAAGCAATAAACTAATTGATCAATTGACAACGAACAGTAAGTGTGATTTTGTGGACATTATTTTATTTATTAACTCTATACTTTTACTTATTTATTTAAATTTCAAAAAAAAAAAAAAAAAAAAAAACAGATCCATGTCTTGTTCACTATTGCCCGAAAGGAAGGGAATGTATTGTAGATAATGAAAGTGGCGAACCGGTATGTGTCTGTCAACGTTTCTGCTCGCAACGAAAACGGCCAATATGCGGATCAAATGGGAAATTGTACGACAATCACTGTGAGCTGCATCGTGCCGCTTGTCTGCTAGATGATCAGATAACATATCAACGACTTGTAAAATGTTCGAAAAACTCTCAAACACCAATGCTACAGCAATCATCATCAACTCCGGCCACAAAACTATCTCTACTAAGTTCACCGAATTTTGATAATGTCATTGACAGAATAAATGCCAGCAATGAGGAGATGTTATTTAACAAGACTGATCAGGATTTTATTGCCACCATTGACACGTTAATGCCGTCTAAATTGGTCGAGATATTCCAAACTGATATGCCAATTAATAATAATAACGATGGCGGCGGCAGTGGTCAACATAATAATATTGATACGAAATATGTATGCTCATCGCAGGAGTATGAAATCATGAAGGATAATCTATTGCTGTACAGTCATGCACGTCTTATGTCGCAGGATAATAATCATAACAAGGATTTTTTGGTATCAATTATGTTTTCCCACTATGATCAAAATAATGATGCACACTTGGAAATGGAGGAGCTATGGCAGGTGTCTAATGAGGAGCATCTAGATGAATTAAGCAATGGCTGCGCCCTCGGTGATATGATTCATTTTGACGATACAAATAAAGATGGAAAATTAAGTGTAAATGAATTTTATCAAGCATTCAGTAAGCTATACAGTAAGTGCGCTATCCTATCAAAAATAACTCACACACACACATACACACACACATTCAATTTTCTTAATAAATATTTTCTTCAAAATAGGTGTCTCTGTAGTATCATTGGATAAAGCTCTAGAAACAAATCATCTATCAGCAAGAGTTGGTGATAATGTTGAAATAAAATGCGATGTTACTGGCTCTCCATCGCCGCCAATTATTTGGCGACGTGACGGAGTCGATTTGGCATCAACAAATGAGGATGAAATTCGTGTATTTAGCGATGGTAGCCTATATTTAACTAGAATTCAACTGCTACATAGTGGCAATTATACTTGTCATGCACAAAGAAACAAAGATGTTGTTCAGACCCATATCTTAAATGTTTACAGTAAGATTATTTATTATTATATGAACAAAATGCATGCCAAATCTATCATATAAATATATATTTTTAGCTATTCCCGAAGTTCGAGTTATGCCACGAATACAATCAAAACGTCCCGGAGAGTCGTCAGAAATGTTTTGTCATGTATCAGGAGATCCACCACCAAAAGTTGAATGGCTTAAAAATAATGAATACATCAACACAAATCTACCGCAAAAATATGAAATAATCGGCAACGGAACATCACTAAAAATCCGAAATATTGAATATTCAGATACTGGTATGTATTTTTATAATCCAGTCATTTTATACATTAAAAATCTGAAATTTAACAATAATTGCAAAAGTTTTAAAGCTTTAGTGAACCGAAAAAATTTTCTAACATCTCCGAGATCCGAAACATTGTTAAAATTGCAAATTAATGGAATTTGTCTGCATTTTCGACAAAAAATTCCAAACAGACACCTAGTCAAACATATTCAGAATCGTCCACACAGATTTTATTATGGCGGGAGATTAGACGCCCTGTACATAACTGCCATTTACCCCTTCAAATTGTTTTTACCAAAAAAGCACCGAAAAAATAATCAATTTTGCAAATTTGGCATCACTGTACAGCACAATTTGGTGCCCCTTAAAAATTTTATTAAAACAAAATTTCTTGGCCGCCATTTTGAATTTAGAATGACACTTCACAGCTAATAGTACTCTACTTGTCACACCCTTCCATTTGATACCCATACCGAGCGCGTTGTAAAGCAAAAGGCAAATCCACATGTTGTGTTGGCCGGCATTTTGAATTTGGAGTGACGTCACACAGCTAATTGTATTCTATTTGTTGTTGGCACTTTCATTTGATACCCATGCCGGCGATCGGGAAACACAATTCCGAAATTCGGCCGCCATCTTAGAGTCACCATCTTGATCTTTTGTTACAAAAATGTCATATTGCTTTGTCACGCGAACTATGCATATTTGCAAAATTTGACGTTTATAGGTTATATTTTTTATTTTTTATTCTATAATGTCTTCCGCCATTTTGTGTTGGCTGCCATTTTGAATTTGGAATGATGTCACACAGCTAATTGTATTCTACTCGTAAATACCCGTTTCGGGGATCGGGAAACACAATTGCAAAATTCGGTCGTCACATCTCGATTTTTTTTACAGAAATGTCATATATTGCATTGTCACGCAAATTATAGTAGTAAAGCGAAGTATATAGTATTTTGTAACACGAAGTATAGTCATGCACTATTGTTTTTATTATTGGAATGAAAGCCGTATTCCTTACGAATACGAATATACCCTAGTTGTGGAAATCGAGCGTTGTTTCATTACCTTTGTATTCTAAATCATGAAGCTACATTTTTTCCCCAACTGTAAAAGCAAAACGCCCTATCTCGTAAAGTATGTCTGTCCGTCTGTTTGTCTAAGCTAATCTCCGAAACGGCTAATCCGATTACAATGTGACTTTCATTGGAAAATTCAGTATTGGGCATGCTTTATGCTATTTTTTAATCGGATCCGACTATCGGATGCGATTATCGTGTCCGACTACTGGATTAGACCGCAAACTTGAACCGATAGTCGAAGGAAAGCGAGTGAACACTTTCTTTATCATTCTAATTGTAGACATCAAAGTGCTCTATTTAAATATTTAGGTTTGCCTAAGTAAATCGTGGTCGTACTATATGAAATCTTTTTCTTTTCGGCCCGATTTTCGCGGTTAGGGTTGCCTATAATACGATTGTCCGGGCTAATCTCGGAAACGGCTAAACCGATGATAGGAGTTTCACGGGAATACTCAGTATATTCTTGGGCATGTATTAGGCTGTTTTTTCACTCGTATCCGACTATAGTTTCAGAAGGAAAACTCGATCCGATAGTTGTGGGAAAACGAGTGGCAATTTTTTTCAATCATTCCAATTGTAATGATCAAAGCTTGGAAATGCCTAATCCGATTTTAAGACTATCACGGCTTGATTCAGTATTTTTTGTAAACATGTTTTAAGGCTACTTTTTCACTCGCATCCGACTATCGGTTCTGATGGTAAACGATAGTCGGAGGAAAGCGAGTGGAAATTTTTAGCCTGTCACGGGATGATTCAGTGTTTTCTTAGGCATGTTTTAGGCTGTTTTTTCACTCTGCTCCGACTATCGGATCAGGCTGAAAACATGACCCGATAATCGAGGGAACGCGAATGAAACTTTTGGAATTATTGTTAATTGATTTGATTGTCCACACAGACTGACCTATTTATAAAGTATCAACCTAGAATAATTATATAACGCACAAAAATTACCTTTCTCTTAGGTGCATATATGTGTCAGGGTAAAAATGTCGGTGGAGAAGTACGAGACATTAGTTCGTTGATAGTTGAAGAATTCCCTACTCCAAGTAATTTATTTAAAAATCTTTAAAATCAATTCATATAAATATTTTTTTGTTTTTCAACTTCAATCGCAGCCGTTTTAATTGAGGATCAAAAATTCTTCGCTTTCCACGAGTATGGCATCGCAATTTACGAGCCATCTGACTGCCGATTAAGTCATCAAATAAAAGGCACTGACATAATACCAGGCACCCAGGAATATGTTTGTGGTGACAACAGTGTCAAGTGTTCCTGGGGACATGTGCTCAACGTTGGCACCAGATATATTTATGCTAGCCAACCAGTACGTGATCGTATTCTTGTTATATCAACAATTCAAATGGTTGTTGTTGATACAATAGCAACAGATAAATATCCAGTTGAACTATTCTACATGGCTAGATTGGATCAAGTATGGGTATTGAATTGGCGCTACGAGAATAACATCGATGCGAAAACAATTCAAGTGATCCGTGATGCTGGACAAAAAAGGAAACATCACACAGTTCATCCAGAACCAATTGATGGGCAATTTGATCTAGTTAAAAACTTTTTTATACCATCTAGTGATTTAGAGCAGCCGCATTTCTTCTATCGTTATGGCTATGTTACGCATAAAAATCAGAGAGGATTATATAAGCTGGATTTGGCATATTTAAGATACACGAAATCAGTTGATCTAACCCTTTACAACTGTGTGCCTGAAGAGGTTGAGTTCTCTGCACTTTGTAAGTGGATAATTATGTAACAACTTTAGATTTAATTAATAATTTCAAAAAATTACATTGCAGATGGTTTCATAATAATTTCGTGTCGAGAGCCAGTTACAAATCGACCACAAGGTCAATTGTTGCTTGATTACTTAACAGATGCTGTTCTATCGACGAAGCCAACATTAAATGGTATTCCAAGGATTTCACCAGATTCCAGGCATCTAACAACAATTGAGCATAGAACAAATGGCGTGCTGATAGTTATCCAAAAGATTACATGTATGTATACTTTTTATGAGTATTTATTTAAAAGACAAAAATCTGATCTATAATTCCAATTGCAGCCAATGGATTGGAGTTCCTTTTTGATGTTAAAACAAGCCTCAATATCAGTGATATAACGTTCTTCGAAAGTCAAACAATGCACGGCTATGACTTATTTGCCAGTGCTAGTGATAAGGAAGATATTCTCTACTTGAATTTACATACAGGTTTGTAGTGTATATATATATTGGTTTCCATCATTGAAAAATCCCTCGAGGTCAAGGAGTAAACATTAGTAGCATTTCTTGACAAAGAGGGAGTGTTTAATAATGTATTGCCTTGATAGAACATGGGATGGAGGCATTGTTGGTGTCTCTTATCCACCAAATGCTTAGTGGTAGGATGGTGAGCTCGATATTAGGGGACAGCTCAGTCCAAAAGGCCGTAAATAGAGGCACTACGCAAGGAGGAGTACTTTCCCCGCTTCTATGAGTCGTAACTATGAACCAGCTGTTGCGACGCATGGAGGCAGAGGGGCATCACGTCCTGGCGTACGCGGATGACGTTGTTATCATCCAAAAAGGAAAATCTTAAGCTCTCTGTGATCTCATGGAGGCGGCGTTCAAAATCCTCTCAAGCTGGACTGCCACCCGCAGACTTAGCGTTAGCCCAGTAAAAAATTAACTGATACTCTTCACATGTTTTCAGGCTCTTCTTCTTTTCCGATGGCTCAAAGCTGTAGGGTCGGGTGGGAGGAGGAGCTTGGGATTGAAAACCTGATCACTGCAGTGTATACCAACCAAGCGGAGGTTCTAGTCATACATGAACCTGCTTTACTAATCAACCAGCAAGGCGATAGGAATCGGACTGTCAACATCTTCTTTGAAAGCCCTGCACTTTTGCACAAACAGCTCTAGAACTATCTCTGAATGTCGCAGATCTCTTAAAGTAATGGCTCAGCAGTTCAGGACCTTCCCCGTATGGGTGCCCGATCACCGAAATATAGAGGGAAATTGTAAAGCTGACGAACTGGCTAGGACCGTTGCTCTCCTTCCAGAAAAGGAAAGAATTGGTATGCCTTGAGCCACTTTTAAACTTCGATACAAACAGCACACAATGCAACAAGCAAAAAGCATTGGAGGTATCTTAATAAATGCACTTTGGCCATATTAACCTGGCCCTCTTATGATCTCAAGCGGACCACTTCACTACTGAGCCTCGGGAGACAAGAACTCTCAGTGATAGTGGGAGCGCTGACCGGACACTGTTTTTTGCTAGAAAACTGGGTTAAATTAAATAAAACCTGTTTCTTCACAAAATGGGGGTCACTTACAGGCCGCCGGCAGGCCGTGGCCTGTCAGACCGGGTCGGCAGGCATGACTCAATGATGGTCACATAATACTCAATCTGACTGAGGGATGAGGACTTCAGGTAAACGCCTGACAGGCCGTGGCATGCAGGTGACGCCATGATTCCCTACAGGCACATAGGCGAAGACAACAGTTTAGCATGGCCTCAATGAAAACTTTAAAGGCACAAACAAATTGGTGACTGGAAAAACGTTTAAAATACACGGACCACCGTATTTGCTAACACAATGGGCAGGTGCGGCCCAATGTATGCGGAATTCTCTCTCAGGCGGCCGGCATTACTGCCTCCGCGCCAATCTGTTTGTGGCGAGCAATCGCGAAGGCGAGTGTGGATGGGTTTCGCATCTAGTTCGCGCCCTGCATTCATTTCGGAGTGGATACGGCGTGAATTCGTACCATACATTCATGGCTTCAGACTGAAGTTCAGATCTTTAGCACAAACTGACGATAAATGGACATATTCATAAAGATCTTTGTCAGTTTTCTTGGACTGCAAGCCTAATCCAGTTGGCGGGCGGAGAGGTGTGTGGTGATGCTTAACCTCAAGGCGAAAAGTTTCAGTCCATGGCCTGCCGCCAACCTGTGTGTGAAAGGAGGCCTTAGTAACACTGACCCGCTTCACGTAATTTATGGACGACCCCTTACTTCCTCGAGATGGTTAGCGAAGAAACGACACTTTAACATCAGGTTTAAAGTGGGATAACTATGGCATCACAATGGGCCCTAAGTATATGAGTTTAAATCAACAGCTCAGCAATATCTAACCTAACTTGACCTAACGTAATCTAATCTAACCTACCGTAACGTAACCTAAACTAAGCTAACCTAACCTTGTAGTATATATTTTATATTATAACTTCATAACTATGCAAAAATATTTTTAGGTAAGGTTGAAATGATAACAGGTGTAGGTCCTGCAATGCCATTTTCATTGATAAATTGGGGTATACCAGCAAGGATTATTCGTTCGTCAGGTAAAATACTAAAATTAAAATTACTTCTTACGTACTATCCTTATGTATTTTTTTATATTAAAACAGGACTATTCGGTCAGTATATGGTTACACCAGCTAAAAATGCTTTATTCGTAATCAATGGTAAGGCTAGAACTGTGAATTGTGAAATTGGTGGAATAGTTCATCCGGTTCAAGTTGTATGGGTTCACAATAGCCCTACTACACATTTGCCAACAAATTTTACAGATAACACTTCACCACTCAGGGCTTAATACCAACAAAAAAAAAACCAAAAAACACATGAAAATTTTAAAACATACATATTTTTATATAGCAGTGAATTGTAAAAATGACAAAAAAAAATAATGCATAAAAGAATAAAATATTTTATAAGTGCAGTAAAAAAAACAATACACTTAATTCTACACACACACAAAAATTCGATTAGCAAATAGGGAAAAGTTTCCAAAAAAAACAAAAAAAATATTTTGAAATACTCCTGTTATACGCATGATATATAAAAAAAAATAAATAGAATGGCACCAACACCATTCCTTCTGTATTTTTAAATTTATTATGAATTATAAAAAATGACAGAAAATGTTATTTCCCTACATAATTCTGATTTTAAATAAAATTTAAAAAAAAAACATATTTTAAAAGAAACCCTTTTTTTATCTTATATATACCTACAAGTTTGTAAATAGATGATTCTATAACGTAGACTCAAAATAAAAAATAAATAAAAAATAGGAAGTGTCTTATCGGACGCAGAGTCGACGACAGAGTTTACAACAGAGTCGACCGAGTTGACGATAGAGTCGACCGAGTTGACGACAGAGTCGACCGAGTTGACAACAGAGTCGACAGAGTCGACCTAGTTGACGACAGAGTCGACCGAGTTGACGAAAGAGTCAGCCAACTCTCTGTCTGACTCTTTCCTCAACTCGGTCGACTCTGTCGTCAACTCGGTCGACTCTGTCGTCAACTCGGTCGACTCTGTCGTCAACTCGGTCGACTCTGTCGTCAACTCGGTCGACTCTCGTCAACTCTGTCGTCGACTCTCGTCAACTCTGTCGTCGACTCTCGTCAACTCTGTCGCCGACTCTGCGTCCGATAAGACACTTCCTAAAAAATAAATAAACCAAAAAGGATGCGCTCTCGTTTACCTACATTTTAAAAATTATTTTTTATCTATCGTGAAAAATTACTCTGAGCGGCAAAAAAAGAAAAAACTAATGATATACATATATAAACTTGAATAACAATAATTTAAAAAAAAGAAATAAATAAATAAAGCAAAACAAATCCACGTTTAGACAATTTTATCGTAGGTAAGGTAAAATGTATTTTTCTTGTAATTTGTGTTGTTGAATATTTATCAGAACTTGTTAATTGAATAACTTCACAAGTTTCTAGAGTAAAAGAGAAATGGCTTTTTTCTTTCGAAAGAACAGAACAAAAGTAATAAGATGAAAAAATAAAACACATAAGAAACATTTAAAATAAATTAATATGAATTTTAGAAAGAATCTTTTTTTTTTCTTAAGTTGATTTTTTTTTGTTTTTACTTTATCTTTATATATCGATTAAAAATTATTTTACAAAAAAGAAAAATCTTAAAACTGTTTAAGCAAATGTATTTTTATGTAATAAATAAAAATCAACTTAATATCCTTTTGGGGAAAAGTATAATACTTCCGGTTTTCCGCTAACACGCACGCTTTATTTTCTTTTTTTTTTTTTTTAGTTTAATTACAATAATTTAGCTTAGCCACGCGGTGTACAGAAACATCAGGTAATGCAAAAGAGACCACAGCTTCGAATACCGTAAAAAATTGGCGCCTAGAGACGTCGTCAGACCTAATGCAGAAACAACAACAACAGCTTCGATTTTATAAGGAATGCGGGCACCACGTGACGTCAGCATCAAAATATTGTTTACGGTATACAGTCTTTTACCATTACCTTGTTTTTGTATACCGTGAGCTTAGCAATAGTACAATATCATAGAGCTCAAACGCCTGATTCAGACGAGACCCTTCTAACCAAGGATGTTATGGAGCTCCGTAACCGTAATCGAAACTATCGAATATCCGATATAAAAATTTATGCGAAACCGTAACCGAATCTGATATAATAGTTTCGAATAATTTCGAATAGGGGCGGAGTCTAAATGCGACACGTGGCATGTATTCTTGAGAACTTAAGAAGGGCCTACCATATCTTCTCTGATAGCCAAGCGGCAATTGGGGCGATAAGGTCCCCCGTAAGACCAAATCGAAACTAAGTCCTTTTTCGAGCGAATTTGAAACGCGCCTAGCATTCCTGGCGTCGCCGAGTTAGCAATTTTTCTGGAAAAAACGCTTTAGTTGCAGTTTTTTTTTGCCAAAAAACTTAAAAAAATTAAAAACCATAAAAAAAAATTAAAAACCAGAATTTTAATGATTGGATATTGTAAAGAGAGTCTTAGAGCATACGTAAAAAAATCAGGACCAACATGGGAGATTTTCTTTTGGCGCAGTAACAAATTGAACTTTTTAAATTCGCTATTTGACCGACAGTGATCGGGTTTTGGATATAAGTTAAACATGCCTTTAACTATCTAATTCCAAAAATTAAATTGGAAAATTATGGTCTCTTCTTTCCTTGTGATAACTTTAAAGTGAGGTACTTTTTTTTCGCGAGTTTTCGGCTATTTTGCAATGCAAAAAGTCAAATTTCAAAAATCCCCCTTAGGGTAAGTCTTAGCAAATCCAATAACGAACAAAACATGCTCAACAAATTTTTCACCTAGAAGCCTTCGTTAAGAGAAAAGTCAAAAAACAAGAAAGAAAGGTAAAAAAACAGGGAATTTTTTAGTGAATTTTTCAGTTTTTGAGCTACCACAAATTTTCCTGGGAGTTTCATGCTTGCGCACCCCCTAGGTGGGGTTGCGCACATCCCTTGCGGATGTCATTTCTGACCGATTCCACCAAAAAAGTCCGTTACATCATGCCAAAACCAAAAGTTATAGGTTTCACTGCTCTAGCGCCTGGACTATAAAGCATTTCGGCTGGAATTAAAATTTTAATAAATCAAACATTTCGAGAAAAATGAAGGAAATAGTTTCAAATGCAATTGTGAATAAATGTATTATTTAGGGGAAGTGCGACCAGCCAATCAAATACCATGAATTGGAATGAGGAATAAACACAGCGATGAAAACAGGTTGAAAAGGAATTGTATACTTTTTATATTATTTCTTCTTAGGGGGGAGTGACGTCAGGTGATCCTCTGCCGCCTGTCGAATTGCTGCCTGGGGTTCATGAGACCCTAGTGCAAATCCAAGAAATCGTACTAATTCGAAATAATTTTGGCTGGGTTAAAATGCAAATAGGGCGGGCGGGCAGGGCGACGGGGGCTGTCGGTTGGATTTTAAATTTTAAATAAAACATTTCGGCTGGAATTAAAATATTAATAAATCAAACATTTCGAGAAAAATGAAGGAAATAGTTTCAAATGCAATTGTGAATAAATGTAAGGGGAAGTGCGATCAGCCAATCAAATACGATGAATTGGAATGAGGAATAAACACAGCGATGAAAACAGGTTGAAAAGGAATTGTATACTTTTTATATTATTTCTTCTTAAGGGGAAGTGACGTCAGGTGATCCTCTGCCGCCTGTCGAATTGCTGCCTGCGGTTCATGAGACCCTAGTGCAAATCCAAGAAATCGTACTAATTCGAAATAATTTTGGCTGGGTTAAAATGCAAATAGGGCGGGCGGGCAGGGCGACGGGGGCTGTCGGTTGGATTTTAAATTTTAAATAAAACATTTCGGCTGGAATTAAAATTTTAATAAATCAAACATTTCGAGAAAAATGGAGGAAATAGTTTCAAATGCAATTGTGAATAAATGTATTATTTAGGGGAAGTGCGATCAGCCAATCAAATACCATGAATTGGAATGAGGAAAAAACACAGCGATGAAAACAGGTTGAAAAGGAATTGTATACTTTTTATATTATTTCTTCTTAGGGGGGAGTGACGTCAGGTGATCCTCTGCCGCCTGTCGAATTGCTGCCTGGGGTTTATGGTGGCCTGGTGTAAATCCCAAAATTCAGTACAAAATGCGACAAAATTTAATGTTCCCAGCGCACGCGGTCGTCGGTGTTTAGAATGAGAGGTCGAAAAGGGGTCGGTGGTGTTTGGAATGAGAGAAAAATAATTCGAGGAAGGCGGGAATAGTTAAAAATGCTTTTTATGACGGAGACACACAGTAGCACATTTACTCCGGGTTATGACGTCAAAATGGATCTACGTCATTCATATAAAAATTGAGGGTGTCGGCTTGCTGGCTGGGGTTTATGGTGGCCTGGTGCAAATCCTGGCGAGCCGAAGAAACTTTCTTGTTAAGTTTTTGAAAGTGAGGAAATTTTTTTTATGCGTGCGACTAGACTTTGCATTGACCAGGGCAGGTGCTACAGATTGGGACGGGTGAAAAGAAAATAAAAGATTGTTTTTTTTTGTCAACTAAAAGCAATTTAATTCTCGGGATGATAGAATACATTATTACATGTAAATTTTAATCACTTTCACTTATTTTTATTTTGTTGCGGTGTCGATGGTTTCTTTTGGAAATTCTGCTCCGTCGTCCTCTGATTTGCGTGCGTTGGTTGTTGGCTGGGGTGGGTGGGTGGACAGCAGTGATGCTCAGGATACCTGCGTGGAGGTGTACTTCATCCTTGGATTGGTTGCACTGGAAATTGCAGATCATTAATTATTTTGAAGAGTTAATAAAAGTTGGAAAGTGAAATTTACCGTGGTTGGTGCTTGCTCCTTTCCTCTCAGTCACCATCGACGGTGGTCGCCGCTAATCATGTCGGTGGTTGCTGGGGTTGTGGGTGGAGTGGCGACTGCGATGTTGGCGCTAATTTTGCAGCGATATGATGTCACAGCTTCCAGCGAGTATTTCTTCAATTTATTTGCGTTGTTCCGCCAGCTCTGAAGATTTTAGGCCGGTCACTCTTGGCTTATCCAGCAAATCTAGATAATGCTGGAATTGCAACATTTGTTCAAGCGTTGGTGGATTGTTTTTATCAATGTAATGTTTAAGTTTGGAAAGAATAAAATTCATGCTATTGGACATTGTTGGAATTGTGGGCAGGGTGGCGATTGAATGGGCAAAGAGAAGAGAAGTTATATTATATTATCATCTGCTGGAATCCTGGACAATTAAATAGAGCTCTGTGCAGACTTCAATTGAAATGATAAAAAAAGTGTTCACTCCATCTCCGCGAATAATCGGTGATGATGATTTAAGCAGAGGCCGTTGTTGTTGGAAAGGACTCCCTGGGAGGTCCCTAACAATTTCCCATCCAAAAAAGGATAACTCCCGAACCCCTTGGAATTTCTGGACCAAATAAAGTGCGCTGAACTCGGGGGAGCGAGCCCTTTCCAACGATACCCCATTCATTAAGATCCCAGCACTTTCGTGAAATCGACCAAAAATATCCAAAGGGGTACCCCTTTGAAAATTTTCCGGTTTTGGGGAAATTCTGGAGTGGCCCTTTTTTGGATGGGAAATTGTTAAGGACCTCCCAGGGAGGCTGTGAATTCAATCCCACCCCGGGCTGACCAGTACTTCCCGAGATAATTGGCGTTCTGCAGCCCCCTTTGGGGAAATCACAAAAGAGGGGATAACTCCCGAACCCCTTGGAATTTCTGGACCAAATAAAGTGCGCTGAACTCGAGGGAGCGAGCCCTTTCCAACGATACCCCATTCATTAAGATCCCAGCACTTTCGTGAAATCGACCAAAAATATCCAAAGGGGTACCCCTTTGAAAATTTTCCGGTTTTGGGAAAATTCTGGAGTGGCCCTTTTTTGGATGCGAAATTGTTGGGGACCTCCCAGGGAGGCTGTGAATTCAATCCCACCCCGGGCTGACCAGTATTTCCCGAGATAATGGGCGTTCTGCAGCCCCCCTTGGGGAAATCACAAAAGAGGGGATAACTCCCGAACCCCTTGGAATTTCTGGACCAAATAAAGTGCGCTGAACTCGGGGGAGCGAACCCTTTCCAACGATACCCCATTCATTACGATCCCAGCACTTTCGTGAAATCGACCAAAAATATCCAAAGGGGTACCCCTTTGAAAATTTTCCGGTTTTGGGAAAATTCTGGAGTGGCCCTTTTTTGGATGGGAAATTGTTAGGGACCTCCCAGGGAGGCTGTGAATTCAATCCCACCCCGGGCTGACCAGTATTTCCCGAGATAATGGGCGTTCTGCAGCCCCCCTTGGGGAAATCACAAAAGAGGGGATAACTCCCGAACCCTTTGGAATTTCTGGACCAAATAAAGTGCGCTGAACTCGGGGGAGCGAGCCCTTTCCAACGATATCCCATTCATTACGATCCCAGCACTTTCGTGAAATCGACCAAAAATATCCAAAGGGGTACCCCTTTGAAAATTTTCCGGTTTTGGGAAAATTCTGGAGTGGCCCTTTTTTGGATGGGAAATTGTTAGGGACCTCCCAGGGAGGCTGTGAATTCAATCCCACCCCGGGCTGACCAGTATTTCCCGAGATAATGGGCGTTCTGCAGCCCCCCTTGGGGAAATCACAAAAGAGGGGATAACTCCCGAACCCCTTGGAATTTCTGGACCAAATAAAATGCGGTGAACTCGGGGGAGCGAGCCCTTTCCAACGATACCCCATTCATTAAGATCCCAGCACTTTCGTGAAATCGACCAAAAATATCCAAAGGGGTACCCCTCTGAAAATTTTCCGGTTTTGGGAAAATTCTGGAGTGGCCCTTTTTTGGATGGGAAATTGTTAGGGACCTCCCAGGGAGGCTGTGAATTCAATCCCACCCCGGGCTGACCAGTATTTCCCGAGATAATGGGCGTTCTGCAGCCCCCCTTGGGGAAATCACAAAAGAGGGGATAACTCCCGAACCCTTTGGAATTTCTGGACCAAATAAAGTGCGCTGAACTCGGGGGAGCGAGCCCTTTCCAACGATACCCCATTCATTAAGATCCCAGCACTTTCGTGAAATCGACCAAAAATATCCAAAGGGGTACCCCTTTGAAAATTTTCCGGTTTTGGGAAAATTCTGGAGTGGCCCTTTTTTGGATGGGAAATTGTTAGGGACCTCCCAGGGAGGCTGTGAATTCAATCCCACCCCGGGCTGACCAGTATTTCCCGAGATAATGGGCGTTCTGCAGCCCCCCTTGGGGAAATCACAAAAGAGGGGATAACTCCCGAACCCTTTGGAATTTCTGGACCAAATAAAGTGCGCTGAACTCGGGGGAGCGAGCCCTTTCCAACGATACCCCATTCATTAAGATCCCAGCACTTTCGTGAAATCGACCAAAAATATCCAAAGGGGTACCCCTCTGAAAATTTTCCGGTTTTGGGAAAATTCTGGAGTGGCCCTTTTTTGGATGGGAAATTGTTAGGGACCTCCCAGGGAGGCTGTGAATTCAATCCCACCCCGGGCTGACCAGTATTTCCCGAGATAATAAGCGTTCTGCAGCCCCCCTTGGGGAAATCACAAAAGAGGGGATAACTCCCGAACCCCTTGGAATTTCTGGACCAAATAAAGTGCGCTGAACTCGGGGGAGCGAGCCCTTTCCAACGATACCCCATTCATTAAGTACCCAGCACTTTCGTGAAATCGACCAAAAATATCCAAAGGGGTACCCCTTTGAAAATTTTCCGGTTTTGGGAAAATTCTGGAGTGGCCCTTTTTTGGATGCGAAATTGTTGGGGACCTCCCAGGGAGGCTGTGAATTCAATCCCACCCCGGGCTGACCAGTATTTCCCGAGATAATGGGCGTTCTGCAGCCCCCCTTGGGGAAATCACAAAAGAGGAGATAACTCCCGAACCCCTTGGAATTTCTGGACCAAATAAAGTGCGCTGAACTCGGGGGAGCGAACCCTTTCCAACGATACCCCATTCATTAAGATCCCAGCACTTTCGTGAAATCGACCAAAAATATCCAAAGGGGTACCCCTCTGAAAATTTTCCGGTTTTGGGAAAATTCTGGAGTGGCCCTTTTTTGGATGGGAAATTGTTAGGGACCTCCCAGGGAGGCTGTGAATTCAATCCCACCCCGGGCTGACCAGTATTTCCCGAGATAATGGGCGTTCTGCAGCCCCCCTTGGGGAAATCACAAAAGAGGGGATAACTCCCGAACCCCTTGGAATTTCTGGACCAAATAAAATGCGGTGAACTCGGGGGAGCGAGCCCTTTCCAACGATACCCCATTCATTAAGTACCCAGCACTTTCGTGAAATCGACCAAAAATATCCAAAGGGGTACCCCTTTGAAAATTTTCCGGTTTTGGGAAAATTCTGGAGTGGCCCTTTTTTGGATGCGAAATTGTTGGGAACCTCCCAGGGAGGCTGTGAATTCAATCCCACCCCGGGCTGACCAGTATTTCCCGAGATAATGGGCGTTCTGCAGCCCCCCTTGGGGAAATCACAAAAGAGGGGATAACTCCCGAACCCCTTGGAATTTCTGGACCAAATAAAGTGCGCTGAACTCGGGGGAGCGAGCCCTTTCCAACGATACCCCATTCATTAAGATCCCAGCACTTTCGTGAAATCGACCAAAAATATCCAAAGGGGTACCTCTCTGAAAATTTTCCGGTTTTGGGAAAATTCTGGAGTGGCCCTTTTTTGGATGGGAAATTGTTAGGGACCTCCCAGGGAGGCTGTGAATTCAATCCCACCCCGGGCTGACCAGTATTTCCCGAGATAATGGGCGTTCTGCAGCCCCCCTTGGGGAAATCACAAAAGAGGGGATAACTCCCGAACCCCTTGGAATTTCTGGACCAAATAAAGTGCGCTGAACTCGGGGGAGCGAGCCCTTTCCAACGATACCCCATTCATTAAGATCCCAGCACTTTCGTGAAATCGACCAAAAATATCCAAAGGGGTACCCCTCTGAAAATTTTCCGGTTTTGGGAAAATTCTGGAGTGGCCCTTTTTTGGATGGGAAATTGTTAGGGACCTCCCAGGGAGGCTGTTAATTCAATCCCACCCCGGGCTGACCAGTATTTCCCGAGATAATGGGCGTTCTGCAGCCCCCCTTGGGGAAATCACAAAAGAGGGGATAACTCCCGAACCCTTTGGAATTTCTGGACCAAATAAAGTGCGCTGAACTCGGGGGAGCGAGCCCTTTCCAACGATACCCCATTCATTACGATCCCAGCACTTTCGTGAAATCGACCAAAAATATCCAAAGGGGTACCCCTTTGAAAATTTTCCGGTTTTGGGAAAATTCTGGAGTGGCCATTTTTTGGATGCGAAATTGTTGGGGACCTCCCAGGGAGGCTGTGAATTCAATCCCACCCCGGGCTGACCAGTATTTCCCGAGATAATGGGCGTTCTGCAGCCCCCCTTGGGGAAATCACAAAAGAGGGGATAACTCCCGAACCCCTTGGAATTTCTGGACCAAATAAAGTGCGCTGAACTCGGGGGAGCGAGCCCTTTCCAACGATACCCCATTCATTAAGATCCCAGCACTTTCGTGAAATCGACCAAAAATATCCAAAGGGGTACCCCTCTGAAAATTTTCCGGTTTTGGGAAAATTCTGGAGTGGCCCTTTTTTGGATGGGAAATTGTTAGGGACCTCCCAGGGAGGCTGTTAATTCAATCCCACCCCGGGCTGACCAGTATTTCCCGAGATAATGGGCGTTCTGCAGCCCCCCTTGGGGAAATCACAAAAGAGGGGATAACTCCCGAACCCCTTGGAATTTCTGGACCAAATAAAGTGCGCTGAACTCGGGGGAGCGAACCCTTTCCAACGATACCCCATTCATTACGATCCCAGCACTTTCGTGAAATCGACCAAAAATATCCAAAGGGGTACCCCTTTGAAAATTTTCCGGTTTTGGGAAAATTCTGGAGTGGCCCTTTTTTGAATGGGAAATTGTTAGGGACCTCCCAGGGAGGCTGTGAATTCAATCCCACCCCGGGCTGACCAGTATTTCCCGAGGATAATGGGCGTTCTGCAGCCCCCCTTGGGGAAATCACAAAAGAGGGGATAACTCCCGAACCCCTTGGAATTTCTGGACCAAATCATGTGCGCTGAACTCGGGAGAGCGAGCCCTTTCCAACGATACCCCATTCATTAAGATCCCAGCACTTTCGTGAAATCGACCAAAAATATCCAAAGGGGTACCCCTTTGAAAATTTTCCGGTTTTGGGAAAATTCTGGAGTGGCCCTTTTTTGGATGGGAAATTGTTAGGGACCTCCCAGGGAGGCTGTGAATTCAATTTCACCCCGGGCTGACCAGTATTTCCCAAGATAATGGGCGTTCTGCAGCCCCCCTTGGGGAAATCACAAAAGAGGGGATAACTCCCGAACCCCTTGGAATTTCTGGACCAAATCAAGTGCGCTGAACTCGGGGGAGCGAGCCCTTTCCAACGAGACCCCATTCATTAAGATCCCAGCACTTTCGTGAAATCGACCAAAAACATCCAAAGGGGTACCCCTTTGAAAATTTTCCGGTTTTGGGAAAATTCTGGAGTGGCCCTTTTTTGGATGGGAAATTGTTAGGGACCTCCCAGGGAGGCTGTGAATTCAATTTCACCCCGGGCTGACCAGTATTTCCCAAGATAATGGGCGTTCTGCAGCCCCCCTTGGGGAAATCACAAAAGAGGGGATAACTCCCGAATCCCTTGGAATTTCTGGACCAAATCAAGTGCGCTGAACTCGGGGGAGCGAGCCCTTTCCAACGATACCCCATTCATTAAGATCCCAGCACTTTCGTGAAATCGACCAAAAATATCCAAAGGGGTACCCCTTTGAAAATTTTCCGGTTTTGGGAAAATTCTGGAGTGGCCCTTTTTTGGATGGGAAATTGTTAGGGACCTCCCAGGGAGGCTGTGAATTCAATTTCACCCCGGGCTGACCAGTATTTCCCAAGATAATGGGCGTTCTGCAGCCCCCCTTGGGGAAATCACAAAAGAAGGGATAACTCCCGAACCCCTTGGAATTTCTGGACCAAATCAAGTGCGCTGAACTCGGGGGAGCGAGCCCTTTCCAACGAT
This sequence comes from Thereva unica, assembly GCA_949987705.1. Lineage (NCBI taxonomy): Eukaryota > Metazoa > Arthropoda > Insecta > Diptera > Therevidae > Thereva > Thereva unica. The sequence continues at coordinate 6,418,632 of OX465286.1, forward strand.
ACCCCATTCATTAAGATCCCAGCACTTTCGTGAAATCGACCAAAAACATCCAAAGGGGTACCCCTTTGAAAATTTTCCGGTTTTGGGAAAATTCTGGAGTGGCCCTTTTTTGGATGGGAAATTGTTAGGGACCTCCCAGGGAGGCTGTGAATTCAATTCCACCCCGGGCTGACCAGTATTTCCCGAGATAATGGGCGTTCTGCAGCCCCCCTTGGGGAAATCACAAAAGAGGGGATAACTCCCGAACTCCTTGGAATTTCTGGACCAAATCAAGTGCGCTGAACTCGGGGGAGCGAGCCCTTTCCAACGATACCCCATTCATTAAGATCCCAGCACTTTCGTGAAATCGACCAAAAACATCCAAAGGGGTGCCCCTTTGAAAATTTTCCGGTTTTGGGAAAATTCTGGAGTGGCCCTTTTTTGGATGGGAAATTGTTAGGGACCTCCCAGGGAGGCTGTGAATTCAATCCCACCCCGGGCTGACCAGTATTTCCCGAGAAAATGGGCGTCCTGCAGCCCCCCTTGGGGAAATCACAAAAGAGGGGATAACTCCCGAACCCCTTGGAATTTCTGGACCAAATCAAGTGCGCTGAACTCGGGGGAGCGAGCCCTTTCCAACGATACCCCATTCATTAAGATCCCAGCACTTTCGTGAAATCGACCAAAAACATCCAAAGGGGTACCCCTTTGAAAATTTTCCGGTTTTGGGAAAATTCTGGAGTGGCCCTTTTTTGGATGGGAAATTGTTAGGGACCTCCCAGGGAGGCTGTGAATTCAATCCCACCCCGGGCTGACCAGTATTTCCCGAGAAAATGGGCGTCCTGCAGCCCCCCTTGGGGAAATCACAAAAGAGGGGATAACTCCCGAACCCCTTGGAATTTCTGGACCAAATCAAGTGCGCTGAACTCGGGGGAGCGAGCCCTTTCCAACGATACCCCATTCATTAAGATCCCAGCACTTTCGTGAAATCGACCAAAAATATCCAAAGGGGTACCCCTTTGAAAATTTTCCGGTTTTGGGAAAATTCTGGAGTGGCCCTTTTTTGGATGGGAAATTGTTAGGGACCTCCCAGGGAGGCTGTGAATTCAATTTCACCCCGGGCTGACCAGTATTTCCCAAGATAATGGGCGTTCTGCAGCCCCCCTTGGGGAAATCACAAAAGAGGGGATAACTCCCGAACCCCTTGGAATTTCTGGACCAAATCAAGTGCGCTGAACTCGGGGGAGCGAGCCCTTTCCAACGATACCCCATTCATTAAGATCCCAGCACTTTCGTGAAATCGACCAAAAATATCCAAAGGGGTACCCCTTTGAAAATTTCCGGTTTTGGGAAAATTCTGGAGTGGCCCTTTTTTGGATGGGAAATTGTTAGGGACCTCCCAGGGAGGCTGTGAATTCAATTCCACCCCGGGCTGACCAGTATTTCCCGAGATAATGGGCGTTCTGCAGCCCCCCTTGGGGAAATCACAAAAGAGGGGATAACTCCCGAACCCCTTGGAATTTCTGGACCAAATCAAGTGCGCTGAACTCGGGGGAGCGAGCCCTTTCCAACGATACCCCATTCATTAAGATCCCAGCACTTTCGTGAAATCGACCAAAAACATCCAAAGGGGTACCCCTTTGAAAATTTTCCGGTTTTGGGAAAATTCTGAAGTGGCCCTTTTTTGGATGGGAAATTGTTAGGGACCTCCCAGGGAGGCTGTGAATTCAATTTCACCCCGGGCTGACCAGTATTTCCCAAGATAATGGGCGTTCTGCAGCCCCCCTTGGGGAAATCACAAAAGAGGGGATAACTCCCGAACCCCTTGGAATTTCTGGACCAAATCAAGTGCGCTGAACTCGGGGGAGCGAGCCCTTTCCAACGATACCCCATTCATTAAGATCCCAGCACTTTCGTGAAATCGACCAAAAACATCCAAAGGGGTACCCCTTTGAAAATTTTCCGGTTTTGGGAAAATTCTGGAGTGGCCCTTTTTTGGATGGGAAATTGTTAGGGACCTCCCAGGGAGGCTGTGAATTCAATTCCACCCCGGGCTGACCAGTATTTCCCGAGATAATGGGCGTTCTGCAGCCCCCCTTGGGGAAATCACAAAAGAGGGGATAACTCCCGAACCCCTTGGAATTTCTGGACCAAATCAAGTGCGCTGAGCTCGGGGGAGCGAGCCCTTTCCAACGATACCTCATTCATTAAGATCCCAGCACTTTCGTGAAATCGACCAAAAACATCCAAAGGGGTACCCCTTTGAAAATTTTCCGGTTTTGGGAAAATTCTGGAGTGGCCCTTTTTTGGATGGGAAATTGTTAGGGACCTCCCAGGGAGGCTGTGAATTCAATTTCACCCCGGGCTGACCAGTATTTCCCAAGATAATGGGCGTTCTGCGGCCCCCCTTGGGGAAATCACAAAAGAGGGGATAACTCCCGAACCCCTTGGAATTTCTGGACCAAATCAAGTGCGCTGAACTCGGGGGAGCGAGCCCTTTCCAACGATACCCCATTCATTAAGATCCCAGCACTTTCGTGAAATCGACCAAAAACATCCAAAGGGGTACCCCTTTGAAAATTTTCCGGTTTTGGGAAAATTCTGGAGTGGCCCTTTTTTGGATAGGAAATTGTTAGGGACCTCTCAGGGAGGCTGTGAATTCAATTCCACCCCGGGCTGACCAGTATTTCCCGAGATAATGGGCGTCCTGCAGCCCCCCTTGGGGAAATCACAAAAGAGGGGATAACTCCCGAACCCCTTGGAATTTTTGGACCAAATAAAGTGCGCTGAACTCGGGGGAGCGAGCCCTTTCCAACGATACCCCATTCATTAAGATCCCAGCACTTTCGTGAAATCGACCAAAAATATCCAAAGGGGTACCCCTTTGAAAATTTTCCGGTTTTGGGAAAATTCTGGAGTGGCCCTTTTTTGGATGGGAAATTGTTAGGGACCTCCCAGGGAGGCTGTGAATTCAATTTCACCCCGGGCTGACCAGTATTTCCCAAGATAATGGGCGTTCTGCAGCCCCCCTTGGGGAAATCACAAAAGAGGGGATAACTCCCGAACCCCTTGGAATTTCTGGACCAAATCAAGTGCGCTGAACTCGGGGGAGCGAGCCTTTTCCACCGATACCCCATTCATTAAGATCCCAGCACTTTCGTGAAATCGACCAAAAATATCCAAAGGGGTACCCCTTTGAAAATTTTCCGGTTGTGGGAAAATTCTGGAGTGGCCCTTTTTTGGATGGGAAATTGTTAGGGGCCTCCCAGGGAGGCTGTGAATTCAATCCCACCCCGGGCTGACCAGTATTTCCCGAGATAATGGGCGTCCTGCAGCCCCCCTTGGGGAAATCACAAAAGAGGGGATAACTCCCGAACCCCTTGGAATTTTTGGACCAAATAAAGTGCGCTGAACTCGGGGGAGCGAGCCCTTTCCAACGATACCCCATTCATTAAGATTCCAGCACTTTCGTGAAATCGACCAAAAATATCCAAAGGGGTACCCCTTTGAAAATTTTCCGGTTTTGGGAAAATTCTGGAGTGGCCCTTTTTTGGATAGGAAATTGTTAGGGACCTCCCAGGGAGGCTGTGAATTCAATTTCACCCCGGGCTGACCAGTATTTCCCAAGATAATGGGCGTTCTGCAGCCCCCCTTGGGGAAATCACAAAAGAGGGGATAACTCCCGAACCCCTTGGAATTTCTGGACCCAATCAAGTGCGCTGAACTCGGGGGAGCGAGCCCTTTCCAACGATACCCCATTCATTAAGATCCCAGCACTTTCGTGAAATCGACCAAAAATATCCAAAGGGGTACCCTTTTGAAAATTTTCCGGTTTTGGGAAAATTCTGGAGTGGCCCTTTTTTGGATGGGAAATTGTTAGGGACCTCCCAGGGAGGCTGTGAATTCAATCCCACCCCGGGCTGACCAGTATTTCCCGAGATAATGGGCGTCCTGCAGCCCCCCTTGGGGAAATTACAAAAGAGGGGATAACTCCCGAACCCCTTGGAATTTTTGGACCAAATAAAGTGCGCTGAACTCGGGGGAGCGAGCCCTTTCCAACGATACCCCATTCATTAAGATCCCAGCACTTTCGTGAAATCGACCAAAAATATCCAAAGGGGTACCCCTTTGAAAATTTTCCGGTTTTGGGAAAATTCTGGAGTGGGCCTTTTTTGGATAGGAAATTGTTAGGGACCTCCCAGGGAGGCTGTGAATTCAATTTCACCCCGGGCTGACCAGTATTTCCCAAGATAATGGGCGTTCTGCAGCCCCCCTTGGGGAAATCACAAAAGAGGGGATAACTCCCGAACCCCTTGGAATTTCTGGACCAAATCAAGTGCGCTGAACTCGGGGGAGCGAGCCCTTTCCAACGATACCCCATTCATTAAGATCCCAGCACTTTCGTGAAATCGACCAAAAATATCCAAAGGGGTACCCCTTTGAAAATTTTCCGGTTTTGGGAAAATTCTGGAGTGGCCCTTTTTTGGATGGGAAATTGTTAGGGACCTTCCAGGGAGGCTGTGAATTCAATCCCACCCCGGGCTGACCAGTATTTCCCAAGATAATGGGCGTTCTGCAGCCCCCCTTGGGGAAATCACAAAAGAGGGGATAACTCCCGAACCCCTTGGAATTTCTGGACCAAATCAAGTGCGCTGAACTCGGGGGAGCGAGCCCTTTCCAACGATACCCCATTCATTAAGATCCCAGCACTTTCGTGAAATCGACCAAAAACATCCAAAGGGGTACCCCTTTGAAAATTTTCCGGTTTTGGGAAAATTCTGAAGTGGCCCTTTTTTGGATGGGAAATTGTTAGGGACCTCCCAGGGAGGCTGTGAATTCAATTTCACCCCGGGCTGACCAGTATTTCCCAAGATAATGGGCGTTCTGCAGCCCCCCTTGGGGAAATCACAAAAGAGGGGATAACTCCCGAACCCCTTGGAATTTCTGGACCAAATCAAGTGCGCTGAACTCGGGGGAGCGAGCCCTTTCCAACGATACCTCATTCATTAAGATCCCAGCACTTTCGTGAAATCGACCAAAAACATCCAAAGGGGTACCCCTTTGAAAATTTTCCGGTTTTGGGAAAATTCTGGAGTGGCCCTTTTTTGGATGGGAAATTGTTAGGGACCTCCCAGGGAGGCTGTGAATTCAATTTCACCCCGGGCTGACCAGTATTTCCCAAGATAATGGGCGTTCTGCAGCCCCCCTTGGGGAAATCACAAAAGAGGGGATAACTCCCGAACCCCTTGGAATTTCTGGACCAAATCAAGTGCGCTGAACTCGGGGGAGCGAGCCCTTTCCAACGATACCCCATTCATTAAGATCCCAGCACTTTCGTGAAATCGACCAAAAACATCCAAAGGGGTACCCCTTTGAAAATTTTCCGGTTTTGGGAAAATTCTGGAGTGGCCCTTTTTTGGATAGGAAATTGTTAGGGACCTCTCAGGGAGGCTGTGAATTCAATTCCACCCCGGGCTGACCAGTATTTCCCGAGATAATGGGCGTCCTGCAGCCCCCCTTGGGGAAATCACAAAAGAGGGGATAACTCCCGAACCCCTTGGAATTTTTGGACCAAATAAAGTGCGCTGAACTCGGGGGAGCGAGCCCTTTCCAACGATACCCCATTCATTAAGATCCCAGCACTTTCGTGAAATCGACCAAAAATATCCAAAGGGGTACCCCTTTGAAAATTTTCCGGTTTTGGGAAAATTCTGGAGTGGCCCTTTTTTGGATGGGAAATTGTTAGGGACCTCCCAGGGAGGCTGTGAATTCAATTTCACCCCGGGCTGACCAGTATTTCCCAAGATAATGGGCGTTCTGCAGCCCCCCTTGGGGAAATCACAAAAGAGGGGATAACTCCCGAACCCCTTGGAATTTCTGGACCAAATCAAGTGCGCTGAACTCGGGGGAGCGAGCCTTTTCCACCGATACCCCATTCATTAAGATCCCAGCACTTTCGTGAAATCGACCAAAAATATCCAAAGGGGTACCCCTTTGAAAATTTTCCGGTTGTGGGAAAATTCTGGAGTGGCCCTTTTTTGGATGGGAAATTGTTAGGGGCCTCCCAGGGAGGCTGTGAATTCAATCCCACCCCGGGCTGACCAGTATTTCCCGAGATAATGGGCGTCCTGCAGCCCCCCTTGGGGAAATCACAAAAGAGGGGATAACTCCCGAACCCCTTGGAATTTTTGGACCAAATAAAGTGCGCTGAACTCGGGGGAGCGAGCCCTTTCCAACGATACCCCATTCATTAAGATTCCAGCACTTTCGTGAAATCGACCAAAAATATCCAAAGGGGTACCCCTTTGAAAATTTTCCGGTTTTGGGAAAATTCTGGAGTGGCCCTTTTTTGGATAGGAAATTGTTAGGGACCTCCCAGGGAGGCTGTGAATTCAATTTCACCCCGGGCTGACCAGTATTTCCCAAGATAATGGGCGTTCTGCAGCCCCCCTTGGGGAAATCACAAAAGAGGGGATAACTCCCGAACCCCTTGGAATTTCTGGACCCAATCAAGTGCGCTGAACTCGGGGGAGCGAGCCCTTTCCAACGATACCCCATTCATTAAGATCCCAGCACTTTCGTGAAATCGACCAAAAATATCCAAAGGGGTACCCTTTTGAAAATTTTCCGGTTTTGGGAAAATTCTGGAGTGGCCCTTTTTTGGATGGGAAATTGTTAGGGACCTCCCAGGGAGGCTGTGAATTCAATCCCACCCCGGGCTGACCAGTATTTCCCGAGATAATGGGCGTCCTGCAGCCCCCCTTGGGGAAATCACAAAAGAGGGGATAACTCCCGAACCCCTTGGAATTTTTGGACCAAATAAAGTGCGCTGAACTCGGGGGAGCGAGCCCTTTCCAACGATACCCCATTCATTAAGATCCCAGCACTTTCGTGAAATCGACCAAAAATATCCAAAGGGGTACCCCTTTGAAAATTTTCCGGTTTTGGGGAAATTCTGGAGTGGCCCTTTTTTGGATGGGAAATTGTTAGGGACCTCCCAGGGAGGCTGTGAATTCAATCCCACCCCGGGCTGACCAGTATTTCCCAAGATAATGGGCGTTCTGCAGCCCCCCTTGGGGAAATCACAAAAGAGGGGATAACTCCCGAACCCCTTGGAATTTCTGGACCAAATCAAGTGCGCTAAACTGGGGGGAGCGAGCCCTTTCCAACGATACCCCATTCATTAAGATCCCAGCACTTTCGTGAAATCGACCAAAAATATCCAAAGGGGTACCCCTTTGAAAATTTTCCGGTTTTGGGAAAATTCTGGAGTGGCCCTTTTTTGGATGGGAAATTGTTAGGGACCTCCCAGGGAGGCTGTGAATTCAATCCCACCCCGGGCTGACCAGTATTTCCCAAGATAATGGGCGTTCTGCAGCCCCCCTTGGGGAAATCACAAAAGAGGGGATAACTCCCGAACCCCTTGGAATTTCTGGACCAAATCAAGTGCGCTGAACTCGGGGGAGCGAGCCCTTTCCAACGATACCCCATTCATTAAGATCCCAGCACTTTCGTGAAATCGACCAAAAATATCCAAAGGGGTACCCCTTTGAAAATTTTCCGGTTTTGGGAAAATTCTGGAGTGGCCCTTTTTTGGATGGGAAATTGTTAGGGACCTTCCAGGGAGGCTGTGAATTCAATCCCACCCCGGGCTGACCAGTATTTCCCAAGATAATGGGCGTTCTGCAGCCCCCCTTGGGGAAATCACAAAAGAGGGGATAACTCCCGAACCCCTTGGAATTTCTGGACCAAATCAAGTGCGCTAAACTGGGGGGAGCGAGCCCTTTCCAACGATACCCCATTCATTAAGATCCCAGCACTTTCGTGAAATCGACCAAAAATATCCAAAGGGGTACCCCTTTGAAAATTTTCCGGTTTTGGGAAAATTCTGGAGTGGCCCTTTTTTGGATGGCAAATTGTTAGGGACCTCCCAGGGAGGCTGTGAATTCAATCCCACCCCGGGCTGACCAGTATTTCCCAAGATAATGGGCGTTCTGCAGCCCCCCTTGGGGAAATCACAAAAGAGGGGATAACTCCCGAACCCCTTGGAATTTCTGGACCAAATCAAGTGCGCTGAACTCGGGGGAGCGAGCCCTTTCCAACGATACCCCATTCATTAAGATCCCAGCACTTTCGTGAAATCGACCAAAAATATCCAAAGGGGTACCCCTTTGAAAATTTTCCGGTTTTGGGAAAATTCTGGAGTGGCCCTTTTTTGGATGGGAAATTGTTAGGGACCTCCCAGGGAGGCTGTGAATTCAATTTCACCCCGGGCTGACCAGTATTTCCCAAGATAATGGGCGTTCTGCAGCCCCCCTTGGGGAAATCACAAAAGAGGGGATAACTCCCGAACCCCTTGGAATTTCTGGACCAAATCAAGTGCGCTGAACTCGGGGGAGCGAGCCCTTTCCACCGATACCCCATTCATTAAGATCCCAGCACTTTCGTGAAATCGACCAAAAATATCCAAAGGGGTACCCCTTTGAAAATTTTCCGGTTTTGGGAAAATTCTGGAGTGGCCCTTTTTTGGATGGGAAATTGTTAGGGGCCTCCCAGGGAGGCTGTGAATTCAATCCCACCCCGGGCTGACCAGTATTTCCCGAGATAATGGGCGTCCTGCAGCCCCCCTTGGGGAAATCACAAAAGAGGGGATAACTCCCGAACCCCTTGGAATTTTTGGACCAAATAAAGTGCGCTGAACTCGGGGAGCGAGCCCTTTCCAACGATACCCCATTCATTAAGATTCCAGCACTTTCGTGAAATCGACCAAAAATATCCAAAGGGGTACCCCTTTGAAAATTTTCCGGTTTTGGGAAAATTCTGGAGTGGCCCTTTTTTGGATAGGAAATTGTTAGGGACCTCCCAGGGAGGCTGTGAATTCAATTTCACCCCGGGCTGACCAGTATTTCCCAAGATAATGGGCGTTCTGCAGCCCCCCTTGGCGAAATCACAAAAGAGGGGATAACTCCCGAACCCCTTGGAATTTCTGGACCAAATCAAGTGCGCTGAACTCGGGGGAGCGAGCCCTTTCCAACGATACCCCATTCATTAAGATCCCAGCACTTTCGTGAAATCGACCAAAAATATCCAAAGGGGTACCCCTTTGAAAATTTTCCGGTTTTGGGAAAATTCTGGAGTGGCCCTTTTTTGGATGGGAAATTGTTAGGGACCTTCCAGGGAGGCTGTGAATTCAATCCCACCCCGGGCTGACCAGTATTTCCCAAGATAATGGGCGTTCTGCAGCCCCCCTTGGGGAAATCACAAAAGAGGGGATAACTCCCGAACCCCTTGGAATTTCTGGACCAAATCAAGTGCGCTAAACTGGGGGGAGCGAGCCCTTTCCAACGATACCCCATTCATTAAGATCCCAGCACTTTCGTGAAATCGACCCAAAATATCCAAAGGGGTACCCCTTTGAAAATTTTCCGGTTTTGGGAAAATTCTGGAGTGGCCCTTTTTTGGATGGGAAATTGTTAGGGACCTCCCAGGGAGGCTGTGAATTCAATCCCACCCCGGGCTGACCAGTATTTCCCAAGATAATGGGCGTTCTGCAGCCCCCCTTGGGGAAATCACAAAAGAGGGGATAACTCCCGAACCCCTTGGAATTTCTGGACCAAATCAAGTGCGCTAAACTGGGGGGAGCGAGCCCTTTCCAACGATACCCCATTCATTAAGATCCCAGCACTTTCGTGAAATCGACCAAAAATATCCAAAGGGGTACCCCTTTGAAAATTTTCCGGTTTTGGGAAAATTCTGGAGTGGCCCTTTTTTGGATGGGAAATTGTTAGGGACCTCCCAGGGAGGCTGTGAATTCAATCCCACCCCGGGCTGACCAGTATTTCCCAAGATAATGGGCGCTCTGCAGCCCCCCTTGGGGAAATCACAAAAGAGGGGATAACTCCCGAACCCCTTGGAATTTCTGGACCAAATCAAGTGCGCTGAACTCGGGGGAGCGAGCCCTTTCCAACGATACCCCATTCATTAAGATCCCAGCACTTTCGTGAAATCGACCAAAAATATCCAAAGGGGTACCCCTTTGAAAATTTTCCGGTTTTGGGAAAATTCTGGAGTGGCCCTTTTTTGGATGGGAAATTGTTAGGGACCTCCCAGGGAGGCTGTGAATTCAATCCCACCCCGGGCTGACCAGTATTTCCCAAGATAATGGGCGTTCTGCAGCCCCCCTTGGGGAAATCACAAAAGAGGGGATAACTCCCGAACCCCTTGGAATTTCTGGACCAAATCAAGTGCGCTGAACTCGGGGGAGCGAGCCCTTTCCAACGATACCCCATTCATTAAGATCCCAGCACTTTCGTGAAATCGACCAAAAATATCCAAAGGGGTACCCCTTTGAAAATTTTCCGGTTTTGGGAAAATTCTGGAGTGGCCCTTTTTTGGATGGGAAATTGTTAGGGACCTTCCAGGGAGGCTGTGAATTCAATCCCACCCCGGGCTGACCAGTATTTCCCAAGATAATGGGCGTTCTGCAGCCCCCCTTGGGGAAATCACAAAAGAGGGGATAACTCCCGAACCCCTTGGAATTTCTGGACCAAATCAAGTGCGCTAAACTGGGGGGAGCGAGCCCTTTCCAACGATACCCCATTCATTAAGATCCCAGCACTTTCGTGAAATCGACCAAAAATATCCAAAGGGGTACCCCTTTGAAAATTTTCCGGTTTTGGGAAAATTCTGGAGTGGCCCTTTTTTGGATGGGAAATTGTTAGGGACCTCCCAGGGAGGCTGTGAATTCAATCCCACCCCGGGCTGACCAGTATTTCCCAAGATAATGGGCGTTCTGCAGCCCCCCTTGGGGAAATCACAAAAGAGGGGATAACTCCCGAACCCCTTGGAATTTCTGGACCAAATCAAGTGCGCTGAACTCGGGGGAGCGAGCCCTTTCCAACGATACCCCATTCATATTCATTAAGATCCCAGCACTTTCGTGAAATCGACCAAAATATCCAAAGGGGTACCCCTTTGAAAATTTTCCGGTTTTGGGAAAATTCTGGAGTGGCCCTTTTTTGGATGGGAAATTGTTAGGGACCTCTCAGGGAGGCTGTGAATTCAATTCCACCCCGGGCTGACCAGTATTTCCCGAGATAATGGGCGTCCTGCAGCCCCCCTTGGGGAAATCACAAAAGAGGGGATAACTCCCGAACCCCTTGGAATTTTTGGACCAAATAAAGTGCGCTGAACTCGGGGGAGCGAGCCCTTTCCAACGATACCCCATTCATTAAGATCCCAGCACTTTCGTGAAATCGACCAAAAATATCCAAAGGGGTACCCCTTTGAAAATTTTCCGGTTTTGGAAAATTCTGGAGTGGCCCTTTTTTGGATGGGAAATTGTTAGGGACCTCCCAGGGAGGCTGTGAATTCAATTCCACTCCGGGCTGACCAGTATTTCCCGAGATAATGGGCGTCCTGCAGCCCCCCTTGGGGAAATCACAAAAGAGGGGATAACTCCCGAACCCCTTGGAATTTTTGGACCAAATAAAGTGCGCTGAACTCGGGGGAGCGAGCCCTTTCCAACGATACCCCATTCATTAAGATCCCAGCACTTTCGTGAAATCGACCAAAAATATCCAAAGGGGTACCCCTTTGAAAATTTTCCGGTTTTGGGAAAATTCTGGAGTGGCCCTTTTTTGGATGGGAAATTGTTAGGGACCTCTCAGGGAGGCTGTGAATTCAATTCCACCCCGGGCTGACCAGTATTTCCCGAGATAATGGGCGTCCTGCAGCCCCCCTTGGGGAAATCACAAAAGAGGGGATAACTCCCGAACCCCTTGGAATTTTTGGACCAAATAAAGTGCGCTGAACTCGGGGGAGCGAGCCCTTTCCAACGATACCCCATTCATTAAGATCCCAGCACTTTCGTGAAATCGACCAAAAATATCCAAAGGGGTACCCCTTTGAAAATTTTCCGGTTTTGGGAAAATTCTGGAGTGGCCCTTTTTTGGATGGGAAATTGTTAGGGACCTCCCAGGGAGGCTGTGAATTCAATCCCACCCCGGGCTGACCAGTATTTCCCGAGAAAATGGGCGTTCTGCAGCCCCCCTTGGGGAAATCACAAAAGAGGGGATAACTCCCGAACCCCTTGGAATTTCTGGACCAAATAAAGTGCGCTGAACTCGGGGGAGCGAGCCCTTTCCAACGATACCCCATTCATTAAGATCCCAGCACTTTCGTGAAATCGACCAAAAATATCCAAAGGGGTACCCCTTTGAAAATTTTCCGGTTTTGGGAAAATTCTGGAGTGGCCCTTTTTTGGATGGGAAATTGTTAGGGACCTCCCAGGGAGGCTGTGAATTCAATTCCACCCCGGGCTGACCAGTATTTCCCGAGATAATGGGCGTCCTGCAGCCCCCCTTGGGGAAATCACAAAAGAGGGATAACTCCCGAACCCCTTGGAATTTCTGGACCAAATAAAGTGCGCTGAACTCGGGGGAGCGAGCCCTTTCCAACGATACCCCATTCATTAAGATCCCAGCACTTTCGTGAAATCGACCAAAAATATCCAAAGGGGTACCCCTTTGAAAATTTTCCGGTTTTGGGAAAATTCTGGAGTGGCCCTTTTTTGGATGGGAAATTGTTAGGGACCTCCCAGGGAGGCTGTGAATTCAATCCCACCCCGGGCTGACCAGTATTTCCCGAGAAAATGGGCGTTCTGCAGCCCCCTTGGGGAAATCACAAAAGAGGGGATAACTCCCGAACCCCTTGGAATTTCTGGACCAAATAAAGTGCGCTGAACTCGGGGGAGCGAGCCCTTTCCAACGATACCCCATTCATTAAGATCCCAGCACTTTCGTGAAATCGACCAAAAATATCCAAAGGGGTACCCCTTTGAAAATTTCCGGTTTTGGGAAAATTCTGGAGTGGCCCTTTTTTGGATGGGAAATTGTTAGGGACCTCCCAGGGAGGCTGTGAATTCAATTCCACCCCGGGCTGACCAGTATTTCCCGAGATAATGGGCGTCCTGCAGCCCCCCTTGGGGAAATCACAAAAGAGGGGATAACTCCCGAACCCCTTGGAATTTTTGGACCAAATAAAGTGCGCTGAACTCGGGGGAGCGAGCCCTTTCCAACGATACCCCATTCATTAAGATCCCAGCACTTTCGTGAAATCGACCAAAAATATCCAAAGGGGTACCCCTTTGAAAATTTTCCGGTTTGGGAAAATTCTGGAGTGGCCCTTTTTTGGATGGGAAATTGTTAGGGACCTCCCAGGGAGGCTGTGAATTCAATCCCACCCCGGGCTGACCAGTATTTCCCGAGATAATGGGCGTTCTGCAGCCCCCCTTGGGGAAATCACAAAAGAGGGGATAACTCCCGAACCCCTTGGAATTTCTGGACCAAATAAAGTGCGATGAACTCGGGGAGCGAGCCCTTTCCAACGATACCCCATTCATTAAGATCCCAGCACTTTCGTGAAATCGACCAAAAATATCCAAAGGGGTACCCCTTTGAAAATTTTCCGGTTTTGGGAAAATTCTGGAGTGGCCCTTTTTTGGATGGGAAATTGTTAGGGACCTCCCAGGGAGGCTGTGAATTCAATCCCACCCCGGGCTGACCAGTATTTCCCGAGATAATGGGCGTTCTGCAGCCCCCCTTGGGGAAATCACAAAAGAGGGGATAACTCCCGAACCCCTTGGAATTTCTGGACCAAATAAAGTGCGCTGAACTCGGGGAGCGAGCCCTTTCCAACGATACCCCATTCATTAAGATCCCAGCACTTTCGTGAAATCGACCAAAAATATCCAAAGGGGTACCCCTTTGAAAATTTTCCGGTTTTGGGAAAATTCTGGAGTGGCCCTTTTTTGGATGGGAAATTGTTAGGGACCTCCCAGGGAGGCTGTGAATTCAATCCCACCCCGGGCTGACCAGTATTTCCCGAGATAATGAGCGCTCTGCAGCCCCCCTTGGGGAAATCACAAAAGAGGGGATAACTCCCGAACCCCTTGGAATTTCTGGACCAAATAAAGTGCGCTGAACTCGGGGGAGCGAGCCCTTTCCAACGATACCCCATTCATTAAGATCCCAGCACTTTCGTGAAATCGACCAAAAATATCCAAAGGGGTACCCCTTTGAAAATTTTCCGGTTTTGGGAAAATTCTGGAGTGGCCCTTTTTTGGATGGGAAATTGTTAGGGACCTCCCAGGGAGGCTGTGAATTCAATCCCACCCCGGGCTGACCAGTATTTCCCGAGATAATGAGCGTTCTGCAGCCCCCCTTGGGGAAATCACAAAAGAGGGGATAACTCCCGAACCCCTTGGAATTTCTGGACCAAATAAAGTGCGCTGAACTCGGGGGAGCGAGCCCTTTTTAACGATACCCCATTCATTAAGATCCCAGCACTTTCGTGAAATCGACCAAAAATATCCAAAGGGGTACCCCTTTGAAAATTTTCCGGTTTTGGGAAAATTCTGGAGTGGCCCTTTTTTGGATGGGAAATTGTTAGGGACCTCCCAGGGAGGCTGTGAATTCAATCCCACCCCGGGCTGACCAGTATTTCCCGAGATAATGGGCGTTCTGCAGCCCCCCTTGGGGAAATCACAAAAGAGGGGATAACTCCCGAACCCCTTGGAATTTCTGGACCAAATAAAGTGCGCTGAACTCGGGGGAGCGAGCCCTTTCCAACGATACCCCATTCATTAAGATCCCAGCACTTTCGTGAAATCGACCAAAAATATCCAAAGGGGTACCCCTTTGAAAATTTTCCGGTTTTGGAAAATTCTGGAGTGGCCCTTTTTTGGATGGGAAATTGTTAGGGACCTCTCAGGGAGGCTGTGAATTCAATTCCACCCCGGGCTGACCAGTATTTCCCGAGATAATGGGCGTTCTGCAGCCCCCCTTGGGGAAATCACAAAAGAGGGGATAACTCCCGAACCCCTTGGAATTTCTGGACCAAATAAAGTGCGCTGAACTCGGGGAGCGAGCCCTTTCCAACGATACCCCATTCATTAAGATCCCAGCACTTTCGTGAAATCGACCAAAAATATCCAAAGGGGTACCCCTTTGAAAATTTTCCGGTTTTGGGAAAATTCTGGAGTGGCCCTTTTTTGGATGGGAAATTGTTAGGGACCTCTCAGGGAGGCTGTGAATTCAATTCCACCCCGGGCTGACCAGTATTTCCCGAGATAATGGGCGTTCTGCAGCCCCCCTTGGGGAAATCACAAAAGAGGGGATAACTCCCGAACCCCTTGGAATTTCTGGACCAAATAAAGTGCGCTGAACTCGGGGGAGCGAGCCCTTTCCAACGATACCCCATTCATTAAGATCCCAGCACTTTCGTGAAATCGACCAAAAATATCCAAAGGGGTACCCCTTTGAAAATTTTCCGGTTTTGGGAAAATTCTGGAGTGGCCCTTTTTTGGATGGGAAATTGTTAGGGACCTCTCAGGGAGGCTGTGAATTCAATTCCACCCCGGGCTGACCAGTATTTCCCGAGATAATGGGCGTTCTGCAGCCCCCCTTGGGGAAATCACAAAAGAGGGGATAACTCCCGAACCCCTTGGAATTTCTGGACCAAATAAAGTGCGCTGAACTCGGGGGAGCGAGCCCTTTCCAACGATACCCCATTCATTAAGATCCCAGCACTTTCGTGAAATCGACCAAAAATATCCAAAGGGGTACCCCTTTGAAAATTTTCCGGTTTTGGGAAAATTCTGGAGTGGCCCTTTTTTGGATGGGAAATTGTTAGGGACCTCCAGGGAGGCTGTGAATTCAATTCCACCCCGGGCTGACCAGTATTTCCCGAGATAATGGGCGTTCTGCAGCCCCCCTTGGGGAAATCACAAAAGAGGGGATAACTCCCGAACCCCTTGGAATTTCTGGACCAAATAAAGTGCGCTGAACTCGGGGGAGCGAGCCCTTTCCAACGATACCCCATTCATTAAGATCCCAGCACTTTCGTGAAATCGACCAAAAATATCCAAAGGGGTACCCCTTTGAAAATTTTCCGGTTTTGGGAAAATTCTGGAGTGGCCCTTTTTTGGATGGGAAATTGTTAGGGACCTCTCAGGGAGGCTGTGAATTCAATTCCACCCCGGGCTGACCAGTATTTCCCGAGATAATGGGCGTCCTGCAGCCCCCCTTGGGGAAATCACAAAAGAGGGGATAACTCCCGAACCCCTTGGAATTTTTGGACCAAATAAAGTGCGCTGAACTCGGGGGAGCGAGCCCTTTCCAACGCTACCCCATTCATTAAGATCCCAGCACTTTCGTGAAATCGACCAAAAATATCCAAAGGGGTACCCCTTTGAAAATTTTCCGGTTTTGGGAAAATTCTGGAGTGGCCCTTTTTTGGATGGGAAATTGTTAGGGACCTCCCAGGGAGGCTGTGAATTCAATTCCACCCCGGGCTGACCAGTATTTCCCGAGATAATGGGCGTCCTGCAGCCCCCCTTGGGGAAATCACAAAAGAGGGGATAACTCCCGAACCCCTTGGAATTTTTGGACCAAATAAAGTGCGCTGAACTCGGGGGAGCGAGCCCTTTCCAACGATACCCCATTCATTAAGATCCCAGCACTTTCGTGAAATCGACCAAAAATATCCAAAGGGGTACCCCTTTGAAAATTTTCCGGTTTTGGGAAAATTCTGGAGTGGCCCTTTTTTGGATGGGAAATTGTTAGGGACCTCTCAGGGAGGCTGTGAATTCAATTCCACCCCGGGCTGACCAGTATTTCCCGAGATAATGGGCGTCCTGCAGCCCCCCTTGGGGAAATCACAAAAGAGGGGATAACTCCCGAACCCCTTGGAATTTCTGGACCAAATAAAGTGCGCTGAGCTCGGGGGAGCGAGCCCTTTCCAACGATACCCCATTCATTAAGATCCCAGCACTTTCGTGAAATCGACCAAAAATATCCAAAGGGGTACCCCTTTGAAAATTTTCCGGTTTTGGGAAAATTCTGGAGTGGCCCTTTTTTGGATGGGAAATTGTTAGGGACCTCCCAGGGAGGCTGTGAATTCAATTCCACCCCGGGCTGACCAGTATTTCCCGAGATAATGGGCGTCCTGCAGCCCCCCTTGGGGAAATCACAAAAGAGGGGATAACTCCCGAACCCCTTGGAATTTTTGGACCAAATAAAGTGCGCTGAACTCGGGGGAGCGAGCCCTTTCCAACGATACCCCATTCATTAAGATCCCAGCACTTTCGTGAAATCGACCAAAAATATCCAAAGGGGTACCCCTTTGAAAATTTTCCGGTTTTGGGAAAATTCTGGAGTGGCCCTTTTTTGGATGGGAAATTGTTAGGGACCTCTCAGGGAGGCTGTGAATTCAATTCCACCCCGGGCTGACCAGTATTTCCCGAGATAATGGGCGTCCTGCAGCCCCCCTTGGGGAAATCACAAAAGAGGGGATAACTCCCGAACCCCTTGGAATTTTTGGACCAAATAAAGTGCGCTGAACTCGGGGGAGCGAGCCCTTTCCAACGATACCCCATTCATTAAGATCCCAGCACTTTCGTGAAATCGACCAAAAATATCCAAAGGGGTACCCCTTTGAAAATTTTCCGGTTTTGGGAAAATTCTGGAGTGGCCCTTTTTTGGATGGGAAATTGTTAGGGACCTCTCAGGGAGGCTGTGAATTCAATTCCACCCCGGGCTGACCAGTATTTCCCGAGATAATGGGCGTCCTGCAGCCCCCCTTGGGGAAATCACAAAAGAGGGGATAACTCCCGAACCCCTTGGAATTTCTGGACCAAATAAAGTGCGCTGAACTCGGGGGAGCGAGCCCTTTCCAACGATACCCCATTCATTAAGATCCCAGCACTTTCGTGAAATCGACCAAAAATATCCAAAGGGGTACCCCTTTGAAAATTTTCCGGTTTTGGGAAAATTCTGGAGTGGCCCTTTTTTGGATGGGAAATTGTTAGGGACCTCTCAGGGAGGCTGTGAATTCAATTCCACCCCGGGCTGACCAGTATTTCCCGAGATAATGGGCGTCCTGCAGCCCCCCTTGGGGAAATCACAAAAGAGGGGATAACTCCCGAACCCCTTGGAATTTTTGGACCAAATAAAGTGCGATGAACTCGGGGGAGCGAGCCCTTTCCAACGATACCCCATTCATTAAGATCCCAGCACTTTCGTGAAATCGACCAAAAATATCCAAAGGGGTACCCCTTTGAAAATTTTCCGGTTTTGGGAAAATTCTGGAGTGGCCCTTTTTTGGATGGGAAATTGTTAGGGACCTCTCAGGGAGGCTGTGAATTCAATTCCACCCCGGGCTGACCAGTATTTCCCGAGATAATGGGCGTCCTGCAGCCCCCCTTGGGGAAATCACAAAAGAGGGGATAACTCCCGAACCCCTTGGAATTTTTGGACCAAATAAAGTGCGCTGAACTCGGGGGAGCGAGCCCTTTCCAACGATACCCCATTCATTAAGATCCCAGCACTTTCGTGAAATCGACCAAAAATATCCAAAGGGGTACCCCTTTGAAAATTTTCCGGTTTTGGGAAAATTCTGGAGTGGCCCTTTTTTGGATGGGAAATTGTTAGGGACCTCTCAGGGAGGCTGTGAATTCAATTCCACCCCGGGCTGACCAGTATTTCCCGAGATAATGGGCGTCCTGCAGCCCCCCTTGGGGAAATCACAAAAGAGGGGATAACTCCCGAACCCCTTGGAATTTTTGGACCAAATAAAGTGCGCTGAACTCGGGGGAGCGAGCCCTTTCCAACGATACCCCATTCATTAAGATCCCAGCACTTTCGTGAAATCGACCAAAAATATCCAAAGGGGTACCCCTTTGAAAATTTTCCGGTTTTGGGAAAATTCTGGAGTGGCCCTTTTTTGGATGGGAAATTGTTAGGGACCTCTCAGGGAGGCTGTGAATTCAATTCCACCCCGGGCTGACCAGTATTTCCCGAGATAATGGGCGTCCTGCAGCCCCCCTTGGGGAAATCACAAAAGAGGGGATAACTCCCGAACCCCTTGGAATTTTTGGACCAAATAAAGTGCGCTGAACTCGGGGGAGCGAGCCCTTTCCAACGATACCCCATTCATTAAGATCCCAGCACTTTCGTGAAATCGACCAAAAATATCCAAAGGGGTACCCCTTTGAAAATTTTCCGGTTTTGGGAAAATTCTGGAGTGGCCCTTTTTTGGATGGGAAATTGTTAGGGACCTCTCAGGGAGGCTGTGAATTCAATTCCACCCCGGGCTGACCAGTATTTCCCGAGATAATGGGCGTCCTGCAGCCCCCCTTGGGGAAATCACAAAAGAGGGGATAACTCCCGAACCCCTTGGAATTTTTGGACCAAATAAAGTGCGCTGAACTCGGGGGAGCGAGCCCTTTCCAACGATACCCCATTCATTAAGATCCCAGCACTTTCGTGAAATCGACCAAAAATATCCAAAGGGGTACCCCTTTGAAAATTTTCCGGTTTTGGGAAAATTCTGGAGTGGCCCTTTTTTGGATGGGAAATTGTTAGGGACCTCTCAGGGAGGCTGTGAATTCAATTCCACCCCGGGCTGACCAGTATTTCCCGAGATAATGGGCGTCCTGCAGCCCCCCTTGGGGAAATCACAAAAGAGGGGATAACTCCCGAACCCCTTGGAATTTTTGGACCAAATAAAGTGCGCTGAACTCGGGGGAGCGAGCCCTTTCCAACGATACCCCATTCATTAAGATCCCAGCACTTTCGTGAAATCGACCAAAAATATCCAAAGGGGTACCCCTTTGAAAATTGTCCGGTTTTGGGAAAATTCTGGAGTGGCCCTTTTTTGGATGGGAAATTGTTAGGGACCTCCCAGGGAGGCTGTGAATTCAATTCCACCCCGGGCTGACCAGTATTTCCCGAGATAATGGGCGTCCTGCAGCCCCCCTTGGGGAAATCACAAAAGAGGGGATAACTCCCGAACCCCTTGGAATTTTTGGACCAAATAAAGTGCGCTGAACTCGGGGGAGCGAGCCCTTTCCAACGATACCCCATTCATTAAGATCCCAGCACTTTCGTGAAATCGACCAAAAATATCCAAAGGGGTACCCCTTTGAAAATTTTCCGGTTTTGGGAAAATTCTGGAGTGGCCCTTTTTTGGATGGGAAATTGTTAGGGACCTCTCAGGGAGGCTGTGAATTCAATTCCACCCCGGGCTGACCAGTATTTCCCGAGATAATGGGCGTCCTGCAGCCCCCCTTGGGGAAATCACAAAAGAGGGGATAACTCCCGAACCCCTTGGAATTTTTGGACCAAATAAAGTGCGCTGAACTCGGGGGAGCGAGCCCTTTCCAACGATACCCCATTCATTAAGATCCCAGCACTTTCGTGAAATCGACCAAAAATATCCAAAGGGGTACCCCTTTGAAAATTTTCCGGTTTTGGGAAAATTCTGGAGTGGCCCTTTTTTGGATGGGAAATTGTTAGGGACCTCCCAGGGAGGCTGTGAATTCAATCCCACCCCGGGCTGACCAGTATTTCCCGAGAAAATGGGCGTTCTGCAGCCCCCCTTGGGGAAATCACAAAAGAGGGGATAACTCCCGAACCCCTTGGAATTTCTGGACCAAATAAAGTGCGCTGAACTCGGGGGAGCGAGCCCTTTCCAACGATACCCCATTCATTAAGATCCCAGCACTTTCGTGAAATCGACCAAAAATATCCAAAGGGGTACCCCTTTGAAAATTTTCCGGTTTTGGGAAAATTCTGGAGTGGCCCTTTTTTGGATGGGAAATTGTTAGGGACCTTCCAGGGAGGCTGTGAATTCAATCCCACCCCGGGCTGACCAGTATTTCCCGAGAAAATGGGCGTTCTGCAGCCCCCCTTGGGGAAATCACAAAAGAGGGGATAACTCCCGAACCCCTTGGAATTTCTGGACCAAATAAAGTGCGCTGAACTCGGGGGAGCGAGCCCTTTCCAACGATACCCCATTCATTAAGATCCCAGCACTTTCGTGAAATCGACCAAAAATATCCAAAGGGGTACCCCTTTGAAAATTTTCCGGTTTTGGGAAAATTCTGGAGTGGCCCTTTTTTGGATGGGAAATTGTTAGGGACCTCCCAGGGAGGCTGTGAATTCAATTCCACCCCGGGCTGACCAGTATTTCCCGAGATAATGGGCGTCCTGCAGCCCCCCTTGGGGAAATCACAAAAGAGGGGATAACTCCCGAACCCCTTGGAATTTCTGGACCAAATAAAGTGCGCTGAACTCGGGGGAGCGAGCCCTTTCCAACGATACCCCATTCATTAAGATCCCAGCACTTTCGTGAAATCGACCAAAAATATCCAAAGGGGTACCCCTTTGAAAATTTTCCGGTTTTGGGAAAATTCTGGAGTGGCCCTTTTTTGGATGGGAAATTGTTAGGGACCTCCCAGGGAGGCTGTGAATTCAATCCCACCCCGGGCTGACCAGTATTTCCCGAGAAAATGGGCGTTCTGCAGCCCCCCTTGGGGAAATCACAAAAGAGGGGATAACTCCCGAACCCCTTGGAATTTCTGGACCAAATAAAGTGCGCTGAACTCGGGGGAGCGAGCCCTTTCCAACGATACCCCATTCATTAAGATCCCAGCACTTTCGTGAAATCGACCAAAAATATCCAAAGGGGTACCCCTTTGAAAATTTTCCGGTTTTGGGAAAATTCTGGAGTGGCCCTTTTTTGGATGGGAAATTGTTAGGGACCTCTCAGGGAGGCTGTGAATTCAATTCCACCCCGGGCTGACCAGTATTTCCCGAGATAATGGGCGTCCTGCAGCCCCCCTTGGGGAAATCACAAAAGAGGGGATAACTCCCGAACCCCTTGGAATTTTTGGACCAAATAAAGTGCGCTGAACTCGGGGGAGCGAGCCCTTTCCAACGATACCCCATTCATTAAGATCCCAGCACTTTCGTGAAATCGACCAAAAATATCCAAAGGGGTACCCCTTTGAAAATTTTCCGGTTTTGGGAAAATTCTGGAGTGGCCCTTTTTTGGATGGGAAATTGTTAGGGACCTCCCAGGGAGGCTGTGAATTCAATTCCACCCCGGGCTGACCAGTATTTCCCGAGATAATGGGCGTCCTGCAGCCCCCCTTGGGGAAATCACAAAAGAGGGGATAACTCCCGAACCCCTTGGAATTTCTGGACCAAATAAAGTGCGCTGAACTCGGGGGAGCGAGCCCTTTCCAACGATACCCTATTCATTAAGATCCCAGCACTTTCGTGAAATCGACCAAAAATATCCAAAGGGGTACCCCTTTGAAAATTTTCCGGTTTTGGGAAAATTCTGGAGTGGCCCTTTTTTGGATGGGAAATTGTTAGGGACCTCCCAGGGAGGCTGTGAATTCAATTCCACCCCGGGCTGACCAGTATTTCCCGAGATAATGGGCGTCCTGCAGCCCCCCTTGGGGAAATCACAAAAGAGGGGATAACTCCCGAACCCCTTGGAATTTCTGGACCAAATAAAGTGCGCTGAACTCGGGGGAGCGAGCCCTTTCCAACGATACCCCATTCATTAAGATCCCAGCACTTTCGTGAAATCGACCAAAAATATCCAAAGGGGTACCCCTTTGAAATTTTTCCGGTTTTGGGAAAATTCTGGAGTGGCCCTTTTTTGGATGGGAAATTGTTAGGGACCTCCCAGGGAGGCTGTGAATTCAATCCCACCCCGGGCTGACCAGTATTTCCCGAGATAATGGGCGTTCTGCAGCCCCCCTTGGGGAAATCACAAAAGAGGGGATAACTCCCGAACCCCTTGGAATTTCTGGACCAAATAAAGTGCGCTGAACTCGGGGAAGCGAGCCCTTTGCAACGATACCCCATTCATTAAGATCCCAGCACTTTCGTGAAATCGACCAAAAATATCCAAAGGGGTACCCCTTTGAAAATTTTCCGGTTTTGGGAAAATTCTGGAGTGGCCCTTTTTTGGATGGGAAATTGTTAGGGACCTCCCAGGGAGGCTGTGAATTCAATTCCACCCCGGGCTGACCAGTATTTCCCGAGATAATGGGCGTCCTGCAGCCCCCCTTGGGGAAATCACAAAAGAGGGGATAACTCCCGAACCCCTTGGAATTTTTGGACCAAATAAAGTGCGCTGAACTCGGGGAAGCGAGCCCTTTCCAACGATACCCCATTCATTAAGATCCCAGCACTTTCGTGAAAACGACCAAAAATATCCAAAGGGGTACCCCTTTGAAAATTTTCCGGTTTTGGGAAAATTCTGGAGTGGCCCTTTTTTGGATGGGAAATTGTTAGGGACCTCCCAGGGAGGCTGTGAATTCAATTCCAACCCGGGCTGACCAGTATTTCCCGAGAAAATGGGCGTTCTGCAGCCCCCCTTAGGGAAATCACAAAAGAGGGGATAACTCCCGAACCCCTTGGAATTTCTGGACCAAATAAAGTGCGCTGAACTCGGGGAGCGAGCCCTTTCCAACGATACCCCATTCATTAAGATCCCAGCACTTTCGTGAAATCGACCAAAAATAACCCAAGGGGTACCCCTTTGAAAATTTTCCGGTTTTGGGAAAATTCTGGAGTGGCCCTTTTTTGGATGGGAAATTGTTAGGGACCTCCCAGGGAGGCTGTGAATTCAATTCCAACCCGGGCTGACCAGTATTTCCCGAGAAAATGGGCGTTCTGCAGCCCCCCTTGGGGAAATCACAAAAGAGGGGATAACTCCCGAACCCCTTGGAATTTCTGGACCAAATAAAGTGCGCTGAACTCGGGGGAGCGAGCCCTTTCCAACGATACCCCATTCATTAAGATCCCAGCACTTTCGTGAAATCGACCAAAAATATCCAAAGGGGTACCTACCCCTTTGAAAATTTTCCGGTTTTGGGAAAATTCTGGAGTGGCCCTTTTTTGGATGGGAAATTGTTAAGGACCTCCCTGGGAGGCTGTGAATTCAATTCCAACCCGGGCTGACCAGTATTTCCCGAGAAAATGGGCGTTCTGCAGCCCCCCTTGGGGAAATCACAAAAGAGGGGATAACTCCCGAACCCCTTGGAATTTCTGGACCAAATAAAGTGCGCTGAACTCGGGGGAGCGAGCCCTTTCCAACGATACCCCATTCATTAAGATCCCAGCACTTTCGTGAAATCGACCAAAAATATCCAAAGGGGTACCCCTTTGAAAATTTTCCGGTTTTGGGAAAATTCTGGAGTGGCCCTTTTTTGGATGGGAAATTGTTAGGGACCTCCCAGGGAGGCTGTGAATTCAATTCCACCCCGGGCTGACCAGTATTTCCCGAGATAATGGGCGTCCTGAAGCCCCCCTTGGGGAAATCACAAAAGAGGGGATAACTCCCGAACCCCTTGGAATTTTTGGACCAAATAAAGTGCGCTGAACTCGGGGGAGCGAGCCCTTTCCAACGATACCCCATTCATTAAGATCCCAGCACTTTCGTGAAATCGACCAAAAATATCCAAAGGGGTACCCCTTTGAAAATTTTCCGGTTTTGGGAAAATTCTGGAGTGGCCCTTTTTTGGATGGGAAATTGTTAGGGACCTCCCAGGGAGGCTGTGAATTCAATTCCAACCCGGGCTGACCAGTATTTCCCGAGATAATGGGCGTCCTGCAGCCCCCCTTGGGGAAATCACAAAAGAGGGGATAACTCCCGAACCCCTTGGAATTTCTGGACCAAATAAAGTGCGCTGAACTCGGGGGAGCGAGCCCTTTCCAACGATACCCCATTCATTAAGATCCCAGCACTTTCGTGAAATCGACCAAAAATATCCAAAGGGGTACCCCTTTGAAAATTTTCCGGTTTTGGGAAAATTCTGGAGTGGCCCTTTTTTGGATGGGAAATTGTTAGGGACCTCCCAGGGAGGCTGTGAATTCAATTCCACCCCGGGCTGACCAGTATTTCCCGAGATAATGGGCGTCCTGCAGCCCCCCTTGGGGAAATCACAAAAGAGGGGATAACTCCCGAACCCCTTGGAATTTCTGGACCAAATAAAGTGCGCTGAACTCGGGGGAGCGAGCCCTTTCCAACGATACCCCATTCATTAAGATCCCAGCACTTTCCTGAAATCGACCAAAAATATCCAAAGGGGTACCCCTTTGAAAATTTTCCGGTTTTGGGAAAATTCTGGAGTGGCCCTTTTTTGGATGGGAAATTGTTAGGGACCTCCCAGGGAGGCTGTGAATTCAATCCCACCCCGGGCTGACCAGTATTTCCCGAGATAATGGGCGTCCTGCAGCCCCCCTTGGGGAAATCACAAAAGAGGGGATAACTCCCGAACCCCTTGGAATTTCTGGACCAAATAAAGTGCGCTGAACTCGGGGAAGCGAGCCCTTTGCAACGATACCCCATTCATTAAGATCCCAGCACTTTCGTGAAATCGACCAAAAATATCCAAAGGGGTACCCCTTTGAAAATTTTCCGGTTTTGGGAAAATTCTGGAGTGGCCCTTTTTTGGATGGGAAATTGTTAGGGACCTCCCAGGGAGGCTGTGAATTCAATTCCACCCCGGGCTGACCAGTATTTCCCGAGATAATGGGCGTCCTGCAGCCCCCCTTGGGGAAATCACAAAAGAGGGGATAACTCCCGAACCCCTTGGAATTTCTGGACCAAATAAAGTGCGCTGAACTCGGGGGAGCGAGCCCTTTCCAACGATACCCCATTCATTAAGATCCCAGCACTTTCGTGAAATCGACCAAAAATATCCAAAGGGGTACCCCTTTCAAAATTTTCCGGTTTTGGGAAAATTCTGGAGTGGCCCTTTTTTGGATGGGAAATTGTTAAGGACCTCCCTGGGAGGCTGTGAATTCAATTCCACCCCGGGCTGACCAGTATTTCCCGAGATAATGGGCGTCCTGCAGCCCCCCTTGGGGAAATCACAAAAGAGGGGATAACTCCCGAACCCCTTGGAATTTCTGGACCAAATAAAGTGCGCTGAACTCGGGGGAGCGAGCCCTTTCCAACGATACCCCATTCATTAAGATCCCAGCACTTTCGTGAAATCGACCAAAAATATCCAAAGGGGTAGCCCTTTGAAAATTTTCCGGTTTTGGGAAAATTCTGGAGTGGCCCTTTTTTGGATGGGAAATTGTTAGGGACCTCCCAGGGAGGCTGTGAATTCAATTCCAACCCGGGCTGACCAGTATTTCCCGAGATAATGGGCGTCCTGCAGCCCCCCTTGGGGAAATCACAAAAGAGGGGATAACTCCCGAACCCCTTGGAATTTCTGGACCAAATAAAGTGCGCTGAACTCGGGGGAGCGAGCCCTTTCCAACGATACCCCATTCATTAAGATCCCAGCACTTTCGTGAAATCGACCAAAAATATCCAAAGGGGTACCCCTTTGAAAATTTTCCGGTTTTGGGAAAATTCTGGAGTGGCCCTTTTTTGGATGGGAAATTGTTAGGGACCTCCCAGGGAGGCTGTGAATTCAATTCCACCCCGGGCTGACCAGTATTTCCCGAGATAATGGGCGTCCTGCAGCCCCCCTTGGGGAAATCACAAAAGAGGGGATAACTCCCGAACCCCTTGGAATTTCTGGACCAAATAAAGTGCGCTGAACTCGGGGGAGCGAGCCCTTTCCAACGATACCCCATTCATTAAGATCCCAGCACTTTCGTGAAATCGACCAAAAATATCCAAAGGGGTACCCCTTTGAAAATTTTCCGGTTTTGGGAAAATTCTGGAGTGGCCCTTTTTTGGATGGGAAATTGTTAGGGACCTCCCAGGGAGGCTGTGAATTCAATCCCACCCCGGGCTGACCAGTATTTCCCGAGATAATGGGCGTTCTGCAGCCCCCCTTGGGGAAATCACAAAAGAGGGGATAACTCCCGAACCCCTTGGAATTTCTGGACCAAATAAAGTGCGCTGAACTCGGGGAAGCGAGCCCTTTGCAACGATACCCCATTCATTAAGATCCCAGCACTTTCGTGAAATCGACCAAAAATATCCAAAGGGGTACCCCTTTGAAAATTTTCCGGTTTTGGGAAAATTCTGGAGTGGCCCTTTTTTGGATGGGAAATTGTTAGGGACCTCCCAGGGAGGCTGTGAATTCAATTCCACCCCGGGCTGACCAGTATTTCCCGAGATAATGGGCGTCCTGCAGCCCCCCTTGGGGAAATCACAAAAGAGGGGATAACTCCCGAACCCCTTGGAATTTTTGGACCAAATAAAGTGCGCTGAACTCGGGGAAGCGAGCCCTTTCCAACGATACCCCATTCATTAAGATCCCAGCACTTTCGTGAAATCGACCAAAAATATCCAAAGGGGTACCCCTTTGAAAATTTTCCGGTTTTGGGAAAATTCTGGAGTGGCCCTTTTTTGGATGGGAAATTGTTAGGGACCTCCCAGGGAGGCTGTGAATTCAATTCCAACCCGGGCTGACCAGTATTTCCCGAGAAAATGGGCGTTCTGCAGCCCCCCTTAGGGAAATCACAAAAGAGGGGATAACTCCCGAACCCCTTGGAATTTCTGGACCAAATAAAGTGCGCTGAACTCGGGGGAGCGAGCCCTTTCCAACGATACCCCATTCATTAAGATCCCAGCACTTTCGTGAAATCGACCAAAAATATCCAAAGGGGTACCCCTTTGAAAATTTTCCGGTTTTGGGAAAATTCTGGAGTGGCCCTTTTTTGGATGGGAAATTGTTAAGGACCTCCCTGGGAGGCTGTGAATTCAATTCCAACCCGGGCTGACCAGTATTTCCCGAGAAAATGGGCGTTCTGCAGCCCCCCTTGGGGAAATCACAAAAGAGGGGATAACTCCCGAACCCCTTGGAATTTCTGGACCAAATAAAGTGCGCTGAACTCGGGGGAGCGAGCCCTTTCCAACGATACCCCATTCATTAAGATCCCAGCACTTTCGTGAAATCGACCAAAAATATCCAAAGGGGTACCCCTTTGAAAATTTTCCGGTTTTGGGAAAATTCTGGAGTGGCCCTTTTTTGGATGGGAAATTGTTAAGGACCTCCCTGGGAGGCTGTGAATTCAATTCCAACCCGGGCTGACCAGTATTTCCCGAGATAATGGGCGTTCTGCAGCCCCCCTTGGGGAAATCACAAAAGAGGGGATACCTCCCGAACCCCTTGGAATTTCTGGACCAAATAAAGTGCGATGAACTCGGGGGAGCGAGCCCTTTCCAACGATACCCCATTCATTAAGATCCCAGCACTTTCGTGAAATCGACCAAAAATATCCAAAGGGGTACCCCTTTGAAAATTTTCCGGTTTTGGGAAAATTCTGGAGTGGCCCTTTTTTGGATGGGAAATTGTTAAGGACCTCCCTGGGAGGCTGTGAATTCAATTCCAACCCGGGCTGACCAGTATTTCCCGAGAAAATGGGCGTTCTGCAGCCCCCCTTGGGGAAATCACAAAAGAGGGGATAACTCCCGAACCCCTTGGAATTTCTGGACCAAATAAAGTGCGCTGAACTCGGGGGAGCGAGCCCTTTCCAACGATACCCCATTCATTAAGATCCCAGCACTTTCGTGAAATCGACCAAAAATATCCAAAGGGGTACCCCTTTGAAAATTTTCCGGTTTTGGGAAAATTCTGGAGTGGCCCTTTTTTGGATGGGAAATTGTTAGGGACCTCCCAGGGAGGCTGTGAATTCAATTCCACCCCGGGCTGACCAGTATTTCCCGAGATAATGGGCGTCCTGAAGCCCCCCTTGGGGAAATCACAAAAGAGGGGATAACTCCCGAACCCCTTGGAATTTTTGGACCAAATAAAGTGCGCTGAACTCGGGGGAGCGAGCCCTTTCCAACGATACCCCATTGATTAAGATCCCAGCACTTTCGTGAAATCGACCAAAAATATCCAAAGGGGTACCCCTTTGAAAATTTTCCCGTTTTGGGAAAATTCTGGAGTGGCCCTTTTTTGGATGGGAAATTGTTAGGGATCTCCCAGGGAGGCTGTGAATTCAATTCCACCCCGGGCTGACCAGTATTTCCCGAGATAATGGGCGTCCTGCAGCCCCCCTTGGGGAAATCACAAAAGAGGGGATAACTCCCGAACCCCTTGGAATTTCTGGACCAAATAAAGTGCGCTGAACTCGGGGGAGCGAGCCCTTTCCAACGATACCCCATTGATTAAGATCCCAGCACTTTCGTGAAATCGACCAAAAATATCCAAAGGGGTACCCCTTTGAAAATTTTCCCGTTTTGGGAAAATTCTGGAGTGGCCCTTTTTTGGATGGGAAATTGTTAGGGACCTCCCAGGGAGGCTGTGAATTCAATTCCACCCCGGGCTGACCAGTATTTCCCGAGATAATGGGCGTCCTGCAGCCCCCCTTGGGGAAATCACAAAAGAGGGGATAACTCCCGAACCCCTTGGAATTTCTGGACCAAATCAAGTGCGCTGAACTCGGGGGAGCGAGCCCTTTCCAACGATACCCAATTCATTAAGATCCCAGCACTTTCGTGAAATCGACCAAAAATATCCAAAGGGGTACCCCTTTGAAAATTTTCCGGTTTTGGGAAAATTCTGGAGTGGCCCTTTTTTGGATGGGAAATTGTTAAGGACCTCCCTGGGAGGCTGTGAATTCAATTCCACCCCGGGCTGACCAGTATTTCCCAAGATAATGGGCGTTCTGCAGCCCCCCTTGGGGAAATCACAAAAGAGGGGATAACTCCCGAACCCCTTGGAATTTCTGGACCAAATCAAGTGCGCTGAACTCGGGGGAGCGAGCCCTTTCCAACGATACCCCATTGATTAAGATCCCAGCACTTTCGTGAAATCGACCAAAAATATCCAAAGGGGTACCCCTTTGAAAATTTTCCGGTTTTGGGAAAATTCTGGAGTGGCCCTTTTTTGGATGGGAAATTGTTAGGGACCTCCCAGGGAGGCTGTGAATTCAATTCCACCCCGGGCTGACCAGTATTTCCCGAGATAATGGGCGTCCTGAAGCCCCCCTTGGGGAAATCACAAAAGAGGGGATAACTCCCGAACCCCTTGGAATTTTTGGACCAAATAAAGTGCGCTGAACTCGGGGGAGCGAGCCCTTTCCAACGATACCCCATTGATTAAGATCCCAGCACTTTCGTGAAATCGACCAAAAATATCCAAAGGGGTACCCCTTTGAAAATTTTCCCGTTTTGGGAAAATTCTGGAGTGGCCCTTTTTTGGATGGGAAATTGTTAGGGACCTCCCAGGGAGGCTGTGAATTCAATTCCACCCCGGGCTGACCAGTATTTCCCGAGATAATGGGCGTCCTGCAGCCCCCCTTGGGGAAATCACAAAAGAGGGGATAACTCCCGAACCCCTTGGAATTTCTGGACCAAATCAAGTGCGCTGAACTCGGGGGAGCGAGCCCTTTCCAACGATACCCCATTGATTAAGATCCCAGCACTTTCGTGAAATCGACCAAAAATATCCAAAGGGGTACCCCTTTGAAAATTTTCCGGTTTTGGGAAAATTCTGGAGTGGCCCTTTTTTGGATGGGAAATTGTTAGGGACCTCCCAGGGAGGCTGTGAATTCAATTCCACCCCGGGCTGACCAGTATTTCCCGAGATAATGGGCGTCCTGAAGCCCCCCTTGGGGAAATCACAAAAGAGGGGATAACTCCCGAACCCCTTGGAATTTCTGGACCAAATAAAGTGCGCTGAACTCGGGGGAGCGAGCCCTTTCCAACGATACCCCATTCATTAAGATCCCAGCACTTTCGTGAAATCGACCAAAAATATCCAAAGGGGTACCCCTTTGAAAATTTTCCGGTTTTGGGAAAATTCTGGAGTGGCCCTTTTTTGGATGGGAAATTGTTAGCGACCTCCCAGGGAGGCTGTGAATTCAATTCCACCCCGGGCTGACCAGTATTTCCCGAGATAATGGGCGTTCTGCAGCCCCCCTTGGGGAAATCACAAAAGAGGGGATAACTCCCGAACCCCTTGGAATTTTTGGACCAAATAAAGTGCGCTGAACTCGTGGGAGCGAGCCCTTTCCAACGATACCCCATTCATTAAGATCCCAGCACTTTCGTGAAATCGACCAAAAATATCCAAAGGGGTACCCCTTTGAAAATTTTCCGGTTTTGGGAAAATTCTGGAGTGGCCCTTTTTTGGATGGGAAATTGTTAGGGACCTCCCAGGGAGGCTGTGAATTCAATTCCACCCCGGGCTGACCAGTATTTCCCGAGATAATGGGCGTCCTGCAGCCCCCCTTGGGGAAATCACAAAAGAGGGGATAACTCCCGAACCCCTTGGAATTTCTGGACCAAATAAAGTGCGCTGAACTCGGGGGAGCGAGCCCTTTCCAACGATACCCCATTCATTAAGATCCCAGCACTTTCGTGAAATCGACCAAAAATATCCAAAGGGGTACCCCTTTGAAAATTTTCCGGTTTTGGGAAAATTCTGGAGTGGCCCTTTTTTGGATGGGAAATTGTTAAGGACCTCCCTGGGAGGCTGTGAATTCAATTCCAACCCGGGCTGACCAGTATTTCCCGAGAAAATGGGCGTTCTGCAGCCCCCCTTGGGGAAATCACAAAAGAGGGGATAACTCCCGAACCCCTTGGAATTTCTGGACCAAATAAAGTGCGCTGAACTCGGGGGAGCGAGCCCTTTCCAACGATACCCCATTGATTAAGATCCCAGCACTTTCGTGAAATCGACCAAAAATATCCAAAGGGGTACCCCTTTGAAAATTTTCCGGTTTTGGGAAAATTCTGGAGTGGCCCTTTTTTGGATGGGAAATTGTTAGGGACCTCCCAGGGAGGCTGTGAATTCAATTCCAACCCGGGCTGACCAGTATTTCCCGAGATAATGGGCGTCCTGCAGCCCCCCTTGGGGAAATCACAAAAGAGGGGATAACTCCCGAACCCCTTGGAATTTCTGGACCAAATAAAGTGCGCTGAACTCGGGGGAGCGAGCCCTTTCCAACGATACCCCATTCATTAAGATCCCAGCACTTTCGTGAAATCGACCAAAAATATCCAAAGGGGTACCCCTTTGAAAATTTTCCGGTTTTGGGAAAATTCTGGAGTGGCCCTTTTTTGGATGGGAAATTGTTAGGGACCTCCCAGGGAGGCTGTGAATTCAATTCCACCCCGGGCTGACCAGTATTTCCCGAGATAATGGGCGTCCTGCAGCCCCCCTTGGGGAAATCACAAAAGAGGGGATAACTCCCGAACCCCTTGGAATTTCTGGACCAAATAAAGTGCGCTGAACTCGGGGGAGCGAGCCCTTTCCAACGATACCCCACTCATTAAGATCCCAGCACTTTCGTGAAATCGACCAAAAATATCCAAAGGGGTACCCCTTTGAAAATTTTCCGGTTTTGGGAAAATTCTGGAGTGGCCCTTTTTTGGATGGGAAATTGTTAGGGACCTCCCAGGGAGGCTGTGAATTCAATCCCACCCCGGGCTGACCAGTATTTCCCGAGATAATGGGCGTTCTGCAGCCCCCCTTGGGGAAATCACAAAAGAGGGGATAACTCCCGAACCCCTTGGAATTTCTGGACCAAATAAAGTGCGCTGAACTCGGGGAAGCGAGCCCTTTGCAACGATACCCCATTCATTAAGATCCCAGCACTTTCGTGAAATCGACCAAAAATATCCAAAGGGGTACCCCTTTGAAAATTTTCCGGTTTTGGGAAAATTCTGGAGTGGCCCTTTTTTGGATGGGAAATTGTTAGGGACCTCCCAGGGAGGCTGTGAATTCAATTCCACCCCGGGCTGACCAGTATTTCCCGAGATAATGGGCGTCCTGCAGCCCCCCTTGGGGAAATCACAAAAGAGGGGATAACTCCCGAACCCCTTGGAATTTTTGGACCAAATAAAGTGCGCTGAACTCGGGGAAGCGAGCCCTTTCCAACGATACCCCATTCATTAAGATCCCAGCACTTTCGTGAAATCGACCAAAAATATCCAAAGGGGTACCCCTTTGAAAATTTTCCGGTTTTGGGAAAATTCTGGAGTGGCCCTTTTTTGGATGGGAAATTGTTAGGGACCTCCCAGGGAGGCTGTGAATTCAATTCCAACCCGGGCTGACCAGTATTTCCCGAGAAAATGGGCGTTCTGCAGCCCCCTTAGGGAAATCACAAAAGAGGGGATAACTCCCGAACCCCTTGGAATTTCTGGACCAAATAAAGTGCGCTGAACTCGGGGGAGCGAGCCCTTTCCAACGATACCCCATTCATTAAGATCCCAGCACTTTCGTGAAATCGACCAAAAATAACCCAAGGGGTACCCCTTTGAAAATTTTCCGGTTTTGGGAAAATTCTGGAGTGGCCCTTTTTTGGATGGGAAATTGTTAGGGACCTCCCAGGGAGGCTGTGAATTCAATTCCAACCCGGGCTGACCAGTATTTCCCGAGAAAATGGGCGTTCTGCAGCCCCCCTTGGGGAAATCACAAAAGAGGGGATAAGTCCCGAACCCCTTGGAATTTCTGGACCAAATAAAGTGCGCTGAACTCGGGGGAGCGAGCCCTTTCCAACGATACCCCATTCATTAAGATCCCAGCACTTTCGTGAAATCGACCAAAAATATCCAAAGGGGTACCTACCCCTTTGAAAATTTTCCGGTTTTGGGAAAATTCTGGAGTGGCCCTTTTTTGGATGGGAAATTGTTAAGGACCTCCCTGGGAGGCTGTGAATTCAATTCCAACCCGGGCTGACCAGTATTTCCCGAGAAAATGGGCGTTCTGCAGCCCCCCTTGGGGAAATCACAAAAGAGGGGATAACTCCCGAACCCCTTGGAATTTCTGGACCAAATAAAGTGCGCTGAACTCGGGGGAGCGAGCCCTTTCCAACGATACCCCATTCATTAAGATCCCAGCACTTTCGTGAAATCGACCAAAAATATCCAAAGGGGTACCCCTTTGAAAATTTTCCGGTTTTGGGAAAATTCTGGAGTGGCCCTTTTTTGGATGGGAAATTGTTAGGGACCTCCCAGGGAGGCTGTGAATTCAATTCCACCCCGGGCTGACCAGTATTTCCCGAGATAATGGGCGTCCTGAAGCCCCCCTTGGGGAAATCACAAAAGAGGGGATAACTCCCGAACCCCTTGGAATTTTTGGACCAAATAAAGTGCGCTGAACTCGGGGGAGCGAGCCCTTTCCAACGATACCCCATTGATTAAGATCCCAGCACTTTCGTGAAATCGACCAAAAATATCCAAAGGGGTACCCCTTTGAAAATTTTCCCGTTTTGGGAAAATTCTGGAGTGGCCCTTTTTTGGATGGGAAATTGTTAGGGATCTCCCAGGGAGGCTGTGAATTCAATTCCACCCCGGGCTGACCAGTATTTCCCGAGATAATGGGCGTCCTGCAGCCCCCCTTGGGGAAATCACAAAAGAGGGGATAACTCCCGAACCCCTTGGAATTTCTGGACCAAATAAAGTGCGCTGAACTCGGGGGAGCGAGCCCTTTCCAACGATACCCCATTGATTAAGATCCCAGCACTTTCGTGAAATCGACCAAAAATATCCAAAGGGGTACCCCTTTGAAAATTTTCCCGTTTTGGGAAAATTCTGGAGTGGCCCTTTTTTGGATGGGAAATTGTTAGGGACCTCCCAGGGAGGCTGTGAATTCAATTCCACCCCGGGCTGACCAGTATTTCCCGAGATAATGGGCGTCCTGAAGCCCCCCTTGGGGAAATCACAAAAGAGGGGATAACTCCCGAACCCCTTGGAATTTCTGGACCAAATCAAGTGCGCTGAACTCGGGGGAGCGAGCCCTTTCCAACGATACCCAATTCATTAAGATCCCAGCACTTTCGTGAAATCGACCAAAAATATCCAAAGGGGTACCCCTTTGAAAATTTTCCGGTTTTGGGAAAATTCTGGAGTGGCCCTTTTTTGGATGGGAAATTGTTAAGGACCTCCCTGGGAGGCTGTGAATTCAATTCCACCCCGGGCTGACCAGTATTTCCCAAGATAATGGGCGTTCTGCAGCCCCCCTTGGGGAAATCACAAAAGAGGGGATAACTCCCGAACCCCTTGGAATTTCTGGACCAAATCAAGTGCGCTGAACTCGGGGGAGCGAGCCCTTTCCAACGATACCCCATTGATTAAGATCCCAGCACTTTCGTGAAATCGACCAAAAATATCCAAAGGGGTACCCCTTTGAAAATTTTCCGGTTTTGGGAAAATTCTGGAGTGGCCCTTTTTTGGATGGGAAATTGTTAGGGACCTCCCAGGGAGGCTGTGAATTCAATTCCACCCCGGGCTGACCAGTATTTCCCGAGATAATGGGCGTCCTGAAGCCCCCCTTGGGGAAATCACAAAAGAGGGGATAACTCCCGAACCCCTTGGAATTTTTGGACCAAATAAAGTGCGCTGAACGCGGGGGAGCGAGCCCTTTCCAACGATACCCCATTGATTAAGATCCCAGCACTTTCGTGAAATCGACCAAAAATATCCAAAGGGGTACCCCTTTGAAAATTTTCCCGTTTTGGGAAAATTCTGGAGTGGCCCTTTTTTGGATGGGAAATTGTTAGGGACCTCCCAGGGAGGCTGTGAATTCAATTCCACCCCGGGCTGACCAGTATTTCCCGAGATAATGGGCGTCCTGCAGCCCCCCTTGGGGAAATCACAAAAGAGGGGATAACTCCCGAACCCCTTGGAATTTCTGGACCAAATCAAGTGCGCTGAACTCGGGGGAGCGAGCCCTTTCCAACGATACCCCATTGATTAAGATCCCAGCACTTTCGTGAAATCGACCAAAAATATCCAAAGGGGTACCCCTTTGAAAATTTTCCGGTTTTGGGAAAATTCTGGAGTGGCCCTTTTTTGGATGGGAAATTGTTAGGGACCTCCCAGGGAGGCTGTGAATTCAATTCCACCCCGGGCTGACCAGTATTTCCCGAGATAATGGGCGTCCTGAAGCCCCCCTTGGGGAAATCACAAAAGAGGGGATAACTCCCGAACCCCTTGGAATTTCTGGACCAAATAAAGTGCGCTGAACTCGGGGGAGCGAGCCCTTTCCAACGATACCCCATTCATTAAGATCCCAGCACTTTCGTGAAATCGACCAAAAATATCCAAAGGGGTACCCCTTTGAAAATTTTCCGGTTTTGGGAAAATTCTGGAGTGGCCCTTTTTTGGATGGGAAATTGTTAGCGACCTCCCAGGGAGGCTGTGAATTCAATTCCACCCCGGGCTGACCAGTATTTCCCGAGATAATGGGCGTTCTGCAGCCCCCCTTGGGGAAATCACAAAAGAGGGGATAACTCCCGAACCCCTTGGAATTTTTGGACCAAATAAAGTGCGCTGAACTCGTGGGAGCGAGCCCTTTCCAACGATACCCCATTCATTAAGATCCCAGCACTTTCGTGAAATCGACCAAAAATATCCAAAGGGGTACCCCTTTGAAAATTTTCCGGTTTTGGGAAAATTCTGGAGTGGCCCTTTTTTGGATGGGAAATTGTTAGGGACCTCCCAGGGAGGCTGTGAATTCAATTCCACCCCGGGCTGACCAGTATTTCCCGAGATAATGGGCGTCCTGAAGCCCCCCTTGGGGAAATCACAAAAGAGGGGATAACTCCCGAACCCCTTGGAATTTCTGGACCAAATCAAGTGCGCTGAACTCGGGGGAGCGAGCCCTTTCCAACGATACCCCATTGATTAAGATCCCAGCACTTTCGTGAAATCGACCAAAAATATCCAAAGGGGTACCCCTTTGAAAATTTTCCGGTTTTGGGAAAATTCTGGAGTGGCCCTTTTTTGGATGGGAAATTGTTAGGGACCTCCCAGGGAGGCTGTGAATTCAATTCCACCCCGGGCTGACCAGTATTTCCCGAGATAATGGGCGTCCTGAAGCCCCCCTTGGGGAAATCACAAAAGAGGGGATAACTCCCGAACCCCTTGGAATTTCTGGACCAAATCAAGTGCGCTGAACTCGGGGGAGCGAGCCCTTTCCAACGATACCCCATTGATTAAGATCCCAGCACTTTCGTGAAATCGACCAAAAATATCCAAAGGGGTACCCCTTTGAAAATTTTCCGGTTTTGGGAAAATTCTGGAGTGGCCCTTTTTTGGATGGGAAATTGTTAGGGACCTCCCAGGGAGGCTGTGAATTCAATTCCACCCCGGGCTGACCAGTATTTCCCGAGATAATGGGCGTCCTGAAGCCCCCCTTGGGGAAATCACAAAAGAGGGGATAACTCCCGAACCCCTTGGAATTTCTGGACCAAATAAAGTGCGCTGAACTCGGGGGAGCGAGCCCTTTCCAACGATACCCCATTCATTAAGATCCCAGCACTTTCGTGAAATCGACCAAAAATATCCAAAGGGGTACCCCTTTGAAAATTTTCCGGTTTTGGGAAAATTCTGGAGTGGCCCTTTTTTGGATGGGAAATTGTTAGGGACCTCTCAGGGAGGCTGTGAATTCAATTCCACCCCGGGCTGACCAGTATTTCCCGAGATAATGGGCGTCCTGCAGCCCCCCTTGTGGGAAATCACAAAAGAGGGGATAACTCCCGAACCCCTTGGAATTTTTGGACCAAATAAAGTGCGCTGAACTCGGGGGAGCGAGCCCTTTCCAACGATACCCCATTCATTAAGATCCCAGCACTTTCGTGAAATCGACCAAAAATATCCAAAGGGGTACCCCTTTGAAAATTTTCCGGTTTTGGGAAAATTCTGGAGTGGCCCTTTTTTGGATGGGAAATTGTTAGGGACCTCCCAGGGAGGCTGTGAATTCAATCCCACCCCGGGCTGACCAGTATTTCCCGAGATAATGGGCGTTCTGCAGCCCCCCTTGGGGAAATCACAAAAGAGGGGATAACTCCCGAACCCCTTGGAATTTTTGGACCAAATAAAGTGCGCTGAACTCGGGGGAGCGAGCCCTTTCCAACGATACCCCATTCATTAAGATCCCAGCACTTTCGTGAAATCGACCAAAAATATCCAAAGGGGTACCCCTTTGAAAATTTTCCGGTTTTGGGAAAATTCTGGAGTGGCCCTTTTTTGGATGGGAAATTGTTAGGGACCTCCCAGGGAGGCTGTGAATTCAATCCCACCCCGGGCTGACCAGTATTTCCCGAGATAATGGGCGTCCTGCAGCCCCCCTTGGGGAAATCACAAAAGAAGGGATAACTCCCGAACCCCTTGGAATTTTTGGACCAAATAAAGTGCGCTGAACTCGGGGGAGCGAGCCCTTTCCAACGATACCCCATTCATTAAGATCCCAGCACTTTCGTGAAATCGACCAAAAATATCCAAAGGGGTACCCCTTTGAAAATTTTCCGGTTTTGGGAAAATTCTGGAGTGGCCCTTTTTTGGATGGGAAATTGTTAGGGACCTCCCAGGGAGGCTGTGAATTCAATCCCACCCCGGGCTGACCAGTATTTCCCGAGATAATGGGCGTCCTGCAGCCCCCCTTGGGGAAATCACAAAAGAGGGGATAACTCCCGAACCCCTTGGAATT
Organism: Thereva unica; assembly: GCA_949987705.1. Lineage (NCBI taxonomy): Eukaryota > Metazoa > Arthropoda > Insecta > Diptera > Therevidae > Thereva > Thereva unica. The sequence continues at coordinate 6,456,832 of OX465286.1, forward strand.
TTTGGACCAAATAAAGTGCGCTGAACTCGGGGGAGCGAGCCCTTTCCAACGATACCCCATTCATTAAGATCCCAGCACTTTCGTGAAATCGACCAAAAATATCCAAAGGGGTACCCCTTTGAAAATTTTCCGGTTTTGGGAAAATTCTGGAGTGGCCCTTTTTTGGATGGGAAATTGTTAGGGACCTCCCAGGGAGGCTGTGAATTCAATCCCACCCCGGGCTGACCAGTATTTCCCGAGAAAATGGGCGTCCTGCAGCCCCCCTTGGGGAAATCACAAAAGAGAGGATAACTCCCGAACCCCTTGGAATTTCTGGACCAAATCAAGTGCGCTGAACTCGGGGGAGCGAGCCCTTTCCAACGATACCCCATTCATTAAGATCCCAGCACTTTCGTGAAATCGACCAAAAACATCCAAAGGGGTACCCCTTTGAAAATTTTCCGGTTTTGGGAAAATTCTGGAGTGGCCCTTTTTTGGATGGGAAATTGTTAGGGACCTCCCAGGGAGGCTGTGAATTCAATCCCACCCCGGGCTGACCAGTATTTCCCGAGATAATGGGCGTTCTGCAGCCCCCCTTGGGGAAATCACAAAAGAGGGGATAACTCCCGAACCCCTTGGAATTTTTGGACCAAATAAAGTGCGCTGAACTCGGGGGAGCGAGCCCTTTCCAACGATACCCCATTCATTAAGATCCCAGCACTTTCGTGAAATCGACCAAAAACATCCAAAGGGGTACCCCTTTGAAAATTTTCCGGTTTTGGGAAAATTCTGGAGTGGCCCTTTTTTGGATGGGAAATTGTTAGGGACCTCCCAGGGAGGCTGTGAATTCAATCCCACCCCGGGCTGACCAGTATTTCCCAAGATAATGGGCGTTCTGCAGCCCCCCTTGGGGAAATCACAAAAGAGGGGATAACTCCCGAACCCCTTGGAATTTCTGGACCAAATCAAGTGCGCTGAACTCGGGGGAGCGAGCCCTTTCCAACGATACCCCATTGATTAAGATCCCAGCACTTTCGTGAAATCGACCAAAAATATCCAAAGGGGTACCCCTTTGAAAATTTTCCGGTTTTGGGAAAATTCTGGAGTGGCCCTTTTTTGGATGGGAAATTGTTAGGGACCTCCCAGGGAGGCTGTGAATTCAATTCCACCCCGGGCTGACCAGTATTTCCCGAGATAATGGGCGTCCTGAAGCCCCCCTTGGGGAAATCACAAAAGAGGGGATAACTCCCGAACCCCTTGGAATTTTTGGACCAAATAAAGTGCGCTGAACGCGGGGGAGCGAGCCCTTTCCAACGATACCCCATTGATTAAGATCCCAGCACTTTCGTGAAATCGACCAAAAATATCCAAAGGGGTACCCCTTTGAAAATTTTCCCGTTTTGGGAAAATTCTGGAGTGGCCCTTTTTTGGATGGGAAATTGTTAGGGACCTCCCAGGGAGGCTGTGAATTCAATTCCACCCCGGGCTGACCAGTATTTCCCGAGATAATGGGCGTCCTGCAGCCCCCCTTGGGGAAATCACAAAAGAGGGGATAACTCCCGAACCCCTTGGAATTTCTGGACCAAATCAAGTGCGCTGAACTCGGGGGAGCGAGCCCTTTCCAACGATACCCCATTGATTAAGATCCCAGCACTTTCGTGAAATCGACCAAAAATATCCAAAGGGGTACCCCTTTGAAAATTTTCCGGTTTTGGGAAAATTCTGGAGTGGCCCTTTTTTGGATGGGAAATTGTTAGGGACCTCCCAGGGAGGCTGTGAATTCAATTCCACCCCGGGCTGACCAGTATTTCCCGAGATAATGGGCGTCCTGAAGCCCCCCTTGGGGAAATCACAAAAGAGGGGATAACTCCCGAACCCCTTGGAATTTCTGGACCAAATAAAGTGCGCTGAACTCGGGGGAGCGAGCCCTTTCCAACGATACCCCATTCATTAAGATCCCAGCACTTTCGTGAAATCGACCAAAAATATCCAAAGGGGTACCCCTTTGAAAATTTTCCGGTTTTGGGAAAATTCTGGAGTGGCCCTTTTTTGGATGGGAAATTGTTAGCGACCTCCCAGGGAGGCTGTGAATTCAATTCCACCCCGGGCTGACCAGTATTTCCCGAGATAATGGGCGTTCTGCAGCCCCCCTTGGGGAAATCACAAAAGAGGGGATAACTCCCGAACCCCTTGGAATTTTTGGACCAAATAAAGTGCGCTGAACTCGTGGGAGCGAGCCCTTTCCAACGATACCCCATTCATTAAGATCCCAGCACTTTCGTGAAATCGACCAAAAATATCCAAAGGGGTACCCCTTTGAAAATTTTCCGGTTTTGGGAAAATTCTGGAGTGGCCCTTTTTTGGATGGGAAATTGTTAGGGACCTCCCAGGGAGGCTGTGAATTCAATTCCACCCCGGGCTGACCAGTATTTCCCGAGATAATGGGCGTCCTGAAGCCCCCCTTGGGGAAATCACAAAAGAGGGGATAACTCCCGAACCCCTTGGAATTTCTGGACCAAATCAAGTGCGCTGAACTCGGGGGAGCGAGCCCTTTCCAACGATACCCCATTGATTAAGATCCCAGCACTTTCGTGAAATCGACCAAAAATATCCAAAGGGGTACCCCTTTGAAAATTTTCCGGTTTTGGGAAAATTCTGGAGTGGCCCTTTTTTGGATGGGAAATTGTTAGGGACCTCCCAGGGAGGCTGTGAATTCAATTCCACCCCGGGCTGACCAGTATTTCCCGAGATAATGGGCGTCCTGAAGCCCCCCTTGGGGAAATCACAAAAGAGGGGATAACTCCCGAACCCCTTGGAATTTCTGGACCAAATCAAGTGCGCTGAACTCGGGGGAGCGAGCCCTTTCCAACGATACCCCATTGATTAAGATCCCAGCACTTTCGTGAAATCGACCAAAAATATCCAAAGGGGTACCCCTTTGAAAATTTTCCGGTTTTGGGAAAATTCTGGAGTGGCCCTTTTTTGGATGGGAAATTGTTAGGGACCTCCCAGGGAGGCTGTGAATTCAATTCCACCCCGGGCTGACCAGTATTTCCCGAGATAATGGGCGTCCTGAAGCCCCCCTTGGGGAAATCACAAAAGAGGGGATAACTCCCGAACCCCTTGGAATTTCTGGACCAAATAAAGTGCGCTGAACTCGGGGGAGCGAGCCCTTTCCAACGATACCCCATTCATTAAGATCCCAGCACTTTCGTGAAATCGACCAAAAATATCCAAAGGGGTACCCCTTTGAAAATTTTCCGGTTTTGGGAAAATTCTGGAGTGGCCCTTTTTTGGATGGGAAATTGTTAGGGACCTCTCAGGGAGGCTGTGAATTCAATTCCACCCCGGGCTGACCAGTATTTCCCGAGATAATGGGCGTCCTGCAGCCCCCCTTGTGGGAAATCACAAAAGAGGGGATAACTCCCGAACCCCTTGGAATTTTTGGACCAAATAAAGTGCGCTGAACTCGGGGGAGCGAGCCCTTTCCAACGATACCCCATTCATTAAGATCCCAGCACTTTCGTGAAATCGACCAAAAATATCCAAAGGGGTACCCCTTTGAAAATTTTCCGGTTTTGGGAAAATTCTGGAGTGGCCCTTTTTTGGATGGGAAATTGTTAGGGACCTCCCAGGGAGGCTGTGAATTCAATCCCACCCCGGGCTGACCAGTATTTCCCGAGATAATGGGCGTTCTGCAGCCCCCCTTGGGGAAATCACAAAAGAGGGGATAACTCCCGAACCCCTTGGAATTTTTGGACCAAATAAAGTGCGCTGAACTCGGGGGAGCGAGCCCTTTCCAACGATACCCCATTCATTAAGATCCCAGCACTTTCGTGAAATCGACCAAAAATATCCAAAGGGGTACCCCTTTGAAAATTTTCCGGTTTTGGGAAAATTCTGGAGTGGCCCTTTTTTGGATGGGAAATTGTTAGGGACCTCCCAGGGAGGCTGTGAATTCAATCCCACCCCGGGCTGACCAGTATTTCCCGAGATAATGGGCGTCCTGCAGCCCCCCTTGGGGAAATCACAAAAGAAGGGATAACTCCCGAACCCCTTGGAATTTTTGGACCAAATAAAGTGCGCTGAACTCGGGGGAGCGAGCCCTTTCCAACGATACCCCATTCATTAAGATCCCAGCACTTTCGTGAAATCGACCAAAAATATCCAAAGGGGTACCCCTTTGAAAATTTTCCGGTTTTGGGAAAATTCTGGAGTGGCCCTTTTTTGGATGGGAAATTGTTAGGGACCTCCCAGGGAGGCTGTGAATTCAATCCCACCCCGGGCTGACCAGTATTTCCCGAGATAATGGGCGTCCTGCAGCCCCCCTTGGGGAAATCACAAAAGAGGGGATAACTCCCGAACCCCTTGGAATTTTTGGACCAAATAAAGTGCGCTGAACTCGGGGGAGCGAGCCCTTTCCAACGATACCCCATTCATTAAGATCCCAGCACTTTCGTGAAATCGACCAAAAATATCCAAAGGGGTACCCCTTTGAAAATTTTCCGGTTTTGGGAAAATTCTGGAGTGGCCCTTTTTTGGATGGGAAATTGTTAGGGACCTCCCAGGGAGGCTGTGAATTCAATCCCACCCCGGGCTGACCAGTATTTCCCGAGAAAATGGGCGTCCTGCAGCCCCCCTTGGGGAAATCACAAAAGAGAGGATAACTCCCGAACCCCTTGGAATTTCTGGACCAAATCAAGTGCGCTGAACTCGGGGGAGCGAGCCCTTTCCAACGATACCCCATTCATTAAGATCCCAGCACTTTCGTGAAATCGACCAAAAACATCCAAAGGGGTACCCCTTTGAAAATTTTCCGGTTTTGGGAAAATTCTGGAGTGGCCCTTTTTTGGATGGGAAATTGTTAGGGACCTCCCAGGGAGGCTGTGAATTCAATCCCACCCCGGGCTGACCAGTATTTCCCGAGATAATGGGCGTTCTGCAGCCCCCCTTGGGGAAATCACAAAAGAGGGGATAACTCCCGAACCCCTTGGAATTTTTGGACCAAATAAAGTGCGCTGAACTCGGGGGAGCGAGCCCTTTCCAACGATACCCCATTCATTAAGATCCCAGCACTTTCGTGAAATCGACCAAAAACATCCAAAGGGGTACCCCTTTGAAAATTTTCCGGTTTTGGGAAAATTCTGGAGTGGCCCTTTTTTGGATGGGAAATTGTTAGGGACCTCCCAGGGAGGCTGTGAATTCAATCCCACCCCGGGCTGACCAGTATTTCCCGAGAAAATGGGCGTCCTGCAGCCCCCCTTGGGGAAATCACAAAAGAGAGGATAACTCCCGAACCCCTTGGAATTTCTGGACCAAATCAAGTGCGCTGAACTCGGGGGAGCGAGCCCTTTCCAACGATACCCCATTCATTAAGATCCCAGCGCTTTCGTGAAATCGACCAAAAATATCCAAAGGGGTACCCCTTTGAAAATTTTCCGGTTTTGGGAAAATTCTGGAGTGGCCCTTTTTTGGATGGGAAATTGTTAGGGACCTCCCAGGGAGGCTGTGAATTCAATCCCACCCCGGGCTGACCAGTATTTCCCGAGAAAATGGGCGTCCTGCAGCCCCCCTTGGGGAAATCACAAAAGAGAGGATAACTCCCGAACCCCTTGGAATTTCTGGACCAAATCAAGTGCGCTGAACTCGGGGGAGCGAGCCCTTTCCAACGATACCCCATTCATTAAGATCCCAGCACTTTCGTGAAATCGACCAAAAACATCCAAAGGGCCCTTTGAAAATTTTCCGGTTTTGGGAAAATTCTGGAGTGGCCCTTTTTTGGATGGGAAATTGTTAGGGACCTCCCAGGGAGGCTGTGAATTCAATCCCACCCCGGGCTGACCAGTATTTCCCGAGATAATGGGCGTTCTGCAGCCCCCCTTGGGGAAATCACAAAAGAGGGGATAACTCCCGAACCCCTTGGAATTTCTGGACCAAATCAAGTGCGCTGAACTCGGGGGAGCGAGCCCTTTCCAACGATACCCCATTCATTAAGATCCCAGCACTTTCGTGAAATCGACCAAAAATATCCAAAGGGGTACCCCTTTGAAAATTTTCCGGTTTTGGGAAAATTCTGGAGTGGCCCTTTTTTGGATGGGAAATTGTTAGGGACCTCCCAGGGAGGCTGTGAATTCAATTTCACCCCGGGCTGACCAGTATTTCCCAAGATAATGGGCGTTCTGCAGCCCCCCTTGGGGAAATCACAAAAGAGGGGATAACTCCCGAACCCCTTGGAATTTCTGGACCAAATCAAGTGCGCTGAACTCGGGGGAGCGAGCCCTTTCCACCGATACCCCATTCATTAAGATCCCAGCACTTTCGTGAAATCGACCAAAAATATCCAAAGGGGTACCCCTTTGAAAATTTTCCGGTTTTGGGAAAATTCTGGAGTGGCCCTTTTTTGGATGGGAAATTGTTAGGGGCCTCCCAGGGAGGCTGTGAATTCAATCCCACCCCGGGCTGACCAGTATTTCCCGAGATAATGGGCGTCCTGCAGCCCCCCTTGGGGAAATCACAAAAGAGGGGATAACTCCCGAACCCCTTGGAATTTTTGGACCAAATAAAGTGCGCTGAACTCGGGGGAGCGAGCCCTTTCCAACGATACCCCATTCATTAAGATCCCAGCACTTTCGTGAAATCGACCAAAAATATCCAAAGGGGTACCCCTTTGAAAATTTTCCCGTTTTGGGAAAATTCTGGAGTGGCCCTTTTTTGGATAGGAAATTGTTAGGGACCTCCCAGGGAGGCTGTGAATTCAATTTCACCCCGGGCTGACCAGTATTTCCCAAGATAATGGGCGTTCTGCAGCCCCCCTTGGGGAAATCACAAAAGAGGGGATAACTCCCGAACCCCTTGGAATTTCTGGACCAAATCAAGTGCGCTGAACTCGGGGGAGCGAGCCCTTTCCAACGATACCCCATTCATTAAGATCCCAGCACTTTCGTGAAATCGACCAAAAATATCCAAAGGGGTACCCCTTTGAAAATTTTCCGGTTTTGGGAAAATTCTGGAGTGGCCCTTTTTTGGATAGGAAATTGTTAGGGACCTCCCAGGGAGGCTGTGAATTCAATTTCACCCCGGGCTGACCAGTATTTCCCAAGATAATGGGCGTTCTGCAGCCCCCCTTGGGGAAATCACAAAAGAGGGGATAACTCCCGAACCCCTTGGAATTTCTGGACCAAATCAAGTGCGCTGAACTCGGGGGAGCGAGCCCTTTCCAACGATACCCCATTCATTAAGATCCCAGCACTTTCGTGAAATCGACCAAAAATATCCAAAGGGGTACCCCTTTGAAAATTTTCCGGTTTTGGGAAAATTCTGGAGTGGCCCTTTTTTGGATGGGAAATTGTTAGGGACCTCCCAAGGAGGCTGTGAATTCAATCCCACCCCGGGCTGACCAGTATTTCCCAAGATAATGGGCGTTCTGCAGCCCCCCTTGGGGAAATCACAAAAGAGGGGATAACTCCCGAACCCCTTGGAATTTCTGGACCAAATCAAGTGCGCTGAACTCGGGGGAGCGAGCCCTTTCCAACGATACCCCATTCATTAAGATCCCAGCACTTTCGTGAAATCGACCAAAAATATCCAAAGGGGTACCCCTTTGAAAATTTTCCGGTTTTGGGAAAATTCTGGAGTGGCCCTTTTTTGGATGGGAAATTGTTAGGGACCTCCCAAGGAGGCTGTGAATTCAATCCCACCCCGGCCTGACCAGTATTTCCCAAGATAATGGGCGTTCTGCAGCCCCCCTTGGGGAAATCACAAAAGAGGGGATAACTCCCGAACCCCTTGGAATTTCTGGACCAAATCAAGTGCGCTGAACTCGGGGGAGCGAGCCCTTTCCAACGATACCCCATTCATTAAGATCCCAGCACTTTCGTGAAATCGACCAAAAATATCCAAAGGGGTACCCCTTTGAAAATTTTCCGGTTTTGGGAAAATTCTGGAGTGGCCCTTTTTTGGATAGGAAATTGTTAGGGACCTCCCAGGGAGGCTGTGAATTCAATTTCACCCCGGGCTGACCAGTATTTCCCAAGATAATGGGCGTTCTGCAGCCCCCCTTGGGGAAATCACAAAAGAGGGGATAACTCCCGAACCCCTTGGAATTTCTGGACCAAATCAAGTGCGCTGAACTCGGGGGAGCGAGCCCTTTCCAACGATACCCCATTCATTAAGATCCCAGCACTTTCGTGAAATCGACCAAAAATATCCAAAGGGGTACCCCTTTGAAAATTTTCCGGTTTTGGGAAAATTCTGGAGTGGCCCTTTTTTGGATGGGAAATTGTTAGGGACCTCCCAGGGAGGCTGTGAATTCAATCCCACCCCGGGCTGACCAGTATTTCCCGAGATAATGGGCGTCCTGCAGCCCCCCTTGGGGAAATCACAAAAGAGGGGATAACTCCCGAACCCCTTGGAATTTTTGGACCAAATAAAGTGCGCTGAACTCGGGGGAGCGAGCCCTTTCCAACGATACCCCATTCATTAAGATCCCAGCACTTTCGTGAAATCGACCAAAAATATCCAAAGGGGTACCCCTTTGAAAATTTTCCGGTTTTGGGAAAATTCTGGAGTGGCCCTTTTTTGGATGGGAAATTGTTAGGGACCTCCCAAGGAGGCTGTGAATTCAATCCCACCCCGGGCTGACCAGTATTTCCCAAGATAATGGGCGTTCTGCAGCCCCCCTTGGGGAAATCACAAAAGAGGGGATAACTCCCGAACCCCTTGGAATTTCTGGACCAAATCAAGTGCGCTGAACTCGGGGGAGCGAGCCCTTTCCAACGATACCCCATTCATTAAGATCCCAGCACTTTCGTGAAATCGACCAAAAATATCCAAAGGGGTACCCCTTTGAAAATTTTCCGGTTTTGGGAAAATTCTGGAGTGGCCCTTTTTTGGATGGGAAATTGTTAGGGACCTTCCAGGGAGGCTGTGAATTCAATCCCACCCCGGGCTGACCAGTATTTCCCAAGATAATGGGCGTTCTGCAGCCCCCCTTGGGGAAATCACAAAAGAGGGGATAACTCCCGAACCCCTTGGAATTTCTGGACCAAATCAAGTGCGCTGAACTCGGGGGAGCGAGCCCTTTCCAACGATACCCCATTCATTAAGATCCCAGCACTTTCGTGAAATCGACCAAAAATATCCAAAGGGGTACCCCTTTGAAAATTTTCCGGTTTTGGGAAAATTCTGGAGTGGCCCTTTTTTGGATGGGAAATTGTTAGGGACCTCCCAGGGAGGCTTTGAATTCAATCCCACCCCGGGCTGACCAGTATTTCCCAAGATAATGGGCGTTCTGCAGCCCCCCTTGGGGAAATCACAAAAGAGGGGATAACTCCCGAACCCCTAGGAATTTCTGGACCAAATCAAGTGCGCTGAACTCGGGGGAGCGAGCCCTTTCCAACGATACCCCATTCACTAAGATCCCAGCACTTTCGTGAAATCGACCAAAAATATCCAAAGGGGTACCCCTTTGAAAATTTTCCGGTTTTGGGAAAATTCTGGAGTGGCCCTTTTTTGGATGGGAAATTGTTAGGGACCTCCCAGGGAGGCTGTGAATTCAATCCCACCCCGGGCTGACCAGTATTTCCCAAGATAATGGGCGTTCTGCAGCCCCCTTTGGGGAAATCACAAAAGAGGGGATAACTCCCGAACCCCTTGGAATTTTTGGACCAAATAAAGTGCGCTGAACTCGGGGGAGCGAGCCCTTTCCAACGATACCCCATTCATTAAGATCCCAGCACTTTCGTGAAATAGACCAAAAATATCCAAAGGGGTACCCCTTTGAAAATTTTCCGGTTTTGGGAAAATTCTGGAGTGGCCCTTTTTTGGATGGGAAATTGTTAGGGACCTCCCAGGGAGGCTGTGAATTCAATCCCACCCCGGGCTGACCAGTATTTCCCGAGATAATGGGCGTCCTGCAGCCCCCCTTGGGGAAATCACAAAAGAGGGGATAACTCCCGAACCCCTTGGAATTTTTGGACCAAATAAAGTGCGCTGAACTCGGGGGAGCGAGCCCTTTCCAACGATACCCCATTCATTAAGATCCCAGCACTTTCGTGAAATCGACCAAAAATATCCAAAGGGGTACCCCTTTGAAAATTTTCCGGTTTTGGGAAAATTCTGGAGTGGCCCTTTTTTGGATGGGAAATTGTTAGGGACCTCCCAAGGAGGCTGTGAACTCAATCCCACCCCGGGCTGACCAGTATTTCCCAAGATAATGGGCGTTCTGCAGCCCCCCTTGGGGAAATCACAAAAGAGGGGATAACTCCCGAACCCCTTGGAATTTCTGGACCAAATCAAGTGCGCTGAACTCGGGGGAGCGAGCCCTTTCCAACGATACCCCATTCATTAAGATCCCAGCACTTTCGTGAAATCGACCAAAAATATCCAAAGGGGTACCCCTTTGAAAATTTTCCGGTTTTGGGAAAATTCTGGAGTGGCCCTTTTTTGGATGGGAAATTGTTAGGGACCTTCCAGGGAGGCTGTGAATTCAATCCCACCCCGGGCTGACCAGTATTTCCCAAGATAATGGGCGTTCTGCAGCCCCCCTTGGGGAAATCACAAAAGAGGGGATAACTCCCGAACCCCTTGGAATTTCTGGACCAAATCAAGTGCGCTGAACTCGGGGGAGCGAGCCCTTTCCAACGATACCCCATTCATTAAGATCCCAGCACTTTCGTGAAATCGACCAAAAATATCCAAAGGGGTACCCCTTTGAAAATTTTCCGGTTTTGGGAAAATTCTGGAGTGGCCCTTTTTTGGATAGGAAATTGTTAGGGACCTCCCAGGGAGGCTGTGAATTCAATTTCACCCCGGGCTGACCAGTATTTCCCAAGATAATGGGCGTTCTGCAGCCCCCCTTGGGGAAATCACAAAAGAGGGGATAACTCCCGAACCCCTTGGAATTTCTGGACCAAATCAAGTGCGCTGAACTCGGGGGAGCGAGCCCTTTCCAACGATACCCCATTCATTAAGATCCCAGCACTTTCGTGAAATCGACCAAAAATATCCAAAGGGGTACCCTTTTGAAAATTTTCCGGTTTTGGGAAAATTCTGGAGTGGCCCTTTTTTGGATGGGAAATTGTTAGGGACCTCCCAGGGAGGCTGTGAATTCAATCCCACCCCGGGCTGACCAATATTTCCCGAGATAATGGGCGTCCTGCAGCCCCCCTTGGGGAAATCACAAAAGAGGGGATAACTACCGAACCCCTTGGAATTTTTGGACCAAATAAAGTGCGCTGAACTCGGGGGAGCGAGCCCTTTCCAACGATACCCCATTCATTAAGATCCCAGCACTTTCGTGAAATAGACCAAAAATATCCAAAGGGGTACCCCTTTGAAAATTTTCCGGTTTTGGGAAAATTCTGGAGTGGCCCTTTTTTGGATGGGAAATTGTTAGGGACCTCCCAGGGAGGCTGTGAATTCAATCCCACCCCGGGCTGACCAGTATTTCCCAAGATAATGGGCGTTCTGCAGCCCCCCTTGGGGAAATCACAAAAGAGGGGATAACTCCCGAACCCCTTGGAATTTCTGGACCAAATCAAGTGCGCTGAGCTCGGGGGAGCGAGCCCTTTCCAACGATACCCCATTCATTAAGATCCCAGCACTTTCGTGAAATCGACCAAAAATATCCAAAGGGGTACCCCTTTGAAAATTTTCCGGTTTTGGGAAAATTCTGGAGTGGCCCTTTTTGGGATGGGAAATTGTTAGGGACCTCCCAGGGAGGCTGTGAATTCAATCCCACCCCGGGCTGACCAGTATTTCCCAAGATAATGGGCGTTCTGCAGCCCCCCTTGGGGAAATCACAAAAGAGGGGATAACTCCCGAACCCCTTGGAATTTCTGGACCAAATCAAGTGCGCTGAACTCGGGGGAGCGAGCCCTTTCCAACGATACCCCATTCATTAAGATCCCAGCACTTTCGTGAAATCGACCAAAAATATCCAAAGGGGTACCCCTTTGAAAGTTTTCCGGTTTTGGGAAAATTCTGGAGTGGCCCTTTTTTGGATAGGAAATTGTTAGGGACCTCCCAGGGAGGCTGTGAATTCAATTTCACCCCGGGCTGACCAGTATTTCCCAAGATAATGGGCATTCTGCAGCCCCCCTTGGGGAAATCACAAAAGAGGGGATAACTCCCGAACCCCTTGGAATTTCTGGACCAAATAAAGTGCGCTAAACTCGGGGGAGCGAGCCCTTTCCAACGATACCCCATTCATTAAGATCCCAGCACTTTCGTGAAATCGACCAAAAATATCCAAAGGGGTACCCCTTTGAAAATTTTCCGGTTTTGGGAAAATTCTGGAGTGGCCCTTTTTTGGATAGGAAATTGTTAGGGACCTCCCAGGGAGGCTGTGAATTCAATTTCACTACGGGCTGACCAGTATTTCCCAAGATAATGGGCGTTCTGCAGCCCCCCTTGGGGAAATCACAAAAGAGGGGATAACTCTCGAACCCCTTGGAATTTCTGGACCAAATCAAGTGCGCTGAACTCGGGGGAGCGAGCCCTTTCCAACGATACCCCATTCATTAAGATCCCAGCACTTTCGTGAAATCGACCAAAAATATCCAAAGGGGTACCCCTTTGAAAATTTTCCGGTTTTGGGAAAATTCTGGAGTGGCCCTTTTTTGGATGGGAAATTGTTAGGGACCTCCCAGGGAGGCTGTGAATTCAATTTCACCCCGGGCTGACCAGTATTTCCCAAGATAATGGGCATTCTGCAGCCCCCCTTGGGGAAATCACAAAAGAGGGGATAACTCCCGAACCCCTTGGAATTTCTGGACCAAATAAAGTGCGCTGAACTCGGGGGAGCGAGCCCTTTCCAACGATACCCCATTCATTAAGATCCCAGCACTTTCGTGAAATCGACCAAAAATATCCAAAGGGGTACCCCTTTGAAAATTTTCCGGTTTTGGGAAAATTCTGGAGTGGCCCTTTTTTGGATGGGAAATTGTTAGGGACCTCCCAGGGAGGCTGTGAATTCAATTTCACCCCGGGCTGACCAGTATTTCCCAAGATAATGGGCGTTCTGCAGCCCCCCTTGGGGAAATCACAAAAGAGGGGATAACTCCCGAACCCCTTGGAATTTCTGGACCAAATCAAGTGCGCTGAACTCGGGGGAGCGAGCCCTTTCCACCGATACCCCATTCATTAAGATCCCAGCACTTTCGTGAAATCGACCAAAAATATCCAAAGGGGTACCCCTTTGAAAATTTTCCGGTTTTGGGAAAATTCTGGAGTGGCCCTTTTTTGGATGGGAAATTGTTAGGGGCCTCCCAGGGAGGCTGTGAATTCAATCCCACCCCGGGCTGACCAGTATTTCCCGAGATAATGGGCGTCCTGCAGCCCCCCTTGGGGAAATCACAAAAGAGGGGATAACTCCCGAACCCCTTGGAATTTTTGGACCAAATAAAGTGCGCTGAACTCGGGGGAGCGAGCCCTTTCCAACGATACCCCATTCATTAAGATCCCAGCACTTTCGTGAAATCGACCAAAAATATCCAAAGGGGTACCCCTTTGAAAATTTTCCCGTTTTGGGAAAATTCTGGAGTGGCCCTTTTTTGGATAGGAAATTGTTAGGGACCTCCCAGGGAGGCTGTGAATTCAATTTCACCCCGGGCTGACCAGTATTTCCCAAGATAATGGGCGTTCTGCAGCCCCCCTTGGGGAAATCACAAAAGAGGGGATAACTCCCGAACCCCTTGGAATTTCTGGACCAAATCAAGTGCGCTGAACTCGGGGGAGCGAGCCCTTTCCAACGATACCCCATTCATTAAGATCCCAGCACTTTCGTGAAATCGACCAAAAATATCCAAAGGGGTACCCCTTTGAAAATTTTCCGGTTTTGGGAAAATTCTGGAGTGGCCCTTTTTTGGATGGGAAATTGTTAGGGACCTCCCAGGGAGGCTGTGAATTCAATCCCACCCCGGGCTGACCAGTATTTCCCGAGATAATGGGCGTCCTGCAGCCCCCCTTGGGGAAATCACAAAAGAGGGGATAACTCCCGAACCCCTTGGAATTTTTGGACCAAATAAAGTGCGCTGAACTCGGGGGAGCGAGCCCTTTCCAACGATACCCCATTCATTAAGATCCCAGCACTTTCGTGAAATCGACCAAAAATATCCAAAGGGGTACCCCTTTGAAAATTTTCCGGTTTTGGGAAAATTCTGGAGTGGCCCTTTTTTGGATGGGAAATTGTTAGGGACCTCCCAAGGAGGCTGTGAATTCAATCCCACCCCGGGCTGACCAGTATTTCCCAAGATAATGGGCGTTCTGCAGCCCCCCTTGGGGAAATCACAAAAGAGGGGATAACTCCCGAACCCCTTGGAATTTCTGGACCAAATCAAGTGCGCTGAACTCGGGGGAGCGAGCCCTTTCCAACGATACCCCATTCATTAAGATCCCAGCACTTTCGTGAAATCGACCAAAAATATCCAAAGGGGTACCCCTTTGAAAATTTTCCGGTTTTGGGAAAATTCTGGAGTGGCCCTTTTTTGGATGGGAAATTGTTAGGGACCTTCCAGGGAGGCTGTGAATTCAATCCCACCCCGGGCTGACCAGTATTTCCCAAGATAATGGGCGTTCTGCAGCCCCCCTTGGGGAAATCACAAAAGAGGGGATAACTCCCGAACCCCTTGGAATTTCTGGACCAAATCAAGTGCGCTGAACTCGGGGGAGCGAGCCCTTTCCAACGATACCCCATTCATTAAGATCCCAGCACTTTCGTGAAATCGACCAAAAATATCCAAAGGGGTACCCCTTTGAAAATTTTCCGGTTTTGGGAAAATTCTGGAGTGGCCCTTTTTTGGATGGGAAATTGTTAGGGACCTCCCAGGGAGGCTGTGAATTCAATCCCACCCCGGGCTGACCAGTATTTCCCAAGATAATGGGCGTTCTGCAGCCCCCTTTGGGGAAATCACAAAAGAGGGGATAACTCCCGAACCCCTTGGAATTTTTGGACCAAATAAAGTGCGCTGAACTCGGGGGAGCGAGCCCTTTCCAACGATACCCCATTCATTAAGATCCCAGCACTTTCGTGAAATCGACCAAAAATATCCAAAGGGGTACCCCTTTGAAAATTTTCCGGTTTTGGGAAAATTCTGGAGTGGCCCTTTTTTGGATGGGAAATTGTTAGGGACCTCCCAGGGAGGCTGTGAATTCAATCCCACCCCGGGCTGACCAGTATTTCCCGAGATAATGGGCGTCCTGCAGCCCCCCTTGGGGAAATCACAAAAGAGGGGATAACTCCCGAACCCCTTGGAATTTTTGGACCAAATAAAGTGCGCTGAACTCGGGGGAGCGAGCCCTTTCCAACGATACCCCATTCATTAAGATCCCAGCACTTTCGTGAAATCGACCAAAAATATCCAAAGGGGTACCCCTTTGAAAATTTTCCGGTTTTGGGAAAATTCTGGAGTGGCCCTTTTTTGGATGGGAAATTGTTAGGGACCTCCCAAGGAGGCTGTGAACTCAATCCCACCCCGGGCTGACCAGTATTTCCCAAGATAATGGGCGTTCTGCAGCCCCCCTTGGGGAAATCACAAAAGAGGGGATAACTCCCGAACCCCTTGGAATTTCTGGACCAAATCAAGTGCGCTGAACTCGGGGGAGCGAGCCCTTTCCAACGATACCCCATTCATTAAGATCCCAGCACTTTCGTGAAATCGACCAAAAATATCCAAAGGGGTACCCCTTTGAAAATTTTCCGGTTTTGGGAAAATTCTGGAGTGGCCCTTTTTTGGATGGGAAATTGTTAGGGACCTTCCAGGGAGGCTGTGAATTCAATCCCACCCCGGGCTGACCAGTATTTCCCAAGATAATGGGCGTTCTGCAGCCCCCCTTGGGGAAATCACAAAAGAGGGGATAACTCCCGAACCCCTTGGAATTTCTGGACCAAATCAAGTGCGCTGAACTCGGGGGAGCGAGCCCTTTCCAACGATACCCCATTCATTAAGATCCCAGCACTTTCGTGAAATCGACCAAAAATATCCAAAGGGGTACCCCTTTGAAAATTTTCCGGTTTTGGGAAAATTCTGGAGTGGCCCTTTTTTGGATAGGAAATTGTTAGGGACCTCCCAGGGAGGCTGTGAATTCAATTTCACCCCGGGCTGACCAGTATTTCCCAAGATAATGGGCGTTCTGCAGCCCCCCTTGGGGAAATCACAAAAGAGGGGATAACTCCCGAACCCCTT
This sequence comes from Thereva unica, assembly GCA_949987705.1. Classification (NCBI taxonomy): domain Eukaryota; kingdom Metazoa; phylum Arthropoda; class Insecta; order Diptera; family Therevidae; genus Thereva; species Thereva unica. Next base: position 6,472,995 of record OX465286.1, read on the forward strand.
GGAATTTCTGGACCAAATCAAGTGCGCTGAACTCGGGGGAGCGAGCCCTTTCCAACGATACCCCATTCATTAAGATCCCAGCACTTTCGTGAAATCGACCAAAAATATCCAAAGGGGTACCCTTTTGAAAATTTTCCGGTTTTGGGAAAATTCTGGAGTGGCCCTTTTTTGGATGGGAAATTGTTAGGGACCTCCCAGGGAGGCTGTGAATTCAATCCCACCCCGGGCTGACCAATATTTCCCGAGATAATGGGCGTCCTGCAGCCCCCCTTGGGGAAATCACAAAAGAGGGGATAACTACCGAACCCCTTGGAATTTTTGGACCAAATAAAGTGCGCTGAACTCGGGGGAGCGAGCCCTTTCCAACGATACCCCATTCATTAAGATCCCAGCACTTTCGTGAAATAGACCAAAAATATCCAAAGGGGTACCCCTTTGAAAATTTTCCGGTTTTGGGAAAATTCTGGAGTGGCCCTTTTTTGGATGGGAAATTGTTAGGGACCTCCCAGGGAGGCTGTGAATTCAATCCCACCCCGGGCTGACCAGTATTTCCCAAGATAATGGGCGTTCTGCAGCCCCCCTTGGGGAAATCACAAAAGAGGGGATAACTCCCGAACCCCTTGGAATTTCTGGACCAAATCAAGTGCGCTGAGCTCGGGGGAGCGAGCCCTTTCCAACGATACCCCATTCATTAAGATCCCAGCACTTTCGTGAAATCGACCAAAAATATCCAAAGGGGTACCCCTTTGAAAATTTTCCGGTTTTGGGAAAATTCTGGAGTGGCCCTTTTTGGGATGGGAAATTGTTAGGGACCTCCCAGGGAGGCTGTGAATTCAATCCCACCCCGGGCTGACCAGTATTTCCCAAGATAATGGGCGTTCTGCAGCCCCCCTTGGGGAAATCACAAAAGAGGGGATAACTCCCGAACCCCTTGGAATTTCTGGACCAAATCAAGTGCGCTGAACTCGGGGGAGCGAGCCCTTTCCAACGATACCCCATTCATTAAGATCCCAGCACTTTCGTGAAATCGACCAAAAATATCCAAAGGGGTACCCCTTTGAAAGTTTTCCGGTTTTGGGAAAATTCTGGAGTGGCCCTTTTTTGGATAGGAAATTGTTAGGGACCTCCCAGGGAGGCTGTGAATTCAATTTCACCCCGGGCTGACCAGTATTTCCCAAGATAATGGGCATTCTGCAGCCCCCCTTGGGGAAATCACAAAAGAGGGGATAACTCCCGAACCCCTTGGAATTTCTGGACCAAATAAAGTGCGCTAAACTCGGGGGAGCGAGCCCTTTCCAACGATACCCCATTCATTAAGATCCCAGCACTTTCGTGAAATCGACCAAAAATATCCAAAGGGGTACCCCTTTGAAAATTTTCCGGTTTTGGGAAAATTCTGGAGTGGCCCTTTTTTGGATAGGAAATTGTTAGGGACCTCCCAGGGAGGCTGTGAATTCAATTTCACTACGGGCTGACCAGTATTTCCCAAGATAATGGGCGTTCTGCAGCCCCCCTTGGGGAAATCACAAAAGAGGGGATAACTCTCGAACCCCTTGGAATTTCTGGACCAAATCAAGTGCGCTGAACTCGGGGGAGCGAGCCCTTTCCAACGATACCCCATTCATTAAGATCCCAGCACTTTCGTGAAATCGACCAAAAATATCCAAAGGGGTACCCCTTTGAAAATTTTCCGGTTTTGGGAAAATTCTGGAGTGGCCCTTTTTTGGATGGGAAATTGTTAGGGACCTCCCAGGGAGGCTGTGAATTCAATTTCACCCCGGGCTGACCAGTATTTCCCAAGATAATGGGCATTCTGCAGCCCCCCTTGGGGAAATCACAAAAGAGGGGATAACTCCCGAACCCCTTGGAATTTCTGGACCAAATAAAGTGCGCTGAACTCGGGGGAGCGAGCCCTTTCCAACGATACCCCATTCATTAAGATCCCAGCACTTTCGTGAAATCGACCAAAAATATCCAAAGGGGTACCCCTTTGAAAATTTTCCGGTTTTGGGAAAATTCTGGAGTGGCCCTTTTTTGGATGGGAAATTGTTAGGGACCTCCCAGGGAGGCTGTGAATTCAATTTCACCCCGGGCTGACCAGTATTTCCCAAGATAATGGGCGTTCTGCAGCCCCCCTTGGGGAAATCACAAAAGAGGGGATAACTCCCGAACCCCTTGGAATTTCTGGACCAAATCAAGTGCGCTGAACTCGGGGGAGCGAGCCCTTTCCACCGATACCCCATTCATTAAGATCCCAGCACTTTCGTGAAATCGACCAAAAATATCCAAAGGGGTACCCCTTTGAAAATTTTCCGGTTTTGGGAAAATTCTGGAGTGGCCCTTTTTTGGATGGGAAATTGTTAGGGGCCTCCCAGGGAGGCTGTGAATTCAATCCCACCCCGGGCTGACCAGTATTTCCCGAGATAATGGGCGTCCTGCAGCCCCCCTTGGGGAAATCACAAAAGAGGGGATAACTCCCGAACCCCTTGGAATTTTTGGACCAAATAAAGTGCGCTGAACTCGGGGGAGCGAGCCCTTTCCAACGATACCCCATTCATTAAGATCCCAGCACTTTCGTGAAATCGACCAAAAATATCCAAAGGGGTACCCCTTTGAAAATTTTCCCGTTTTGGGAAAATTCTGGAGTGGCCCTTTTTTGGATAGGAAATTGTTAGGGACCTCCCAGGGAGGCTGTGAATTCAATTTCACCCCGGGCTGACCAGTATTTCCCAAGATAATGGGCGTTCTGCAGCCCCCCTTGGGGAAATCACAAAAGAGGGGATAACTCCCGAACCCCTTGGAATTTCTGGACCAAATCAAGTGCGCTGAACTCGGGGGAGCGAGCCCTTTCCAACGATACCCCATTCATTAAGATCCCAGCACTTTCGTGAAATCGACCAAAAATATCCAAAGGGGTACCCCTTTGAAAATTTTCCGGTTTTGGGAAAATTCTGGAGTGGCCCTTTTTTGGATAGGAAATTGTTAGGGACCTCCCAGGGAGGCTGTGAATTCAATTTCACCCCGGGCTGACCAGTATTTCCCAAGATAATGGGCGTTCTGCAGCCCCCCTTGGGGAAATCACAAAAGAGGGGATAACTCCCGAACCCCTTGGAATTTCTGGACCAAATCAAGTGCGCTGAACTCGGGGGAGCGAGCCCTTTCCAACGATACCCCATTCATTAAGATCCCAGCACTTTCGTGAAATCGACCAAAAATATCCAAAGGGGTACCCCTTTGAAAATTTTCCGGTTTTGGGAAAATTCTGGAGTGGCCCTTTTTTGGATGGGAAATTGTTAGGGACCTCCCAAGGAGGCTGTGAATTCAATCCCACCCCGGGCTGACCAGTATTTCCCAAGATAATGGGCGTTCTGCAGCCCCCCTTGGGGAAATCACAAAAGAGGGGATAACTCCCGAACCCCTTGGAATTTCTGGACCAAATCAAGTGCGCTGAACTCGGGGGAGCGAGCCCTTTCCAACGATACCCCATTCATTAAGATCCCAGCACTTTCGTGAAATCGACCAAAAATATCCAAAGGGGTACCCCTTTGAAAATTTTCCGGTTTTGGGAAAATTCTGGAGTGGCCCTTTTTTGGATGGGAAATTGTTAGGGACCTCCCAAGGAGGCTGTGAATTCAATCCCACCCCGGCCTGACCAGTATTTCCCAAGATAATGGGCGTTCTGCAGCCCCCCTTGGGGAAATCACAAAAGAGGGGATAACTCCCGAACCCCTTGGAATTTCTGGACCAAATCAAGTGCGCTGAACTCGGGGGAGCGAGCCCTTTCCAACGATACCCCATTCATTAAGATCCCAGCACTTTCGTGAAATCGACCAAAAATATCCAAAGGGGTACCCCTTTGAAAATTTTCCGGTTTTGGGAAAATTCTGGAGTGGCCCTTTTTTGGATAGGAAATTGTTAGGGACCTCCCAGGGAGGCTGTGAATTCAATTTCACCCCGGGCTGACCAGTATTTCCCAAGATAATGGGCGTTCTGCAGCCCCCCTTGGGGAAATCACAAAAGAGGGGATAACTCCCGAACCCCTTGGAATTTCTGGACCAAATCAAGTGCGCTGAACTCGGGGGAGCGAGCCCTTTCCAACGATACCCCATTCATTAAGATCCCAGCACTTTCGTGAAATCGACCAAAAATATCCAAAGGGGTACCCCTTTGAAAATTTTCCGGTTTTGGGAAAATTCTGGAGTGGCCCTTTTTTGGATGGGAAATTGTTAGGGACCTCCCAGGGAGGCTGTGAATTCAATCCCACCCCGGGCTGACCAGTATTTCCCGAGATAATGGGCGTCCTGCAGCCCCCCTTGGGGAAATCACAAAAGAGGGGATAACTCCCGAACCCCTTAGAATTTTTGGACCAAATAAAGTGCGCTGAACTCGGGGGAGCGAGCCCTTTCCAACGATACCCCATTCATTAAGATCCCAGCACTTTCGTGAAATCGACCAAAAATATCCAAAGGGGTACCCCTTTGAAAATTTTCCGGTTTTGGGAAAATTCTGGAGTGGCCCTTTTTTGGATGGGAAATTGTTAGGGACCTCCCAAGGAGGCTGTGAATTCAATCCCACCCCGGGCTGACCAGTATTTCCCAAGATAATGGGCGTTCTGCAGCCCCCCTTGGGGAAATCACAAAAGAGGGGATAACTCCCGAACCCCTTGGAATTTCTGGACCAAATCAAGTGCGCTGAACTCGGGGGAGCGAGCCCTTTCCAACGATACCCCATTCATTAAGATCCCAGCACTTTCGTGAAATCGACCAAAAATATCCAAAGGGGTACCCCTTTGAAAATTTTCCGGTTTTGGGAAAATTCTGGAGTGGCCCTTTTTTGGATGGGAAATTGTTAGGGACCTTCCAGGGAGGCTGTGAATTCAATCCCACCCCGGGCTGACCAGTATTTCCCAAGATAATGGGCGTTCTGCAGCCCCCCTTGGGGAAATCACAAAAGAGGGGATAACTCCCGAACCCCTTGGAATTTCTGGACCAAATCAAGTGCGCTGAACTCGGGGGAGCGAGCCCTTTCCAACGATACCCCATTCATTAAGATCCCAGCACTTTCGTGAAATCGACCAAAAATATCCAAAGGGGTACCCCTTTGAAAATTTTCCGGTTTTGGGAAAATTCTGGAGTGGCCCTTTTTTGGATGGGAAATTGTTAGGGACCTCCCAGGGAGGCTGTGAATTCAATCCCACCCCGGGCTGACCAGTATTTCCCAAGATAATGGGCGTTCTGCAGCCCCCTTTGGGGAAATCACAAAAGAGGGGATAACTCCCGAACCCCTTGGAATTTTTGGACCAAATAAAGTGCGCTGAACTCGGGGGAGCGAGCCCTTTCCAACGATACCCCATTCATTAAGATCCCAGCACTTTCGTGAAATCGACCAAAAATATCCAAAGGGGTACCCCTTTGAAAATTTTCCGGTTTTGGGAAAATTCTGGAGTGGCCCTTTTTTGGATGGGAAATTGTTAGGGACCTCCCAGGGAGGCTGTGAATTCAATCCCACCCCGGGCTGACCAGTATTTCCCGAGATAATGGGCGTCCTGCAGCCCCCCTTGGGGAAATCACAAAAGAGGGGATAACTCCCGAACCCCTTGGAATTTTTGGACCAAATAAAGTGCGCTGAACTCGGGGGAGCGAGCCCTTTCCAACGATACCCCATTCATTAAGATCCCAGCACTTTCGTGAAATCGACCAAAAATATCCAAAGGGGTACCCCTTTGAAAATTTTCCGGTTTTGGGAAAATTCTGGAGTGGCCCTTTTTTGGATGGGAAATTGTTAGGGACCTCCCAAGGAGGCTGTGAATTCAATCCCACCCCGGGCTGACCAGTATTTCCCAAGATAATGGGCGTTCTGCAGCCCCCCTTGGGGAAATCACAAAAGAGGGGATAACTCCCGAACCCCTTGGAATTTCTGGACCAAATCAAGTGCGCTGAACTCGGGGGAGCGAGCCCTTTCCAACGATACCCCATTCATTAAGATCCCAGCACTTTTGTGAAATCGACCAAAAATATCCAAAGGGGTACCCCTTTGAAAATTTTCCGGTTTTGGGAAAATTCTGGAGTGGCCCTTTTTTGGATGGGAAATTGTTAGGGACCTTCCAGGGAGGCTGTGAATTCAATCCCACCCCGGGCTGACCAGTATTTCCCAAGATAATGGGCGTTCTGCAGCCCCCCTTGGGGAAATCACAAAAGAGGGGATAACTCCCGAACCCCTTGGAATTTCTGGACCAAATCAAGTGCGCTGAACTCGGGGGAGCGAGCCCTTTCCAACGATACCCCATTCATTAAGATCCCAGCACTTTCGTGAAATCGACCAAAAATATCCAAAGGGGTACCCCTTTGAAAATTTTCCGGTTTTGGGAAAATTCTGGAGTGGCCCTTTTTTGGATAGGAAATTGTTAGGGACCTCCCAGGGAGGCTGTGAATTCAATTTCACCCCGGGCTGACCAGTATTTCCCAAGATAATGGGCGTTCTGCAGCCCCCCTTGGGGAAATCACAAAAGAGGGGATAACTCCCGAACCCCTTGGAATTTCTGGACCAAATCAAGTGCGCTGAACTCGGGGGAGCGAGCCCTTTCCAACGATACCCCATTCATTAAGATCCCAGCACTTTCGTGAAATCGACCAAAAATATCCAAAGGGGTACCCCTTTGAAAATTTTCCGGTTTTGGGAAAATTCTGGAGTGGCCCTTTTTTGGATGGGAAATTGTTAGGGACCTCCCAAGGAGGCTGTGAATTCAATCCCACCCCGGGCTGACCAGTATTTCCCAAGATAATGGGCGTTCTGCAGCCCCCCTTGGGGAAATCACAAAAGAGGGGATAACTCCCGAACCCCTTGGAATTTCTGGACCAAATCAAGTGCGCTGAACTCGGGGGAGCGAGCCCTTTCCAACGATACCCCATTCATTAAGATCCCAGCACTTTCGTGAAATCGACCAAAAATATCCAAAGGGGTACCCCTTTGAAAATTTTCCGGTTTTGGGAAAATTCTGGAGTGGCCCTTTTTTGGATGGGAAATTGTTAGGGACCTCCCAAGGAGGCTGTGAATTCAATCCCACCCCGGCCTGACCAGTATTTCCCAAGATAATGGGCGTTCTGCAGCCCCCCTTGGGGAAATCACAAAAGAGGGGATAACTCCCGAACCCCTTGGAATTTCTGGACCAAATCAAGTGCGCTGAACTCGGGGGAGCGAGCCCTTTCCAACGATACCCCATTCATTAAGATCCCAGCACTTTCGTGAAATCGACCAAAAATATCCAAAGGGGTACCCCTTTGAAAATTTTCCGGTTTTGGGAAAATTCTGGAGTGGCCCTTTTTTGGATAGGAAATTGTTAGGGACCTCCCAGGGAGGCTGTGAATTCAATTTCACCCCGGGCTGACCAGTATTTCCCAAGATAATGGGCGTTCTGCAGCCCCCCTTGGGGAAATCACAAAAGAGGGGATAACTCCCGAACCCCTTGGAATTTCTGGACCAAATCAAGTGCGCTGAACTCGGGGGAGCGAGCCCTTTCCAACGATACCCCATTCATTAAGATCCCAGCACTTTCGTGAAATCGACCAAAAATATCCAAAAATATCCCTTTGAAAATTTTCCGGTTTTGGGAAAATTCTGGAGTGGCCCTTTTTTGGATGGGAAATTGTTAGGGACCTCCCAGGGAGGCTGTGAATTCAATCCCACCCCGGGCTGACCAGTATTTCCCGAGATAATGGGCGTCCTGCAGCCCCCCTTGGGGAAATCACAAAAGAGGGGATAACTCCCGAACCCCTTGGAATTTTTGGACCAAATAAAGTGCGCTGAACTCGGGGGAGCGAGCCCTTTCCAACGATACCCCATTCATTAAGATCCCAGCACTTTCGTGAAATCGACCAAAAATATCCAAAGGGGTACCCCTTTGAAAATTTTCCGGTTTTGGGAAAATTCTGGAGTGGCCCTTTTTTGGATGGGAAATTGTTAGGGACCTCCCAAGGAGGCTGTGAATTCAATCCCACCCCGGGCTGACCAGTATTTCCCAAGATAATGGGCGTTCTGCAGCCCCCCTTGGGGAAATCACAAAAGAGGGGATAACTCCCGAACCCCTTGGAATTTCTGGACCAAATCAAGTGCGCTGAACTCGGGGGAGCGAGCCCTTTCCAACGATACCCCATTCATTAAGATCCCAGCACTTTCGTGAAATCGACCAAAAATATCCAAAGGGCTACCCCTTTGAAAATTTTCCGGTTTTGGGAAAATTCTGGAGTGGCCCTTTTTTGGATGGGAAATTGTTAGGGACCTTCCAGGGAGGCTGTGAATTCAATCCCACCCCGGGCTGACCAGTATTTCCCAAGATAATGGGCGTTCTGCAGCCCCCCTTGGGGAAATCACAAAAGAGGGGATAACTCCCGAACCCCTTGGAATTTCTGGACCAAATCAAGTGCGCTGAACTCGGGGGAGCGAGCCCTTTCCAACGATACCCCATTCATTAAGATCCCAGCACTTTCGTGAAATCGACCAAAAATATCCAGAGGGGTACCCCTTTGAAAATTTTCCGGTTTTGGGAAAATTCTGGAGTGGCCCTTTTTTGGATGGGAAATTGTTAGGGACCTCCCAGGGAGGCTGTGAATTCAATCTCACCCCGGGCTGACCAGTATTTCCCAAGATAATGGGCGTTCTGCAGCCCCCTTTGGGGAAATCACAAAAGAGGGGATAACTCCCGAACCCCTTGGAATTTTTGGACCAAATAAAGTGCGCTGAACTCGGGGGAGCGAGCCCTTTCCAACGATACCCCATTCATTAAGATCCCAGCACTTTCGTGAAATCGACCAAAAATATCCAAAGGGGTACCCCTTTGAAAATTTTCCGGTTTTGGGAAAATTCTGGAGTGGCCCTTTTTTGGATGGGAAATTGTTAGGGACCTCCCAGGGAGGCTGTGAATTCAATCCCACCCCGGGCTGACCAGTATTTCCCGAGATAATGGGCGTCCTGCAGCCCCCCTTGGGGAAATCACAAAAGAGGGGATAACTCCCGAACCCCTTGGAATTTTTGGACCAAATAAAGTGCGCTGAACTCGGGGGAGCGAGCCCTTTCCAACGATACCCCATTCATTAAGATCCCAGCACTTTCGTGAAATCGACCAAAAATATCCAAAGGGGTACCCCTTTGAAAATTTTCCGGTTTTGGGAAAATTCTGGAGTGGCCCTTTTTTGGATGGGAAATTGTTAGGGACCTCCCAAGGAGGCTGTGAATTCAATCCCACCCCGGGCTGACCAGTATTTCCCAAGATAATGGGCGTTCTGCAGCCCCCCTTGGGGAAATCACAAAAGAGGGGATAACTCCCGAACCCCTTGGAATTTCTGGACCAAATCAAGTGCGCTGAACTCGGGGGAGCGAGCCCTTTCCAACGATACCCCATTCATTAAGATCCCAGCACTTTCGTGAAATCGACCAAAAATATCCAAAGGGGTACCCCTTTGAAAATTTTCCGGTTTTGGGAAAATTCTGGAGTGGCCCTTTTTTGGATGGGAAATTGTTAGGGACCTTCCAGGGAGGCTGTGAATTCAATCCCACCCCGGGCTGACCAGTATTTCCCAAGATAATGGGCGTTCTGCAGCCCCCCTTGGGGAAATCACAAAAGAGGGGATAACTCCCGAACCCCTTGGAATTTCTGGACCAAATCAAGTGCGCTGAACTCGGGGGAGCGAGCCCTTTCCAACGATACCCCATTCATTAAGATCCCAGCACTTTCGTGAAATCGACCAAAAATATCCAAAGGGGTACCCCTTTGAAAATTTTCCGGTTTTGGGAAAATTCTGGAGTGGCCCTTTTTTGGATAGGAAATTGTTAGGGACCTCCCAGGGAGGCTGTGAATTCAATTTCACCCCGGGCTGACCAGTATTTCCCAAGATAATGGGCGTTCTGCAGCCCCCCTTGGGGAAATCACAAAAGAGGGGATAACTCCCGAACCCCTTGGAATTTCTGGACCAAATCAAGTGCGCTGAACTCGGGGGAGCGAGCCCTTTCCAACGATACCCCATTCATTAAGATCCCAGCACTTTCGTGAAATCGACCAAAAATATCCAAAGGGGTACCCTTTTGAAAATTTTCCGGTTTTGGGAAAATTCTGGAGTGGCCCTTTTTTGGATGGGAAATTGTTAGGGACCTCCCAGGGAGGCTGTGAATTCAATCCCACCCCGGGCTGACCAATATTTCCCGAGATAATGGGCGTCCTGCAGCCCCCCTTGGGGAAATCACAAAAGAGGGGATAACTACCGAACCCCTTGGAATTTTTGGACCAAATAAAGTGCGCTGAACTCGGGGGAGCGAGCCCTTTCCAACGATACCCCATTCATTAAGATCCCAGCACTTTCGTGAAATAGACCAAAAATATCCAAAGGGGTACCCCTTTGAAAATTTTCCGGTTTTGGGAAAATTCTGGAGTGGCCCTTTTTTGGATGGGAAATTGTTAGGGACCTCCCAGGGAGGCTGTGAATTCAATCCCACCCCGGGCTGACCAGTATTTCCCAAGATAATGGGCGTTCTGCAGCCCCCCTTGGGGAAATCACAAAAGAGGGGATAACTCCCGAACCCCTTGGAATTTCTGGACCAAATCAAGTGCGCTGAGCTCGGGGGAGCGAGCCCTTTCCAACGATACCCCATTCATTAAGATCCCAGCACTTTCGTGAAATCGACCAAAAATATCCAAAGGGGTACCCCTTTGAAAGTTTTCCGGTTTGGGAAAATTCTGGAGTGGCCCTTTTTTGGATAGGAAATTGTTAGGGACCTCCCAGGGAGGCTGTGAATTCAATTTCACCCCGGCTGACCAGTATTTCCCAAGATAATGGGCATTCTGCAGCCCCCCTTGGGGAAATCACAAAAGAGGGGATAACTCCCGAACCCCTTGGAATTTCTGGACCAAATAAAGTGCGCTAAACTCGGGGGAGCGAGCCCTTTCCAACGATACCCCATTCATTAAGATCCCAGCACTTTCGTGAAATCGACCAAAAATATCCAAAGGGGTACCCCTTTGAAAATTTTCCGGTTTTGGGAAAATTCTGGAGTGGCCCTTTTTTGGATAGGAAATTGTTAGGGACCTCCCAGGGAGGCTGTGAATTCAATTTCACTACGGGCTGACCAGTATTTCCCAAGATAATGGGCGTTCTGCAGCCCCCCTTGGGGAAATCACAAAAGAGGGGATAACTCTCGAACCCCTTGGAATTTCTGGACCAAATCAAGTGCGCTGAACTCGGGGGAGCGAGCCCTTTCCAACGATACCCCATTCATTAAGATCCCAGCACTTTCGTGAAATCGACCAAAAATATCCAAAGGGGTACCCCTTTGAAAGTTTTCCGGTTTTGGGAAAATTCTGGAGTGGCCCTTTTTGGATGGGAAATTGTTAGGGACCTCCCAGGGAGGCTGTGAATTCAATCCCACCCCGGGCTGACCAGTATTTCCCAAGATAATGGGCGTTCTGCAGCCCCCCTTGGGGAAATCACAAAAGAGGGGATAACTCCCGAACCCCTTGGAATTTCTGGACCAAATCAAGTGCGCTGAACTCGGGGAGCGAGCCCTTTCCAACGATACCCCATTCATTAAGATCCCAGCACTTTCGTGAAATCGACCAAAAATATCCAAAGGGTACCCCTTTGAAAGTTTTCCGGTTTTGGGAAAATTCTGGAGTGGCCCTTTTTTGGATAGGAAATTGTTAGGGACCTCCCAGGGAGGCTGTGAATTCAATTTCACCCCGGGCTGACCAGTATTTCCCAAGATAATGGGCATTCTGCAGCCCCCCTTGGGGAAATCACAAAAGAGGGGATAACTCCCGAACCCCTTGGAATTTCTGGACCAAATAAAGTGCGCTAAACTCGGGGGAGCGAGCCCTTTCCAACGATACCCCATTCATTAAGATCCCAGCACTTTCGTGAAATCGACCAAAAATATCCAAAGGGGTACCCCTTTGAAAATTTTCCGGTTTTGGGAAAATTCTGGAGTGGCCCTTTTTTGGATAGGAAATTGTTACGGACCTCCCAGGGAGGCTGTGAATTCAATTTCACCCCGGGCTGACCAGTATTTCCCAAGATAATGGGCGTTCTGCAGCCCCCCTTGGGGAAATCACAAAAGAGGGGATAACTCCCGAACCCCTTGGAATTTCTGGACCAAATCAAGTGCGCTGAACTCGGGGAGCGAGCCCTTTCCAACGATACCCCATTCATTAAGATCCCAGCACTTTCGTGAAATCGACCAAAAATATCCAAAGGGGTACCCCTTTGAAAATTTTCCGGTTTTGGGAAAATTCTGGAGTGGCCCTTTTTTGGATGGGAAATTGTTAGGGACCTTCCAGGGAGGCTGTGAATTCAATCCACCCCGGGCTGACCAGTATTTCCCAAGATAATGGGCGTTCTGCAGCCCCCCTTGGGGAAATCACAAAAGAGGGGATAACTCCCGAACCCCTTGGAATTTTTGGACCAAATAAAGTGCGCTGAACTCGGGGAGCGAGCCCTTTCCAACGATACCCCATTCATTAAGATCCCAGCACTTTCGTGAAATCGACCAAAAATATCCAAAGGGGTACCCCTTTGAAAATTTTCCGGTTTTGGGAAAATTCTGGAGTGGCCCTTTTTTGGATGGGAAATTGTTAGGGACCTCCCAGGGAGGCTGTGAATTCAATCCCACCCCGGGCTGACCAGTATTTCCCGAGATAATGGGCGTCCTGCAGCCCCCCTTGGGAAATCACAAAAGAGGGGATAACTCCCGAACCCCTTGGAATTTTTGGACCAAATAAAGTGCGCTGAACTCGGGGGAGCGAGCCCTTTCCAACGATACCCCATTCATTAAGATCCCAGCACTTTCGTGAAATCGACCAAAAATATCCAAAGGGGTACCCCTTTGAAAATTTTCCGGTTTTGGGAAAATTCTGGAGTGGCCCTTTTTTGGATGGGAAATTGTTAGGGACCTCCCAAGGAGGCTGTGAATTCAATCCCACCCCGGGCTGACCAGTATTTCCCAAGATAATGGGCGTTCTGCAGCCCCCCTTGGGGAAATCACAAAAGAGGGGATAACTCCCGAACCCCTTGGAATTTCTGGACCAAATCAAGTGCGCTGAACTCGGGGGAGCGAGCCCTTTCCAACGATACCCCATTCATTAAGATCCCAGCACTTTCGTGAAATCGACCAAAAATATCCAAAGGGGTACCCCTTTGAAAATTTTCCGGTTTGGGAAAATTCTGGAGTGGCCCTTTTTTGGATGGGAAATTGTTAGGGACCTTCCAGGGAGGCTGTGAATTCAATCCCACCCCGGGCTGACCAGTATTTCCCAAGATAATGGGCGTTCTGCAGCCCCCCTTGGGGAAATCACAAAAGAGGGGATAACTCCCGAACCCCTTGGAATTTCTGGACCAAATCAAGTGCGCTGAACTCGGGGGAGCGAGCCCTTTCCAACGATACCCCATTCATTAAGATCCCAGCACTTTCGTGAAATCGACCAAAAATATCCAAAGGGGTACCCCTTTGAAAATTTTCCGGTTTTGGGAAAATTCTGGAGTGGCCCTTTTTTGGATAGGAAATTGTTAGGGACCTCCCAGGGAGGCTGTGAATTCAATTTCACCCCGGGCTGACCAGTATTTCCCAAGATAATGGGCGTTCTGCAGCCCCCCTTGGGAAATCACAAAAGAGGGGATAACTCCCGAACCCCTTGGAATTTCTGGACCAAATCAAGTGCGCTGAACTCGGGGGAGCGAGCCCTTTCCAACGATACCCCATTCATTAAGATCCCAGCACTTTCGTGAAATCGACCAAAAATATCCAAAGGGGTACCCTTTTGAAAATTTTCCGGTTTTGGGAAAATTCTGGAGTGGCCCTTTTTTGGATGGGAAATTGTTAGGGACCTCCCAGGGAGGCTGTGAATTCAATCCCACCCCGGGCTGACCAATATTTCCCGAGATAATGGGCGTCCTGCAGCCCCCCTTGGGGAAATCACAAAAGAGGGGATAACTACCGAACCCCTTGGAATTTTTGGACCAAATAAAGTGCGCTGAACTCGGGGGAGCGAGCCCTTTCCAACGATACCCCATTCATTAAGATCCCAGCACTTTCGTGAAATAGACCAAAAATATCCAAAGGGGTACCCCTTTGAAAATTTTCCGGTTTTGGGAAAATTCTGGAGTGGCCCTTTTTTGGATGGGAAATTGTTAGGGACCTCCCAGCGAGGCTGTGAATTCAATCCCACCCCGGGCTGACCAGTATTTCCCAAGATAATGGGCGTTCTGCAGCCCCCCTTGGGGAAATCACAAAAGAGGGGATAACTCCCGAACCCCTTGGAATTTCTGGACCAAATCAAGTGCGCTGAGCTCGGGGGAGCGAGCCCTTTCCAACGATACCCCATTCATTAAGATCCCAGCACTTTCGTGAAATCGACCAAAAATATCCAAAGGGGTACCCCTTTGAAAATTTTCCGGTTTTGGGAAAATTCTGGAGTGGCCCTTTTTTGGATAGGAAATTGTTAGGGACCTCCCAGGGAGGCTGTGAATTCAATTTCACCCCGGGCTGACCAGTATTTCCCAAGATAATGGGCATTCTGCAGCCCCCCTTGGGGAAATCACAAAAGAGGGGATAACTCCCGAACCCCTTGGAATTTCTGGACCAAATCAAGTGCGCTGAGCTCGGGGGAGCGAGCCCTTTCCAACGATACCCCATTCATTAAGATCCTAGCACTTTCGTGAAATCGACCAAAAATATCCAAAGGGGTACCCCTTTGAAAGTTTTCCGGTTTTGGGAAAATTCTGGAGTGGCCCTTTTTTGGATAGGAAATTGTTAGGGACCTCCCAGGGAGGCTGTGAATTCAATTTCACCCCGGGCTGACCAGTATTTCCCAAGATAATGGGCATTCTGCAGCCCCCCTTGGGGAAATCACAAAAGAGGGGATAACTCCCGAACCCCTTGGAATTTCTGGACCAAATAAAGTGCGCTAAACTCGGGGGAGCGAGCCCTTTCCAACGATACCCCATTCATTAAGATCCCAGCACTTTCGTGAAATCGACCAAAAATATCCAAAGGGGTACCCCTTTGAAAATTTTCCGGTTTTGGGAAAATTCTGGAGTGGCCCTTTTTTGGATAGGAAATTGTTAGGGACCTCCCAGGGAGGCTGTGAATTCAATTTCACTACGGGCTGACCAGTATTTCCCAAGATAATGGGCGTTCTGCAGCCCCCCTTGGGGAAATCACAAAAGAGGGGATAACTCTCGAACCCCTTGGAATTTCTGGACCAAATCAAGTGCGCTGAACTCGGGGGAGCGAGCCCTTTCCAACGATACCCCATTCATTAAGATCCCAGCACTTTCGTGAAATCGACCAAAAATATCCAAAGGGGTACCCCTTTGAAAGTTTTCCGGTTTTGGGAAAATTCTGGAGTGGCCCTTTTTTGGATGGGAAATTGTTAGGGACCTCCCAGGGAGGCTGTGAATTCAATCCCACCCCGGGCTGACCAGTATTTCCCAAGATAATGGGCGTTCTGCAGCCCCCCTTGGGGAAATCACAAAAGAGGGGATAACTCCCGAACCCCTTGGAATTTCTGGACCAAATCAAGTGCGCTGAACTCGGGGGAGCGAGCCCTTTCCAACGATACCCCATTCATTAAGATCCCAGCACTTTCGTGAAATCGACCAAAAATATCCAAAGGGGTACCCCTTTGAAAGTTTTCCGGTTTTGGGAAAATTCTGGAGTGGCCCTTTTTTGGATAGGAAATTGTTAGGGACCTCCCAGGGAGGCTGTGAATTCAATTTCACCCCGGGCTGACCAGTATTTCCCAAGATAATGGGCATTCTGCAGCCCCCCTTGGGGAAATCACAAAAGAGGGGATAACTCCCGAACCCCTTGGAATTTCTGGACCAAATAAAGTGCGCTAAACTCGGGGGAGCGAGCCCTTTCCAACGATACCCCATTCATTAAGATCCCAGCACTTTCGTGAAATCGACCAAAAATATCCAAAGGGGTACCCCTTTGAAAATTTTCCGGTTTTGGGAAAATTCTGGAGTGGCCCTTTTTTGGATAGGAAATTGTTACGGACCTCCCAGGGAGGCTGTGAATTCAATTTCACCCCGGGCTGACCAGTATTTCCCAAGATAATGGGCGTTCTGCAGCCCCCCTTGGGGAAATCACAAAAGAGGGGATAACTCCCGAACCCCTTGGAATTTCTGGACCAAATCAAGTGCGCTGAACTCGGGGGAGCGAGCCCTTTCCAACGATACCCCATTCATTAAGATCCCAGCACTTTCGTGAAATCGACCAAAAATATCCAAAGGGGTACCCCTTTGAAAATTTTCCGGTTTTGGGAAAATTCTGGAGTGGCCCTTTTTTGGATGGGAAATTGTTAGGGACCTTCCAGGGAGGCTGTGAATTCAATCCCACCCCGGGCTGACCAGTATTTCCCAAGATAATGGGCGTTCTGCAGCCCCCCTTGGGGAAATCACAAAAGAGGGGATAACTCCCGAACCCCTTGGAATTTCTGGACCAAATCAAGTGCGCTGAACTCGGGGGAGCGAGCCCTTTCCAACGATACCCCATTCATTAAGATCCCAGCACTTTCGTGAAATCGACCAAAAATATCCAAAGGGGTACCCCTTTGAAAATTTTCCGGTTTTGGGAAAATTCTGGAGTGGCCCTTTTTTGGATGGGAAATTGTTAGGGACCTCCCAGGGAGGCTGTGAATTCAATCCCACCCCGGGCTGACCAGTATTTCCCAAGATAATGGGCGTTCTGCAGCCCCCTTTGGGGAAATCACAAAAGAGGGGATAACTCCCGAACCCCTTGGAATTTTTGGACCAAATAAAGTGCGCTGAACTCGGGGGAGCGAGCCCTTTCCAACGATACCCCATTCATTAAGATCCCAGCACTTTCGTGAAATCGACCAAAAATATCCAAAGGGGTACCCCTTTGAAAATTTTCCGGTTTTGGGAAAATTCTGGAGTGGCCCTTTTTTGGATGGGAAATTGTTAGGGACCTCCCAGGGAGGCTGTGAATTCAATCCCACCCCGGGCTGACCAGTATTTCCCGAGATAATGGGCGTCCTGCAGCCCCCCTTGGGGAAATCACAAAAGAGGGGATAACTCCCGAACCCCTTGGAATTTTTGGACCAAATAAAGTGCGCTGAACTCGGGGGAGCGAGCCCTTTCCAACGATACCCCATTCATTAAGATCCCAGCACTTTCGTGAAATCGACCAAAAATATCCAAAGGGGTACCCCTTTGAAAATTTTCCGGTTTTGGGAAAATTCTGGAGTGGCCCTTTTTTGGATGGGAAATTGTTAGGGACCTCCCAGGGAGGCTGTGAATTCAATCCCACCCCGGGCTGACCAGTATTTCCCAAGATAATGGGCGTTCTGCAGCCCCCCTTGGGGAAATCACAAAAGAGGGGATAACTCCCGAACCCCTTGGAATTTCTGGACCAAATCAAGTGCGCTGAACTCGGGGGAGCGAGCCCTTTCCAACGATACCCCATTCATTAAGATCCCAGCACTTTCGTGAAATCGACCAAAAATATCCAAAGGGGTACCCCTTTGAAAGTTTTCCGGTTTTGGGAAAATTCTGGAGTGGCCCTTTTTTGGATAGGAAATTGTTAGGGACCTCCCAGGGAGGCTGTGAATTCAATTTCACCCCGGGCTGACCAGTATTTCCCAAGATAATGGGCATTCTGCAGCCCCCCTTGGGGAAATCACAAAAGAGGGGATAACTCCCGAACCCCTTGGAATTTCTGGACCAAATAAAGTGCGCTAAACTCGGGGGAGCGAGCCCTTTCCAACGATACCCCATTCATTAAGATCCAGCACTTTCGTGAAATCGACCAAAAATATCCAAAGGGGTACCCCTTTGAAAATTTTCCGGTTTTGGGAAAATTCTGGAGTGGCCCTTTTTTGGATAGGAAATTGTTAGGGACCTCCCAGGGAGGCTGTGAATTCAATTTCACTACGGGCTGACCAGTATTTCCCAAGATAATGGGCGTTCTGCAGCCCCCCTTGGGGAAATCACAAAAGACGGGATAACTCTCGAACCCCTTGGAATTTCTGGACCAAATCAAGTGCGCTGAACTCGGGGGAGCGAGCCCTTTCCAACGATACCCCATTCATTAAGATCCCAGCACTTTCGTGAAATCGACCAAAAATATCCAAAGGGGTACCCCTTTGAAAGTTTTCCGGTTTTGGGAAAATTCTGGAGTGGCCCTTTTTTGGATGGGAAATTGTTAGGGACCTCCCAGGGAGGCTGTGAATTCAATCCCACCCCGGGCTGACCAGTATTTCCCAAGATAATGGGCGTTCTGCAGCCCCCCTTGGGGAAATCACAAAAGAGGGGATAACTCCCGAACCCCTTGGAATTTCTGGACCAAATCAAGTGCGCTGAACTCGGGGGAGCGAGCCCTTTCCAACGATACCCCATTCATTAAGATCCCAGCACTTTCGTGAAATCGACCAAAAATATCCAAAGGGGTACCCCTTTGAAAGTTTTCCGGTTTTGGGAAAATTCTGGAGTGGCCCTTTTTTGGATAGGAAATTGTTAGGGACCTCCCAGGGAGGCTGTGAATTCAATTTCACCCCGGGCTGACCAGTATTTCCCAAGATAATGGGCATTCTGCAGCCCCCCTTGGGGAAATCACAAAAGAGGGGATAACTCCCGAACCCCTTGGAATTTCTGGACCAAATAAAGTGCGCTAAACTCGGGGGAGCGAGCCCTTTCCAACGATACCCCATTCATTAAGATCCCAGCACTTTCGTGAAATCGACCAAAAATATCCAAAGGGGTACCCCTTTGAAAATTTTCCGGTTTTGGGAAAATTCTGGAGTGGCCCTTTTTTGGATAGGAAATTGTTAGGGACCTCCCAGGGAGGCTGTGAATTCAATTTCACCCCGGGCTGACCAGTATTTCCCAAGATAATGGGCGTTCTGCAGCCCCCCTTGGGGAAATCACAAAAGAGGGGATAACTCCCGAACCCCTTGGAATTTCTGGACCAAATCAAGTGCGCTGAACTCGGGGGAGCGAGCCCTTTCCAACGATACCCCATTCATTAAGATCCCAGCACTTTCGTGAAATCGACCAAAAATATCCAAAGGGGTACCCCTTTGAAAATTTTCCGGTTTTGGGAAAATTCTGGAGTGGCCCTTTTTTGGATGGGAAATTGTTAGGGACCTTCCAGGGAGGCTGTGAATTCAATCCCACCCCGGGCTGACCAGTATTTCCCAAGATAATGGGCGTTCTGCAGCCCCCCTTGGGGAAATCACAAAAGAGGGGATAACTCCCGAACCCCTTGGAATTTCTGGACCAAATCAAGTGCGCTGAACTCGGGGGAGCGAGCCCTTTCCAACGATACCCCATTCATTAAGATCCCAGCACTTTCGTGAAATCGACCAAAAATATCCAAAGGGGTACCCCTTTGAAAATTTTCCGGTTTTGGGAAAATTCTGGAGTGGCCCTTTTTTGGATGGGAAATTGTTAGGGACCTCCCAGGGAGGCTGTGAATTCAATCCCACCCCGGGCTGACCAGTATTTCCCAAGATAATGGGCGTTCTGCAGCCCCCTTTGGGGAAATCACAAAAGAGGGGATAACTCCCGAACCCCTTGGAATTTTTGGACCAAATAAAGTGCGCTGAACTCGGGGGAGCGAGCCCTTTCCAACGATACCCCATTCATTAAGATCCCAGCACTTTCGTGAAATCGACCAAAAATATCCAAAGGGGTACCCCTTTGAAAATTTTCCGGTTTTGGGAAAATTCTGGAGTGGCCCTTTTTTGGATGGGAAATTGTTAGGGACCTCCCAGGGAGGCTGTGAATTCAATCCCACCCCGGGCTGACCAGTATTTCCCGAGATAATGGGCGTCCTGCAGCCCCCCTTGGGGAAATCACAAAAGAGGGGATAACTCCCGAACCCCTTGGAATTTTTGGACCAAATAAAGTGCGCTGAACTCGGGGGAGCGAGCCCTTTCCAACGATACCCCATTCATTAAGATCCCAGCACTTTCGTGAAATCGACCAAAAATATCCAAAGGGGTACCCCTTTGAAAATTTTCCGGTTTTGGGAAAATTCTGGAGTGGCCCTTTTTTGGATGGGAAATTGTTAGGGACCTCCCAAGGAGGCTGTGAATTCAATCCCACCCCGGGCTGACCAGTATTTCCCAAGATAATGGGCGTTCTGCAGCCCCCCTTGGGGAAATCACAAAAGAGGGGATAACTCCCGAACCCCTTGGAATTTCTGGACCAAATCAAGTGCGCTGAACTCGGGGGAGCGAGCCCTTTCCAACGATACCCCATTCATTAAGATCCCAGCACTTTCGTGAAATCGACCAAAAATATCCAAAGGGGTACCCCTTTGAAAATTTTCCGGTTTTGGGAAAATTCTGGAGTGGCCCTTTTTTGGATGGGAAATTGTTAGGGACCTCCCAGGGAGGCTGTGAATTCAATCCCACCCCGGGCTGACCAGTATTTCCCAAGATAATGGGCGTTCTGCAGCCCCCCTTGGGGAAATCACAAAAGAGGGGATAACTCCCGAACCCCTTGGAATTTCTGGACCAAATCAAGTGCGCTGAACTCGGGGGAGCGAGCCCTTTCCAACGATACCCCATTCATTAAGATCCCAGCACTTTCGTGAAATCGACCAAAAATATCCAAAGGGGTACCCCTTTGAAAATTTTCCGGTTTTGGGAAAATTCTGGAGTGGCCCTTTTTTGGATAGGAAATTGTTAGGGACCTCCCAGGGAGGCTGTGAATTCAATTTCACCCCGGGCTGACCAGTATTTCCCAAGATAATGGGCGTTCTGCAGCCCCCCTTGGGGAAATCACAAAAGAGGGGATAACTCCCGAACCCCTTGGAATTTCTGGACCAAATCAAGTGCGCTGAACTCGGGGGAGCGAGCCCTTTCCAACGATACCCCATTCATTAAGATCCCAGCACTTTCGTGAAATCGACCAAAAATATCCAAAGGGGTACCCTTTTGAAAATTTTCCGGTTTTGGGAAAATTCTGGAGTGGCCCTTTTTTGGATGGGAAATTGTTAGGGACCTCCCAGGGAGGCTGTGAATTCAATCCCACCCCGGGCTGACCAATATTTCCCGAGATAATGGGCGTCCTGCAGCCCCCCTTGGGGAAATCACAAAAGAGGGGATAACTACCGAACCCCTTGGAATTTTTGGACCAAATAAAGTGCGCTGAACTCGGGGGAGCGAGCCCTTTCCAACGATACCCCATTCATTAAGATCCCAGCACTTTCGTGAAATAGACCAAAAATATCCAAAGGGGTACCCCTTTGAAAATTTTCCGGTTTTGGGAAAATTCTGGAGTGGCCCTTTTTTGGATGGGAAATTGTTAGGGACCTCCCAGGGAGGCTGTGAATTCAATCCCACCCCGGGCTGACCAGTATTTCCCAAGATAATGGGCGTTCTGCAGCCCCCCTTGGGGAAATCACAAAAGAGGGGATAACTCCCGAACCCCTTGGAATTTCTGGACCAAATCAAGTGCGCTGAGCTCGGGGGAGCGAGCCCTTTCCAACGATACCCCATTCATTAAGATCCCAGCACTTTCGTGAAATCGACCAAAAATATCCAAAGGGGTACCCCTTTGAAAATTTTCCGGTTTTGGGAAAATTCTGGAGTGGCCCTTTTTTGGATGGGAAATTGTTAGGGACCTCCCAGGGAGGCTGTGAATTCAATCCCACCCCGGGCTGACCAGTATTTCCCAAGATAATGGGCGTTCTGCAGCCCCCCTTGGGGAAATCACAAAAGAGGGGATAACTCCCGAACCCCTTGGAATTTCTGGACCAAATCAAGTGCGCTGAACTCGGGGGAGCGAGCCCTTTCCAACGATACCCCATTCATTAAGATCCCAGCACTTTCGTGAAATCGACCAAAAATATCCAAAGGGGTACCCCTTTGAAAATTTTCCGGTTTTGGGAAAATTCTGGAGTGGCCCTTTTTTGGATGGGAAATTGTTAGGGACCTCCCAGGGAGGCTGTGAATTCAATTTCACCCCGGGCTGACCAGTATTTCCCAAGATAATGGGCGTTCTGCAGCCCCCCTTGGGGAAATCACAAAAGAGGGGATAACTCCCGAACCCCTTGGAATTTCTGGACCAAATCAAGTGCGCTGAACTCGGGGGAGCGAGCCCTTTCCAACGATACCCCATTCATTAAGATCCCAGCACTTTCGTGAAATCGACCAAAAATATCCAAAGGGGTACCCCTTTGAAAGTTTTCCGGTTTTGGGAAAATTCTGGAGTGGCCCTTTTTTGGATAGGAAATTGTTAGGGACCTCCCAGGGAGGCTGTGAATTCAATTTCACCCCGGGCTGACCAGTATTTCCCAAGATAATGGGCATTCTGCAGCCCCCCTTGGGGAAATCACAAAAGAGGGGATAACTCCCGAACCCCTTGGAATTTCTGGACCAAATAAAGTGCGCTAAACTCGGGGGAGCGAGCCCTTTCCAACGATACCCCATTCATTAAGATCCCAGCACTTTCGTGAAATCGACCAAAAATATCCAAAGGGGTACCCCTTTGAAAATTTTCCGGTTTTGGGAAAATTCTGGAGTGGCCCTTTTTTGGATAGGAAATTGTTAGGGACCTCCCAGGGAGGCTGTGAATTCAATTTCACCCCGGGCTGACCAGTATTTCCCAAGATAATGGGCGTTCTGCAGCCCCCCTTGGGGAAATCACAAAAGAGGGGATAACTCCCGAACCCCTTGGAATTTCTGGACCAAATCAAGTGCGCTGAACTCGGGGGAGCGAGCCCTTTCCAACGATACCCCATTCATTAAGATCCCAGCACTTTCGTGAAATCGACCAAAAATATCCAAAGGGGTACCCCTTTGAAAATTTTCCGGTTTTGGGAAAATTCTGGAGTGGCCCTTTTTTGGATGGGAAATTGTTAGGGACCTCCCAGGGAGGCTGTGAATTCAATCCCACCCCGGGCTGACCAGTATTTCCCAAGATAATGGGCGTTCTGCAGCCCCCCTTGGGGAAATCACAAAAGAGGGGATAACTCCCGAACCCCTTGGAATTTCTGGACCAAATAAAGTGCGCTAAACTCGGGGGAGCGAGCCCTTTCCAACGATACCCCATTCATTAAGATCCCAGCACTTTCGTGAAATCGACCAAAAATATCCAAATTGCCGCACTGCCGCATTCCCGCATTCCCGCATTGCCGCATTCCCGCATTCCCGCATTCCCGCATTGCCGCATTCCCGCATTGCCGCATTCCCGCATTGCCGCATTCCCGCATTGCCGCATTACCGCATTCCCGCATTGCCGCATTCCCGCATTGCCGCATTGCCGCATTCCCGCATTGCCGCATTGCCGCATTCCCGCATGGCCGCATTGCCGCATTCCCGCATTGCCGCATTGCCGCATTCCCACATTGCCGCATTCCCGCATTGCGCATTCCCGCATTGCCGCATTCCCGCATTGCCGCATTGCCGCATTCCCGCATTGCCGCTTTCCCGCATTGCCGCATTCCCGCATTGCCGCATTCCCGCATTGCCACATTCCCGCATTGCCGCTTTCCCGCATTGCCGCTTTCCCGCATTGCCGCATTCCCGCATTGCCGCATTCCCGCAATCCCGCATTGCCGCATTCCCACATTCCCGCATTCCCGCATTGCCGCATTCCCGCATTCCCGCATTCCCGCATTGCCGCATTCCCGCATTGCCGCATTCCCGCATTGCCGCATTGCCGCATTCCCGCATTGCCGCATTGCCGCATTCCCGCATTGCCGCATTCCCGCATTGCCGCATTCCCGTATTGCCGCATTGCCGCATTGCTGCATTCCCGCATTCCCGCATTGCCGCATTCCCGCATTCCCGCGTTGCCGCATTCCCGCATTGCCGCATTCCCGCATGGCCGCATTCCCGCATTGCCGCATTCCCGCAGTGCGGCAATGCGGGAATGCGGCAATGCGGGAATGCGGCAATGCGGGAATGCAGGAATGCGGCAATGCGGGAATGCGGCCATGCGGGAATGCGGCAATGCGGGAATGCGGGAATGCGGCAATGCGGGAATGCGGCAATGCGGGAATGCGGCAATGCGGGAATGCGGCAACGCGGGAATGCGGCAATGCGGGAATGCGGGAATGCAGCAATGCGGCAATGCAGCAATGCGGCAATGCGGGAATGCGGGAATGCGGCAATGCGGGAATGCGGGAATGCGGGAATGCGGCAATGCGGGAATGCGGGAATGCGGCAATGCGGGAATGCGGCAATGCGGGAATGCGGCAATGCGGGAATGCGGGAATGCGGCAATGCGGCAATGCGGGAATGCGGTAATGCGGGAATGCGGCAATGCGGGAATGCGGCAATGCGGGAATGCGGTAATGCGGCAATGCGGCAATGCGGGAATGCGGTAATGCGGCAATGCGGGAATGCGGTAATGCGGGAATGCGGCAATGCGGGAATGCGGCAATGCGGGAATGCGGGAATGCGCAATGCGGCAATGCGGGAATGCGGCAATGCGGGAATGCGGCAATGCGGGAATGCGGAATGCGGGAATGCGGCAATGCGGCAATGCGGCAATGCGGGAATGCGGCAATGCGGGAATGCGGCCATGCGGGAATGCGGGAATGCGGGAATGCGGCAATGCGGGAATGCGGGAATGCGGCAGTGCGGCAATGCGGCAGTGCGGCAATGCGGGAATGCGGGAATGCGGCAACGCGGGAATGCGGGAATGCGGCAATGCGGGAATGCGGCAATGCGGGAATGCGGGAATGCGGCAATGCGGGAATGCGGCAATGCGGGAATGCGGCAATGCGGGAATGCGGTAATGCGACAATGCGGGAATGCGGCAATGCGGCAATGCGGGAATGCGGCAATGCGGCAATGCGGGAATGCGGGAATGCGGCAATGCGGGATTGCGGGAATGCGGGAATGCGGGAATGCGGGAAAGCGGCAATGCGGGAATGCGGCAATGCGGGAATGCGGCAATGCGGGAATGCGGCAATGCGGGAATGCGGCAATGCGGGAATGCGCAATGCGGGAATGCAGCAATGCGGGAATGCGGCAATGCGGGAATGCGGCAATGCGGGAATGCGGCCATGCGGGAATGCGGCAATGCGGGAATGCGGCAATGCGGGAATGCGGCAATGCGGGAATGCGGCAATGCGGGAATGCGGGAATGCGGCAATGCGGGAATGCGGTAATGCGGCAATGCGGGAATTGCCGCATTGCCGCACTGCCGCACTGCCGCACTGCCGCATTGCCGCATTGCCGCACTGCCGCATTGCCGCATTGCCGCATTGCCGCACTGCCGCATTGCCGCACTGCCGCATTCTTTTGAATACTTACCTTTTTGATTACTTTAAGAATCGCGTTTTTCGCGTGTTTATGAAAAAGTGGCAACGTCGCACTTCCAGTTTCACTTTCGAGTGTCGCGTGTCGCGTTTTTCGGGTTTTTCGCGTTTCGAGTGTCGCGTTTTTGTGTGTCGTTAAACACTTCCTTGAAAATTTTCCGGTTTTGGGAAAATTCTGGAGTGGCCCTTTTTTGGATGGGAAATTGTTAGGGACCTCCCAGGGAGGCTGTGAATTCAATCCCACCCCGGGCTGACCAGTATTTCCCAAGATAATGGGCGTTCTGCAGCCCCCCTTGGGGAAATCACAAAAGAGGGGATAACTCCCGAACCCCTTGGAATTTCTGGACCAAATAAAGTGCGCTAAACTCGGGGGAGCGAGCCCTTTCCAACGATACCCCATTCATTAAGATCCCAGCACTTTCGTGAAATCGACCAAAAATATCCAAAGGGGTACCCCTTTGAAAATTTTCCGGTTTTGGGAAAATTCTGGAGTGGCCCTTTTTTGGATGGGAAATTGTTAGGGACCTCCCAGGGAGGCTGTGAATTCAATCCCACCCCGGGCTGACCAGTATTTCCCAAGATAATGGGCGTCCTGCAGCCCCCCTTGGGGAAATCACAAAAGAGGGGATAACTCCCGAACCCCTTGGAATTTCTGGACCAAATAAAGTGCGCTAAACTCGGGGGAGCGAGCCCTTTCCAACGATACCCCATTCATTAAGATCCCAGCACTTTCGTGAAATCGACTAAAAATATCCAAAGGGGTACCCCTTTGAAAATTTTCCGGTTTTGGGAAAATTCTGGAGTGGCCTTTTTTGGATGGGAAATTGTTAGGGACCTCCCAGGGAGGCTGTGAATTCAATTCCACCCCGGGCTGACCAGTATTTCCCGAGATAATGGGCGTCCTGCAGCCCTCCTTTGGGAAATCACAAAAGAGGGGATAACTCCCGAACCCCTTGGAATTTTTGGACCAAATAAAGTGCGCTGCACTCGGGGGAGCGAGCCCTTTCCAACGATACCCCATTCATTAAGATCCCAGCACTTTCGTGAAATCGACCAAAAATATCCAAAGGGGTACCCCTTTGAAAATTTTCCGGTTTTGGGAAAATTCTGGAGTGGCCTTTTTTGGATGGGAAATTGTTAGGGACCTCCCAGGGAGGCTGTGAATTCAATTCCACCCCGGGCTGACCAGTATTTCCCGAGATAATGGGCGTCCTGCAGCCCCCCTTGGGGAAATCACAAAAGAGGGGATAACTCCCGAACCCCTTGGAATTTTTGGACCAAATAAAGTGCGCTGAACTCGGGGGAGCGAGCCCTTTCCAACGATACCCCATTCATTAAGATCCCAGCACTTTCGTGAAATCGACCAAAAATATCCAAAGGGGTACCCCTTTGAAAATTTTCCGGTTTTGGGAAAATTCTGGAGTGGCCTTTTTTGGATGGGAAATTGTTAGGGACCTCCCAGGGAGGCTGTGAATTCAATTCCACCCCGGGCTGACCAGTATTTCCCGAGATAATGGGCGTCCTGCAGCCCCCCTTGGGGAAATCACAAAAGAGGGGATAACTCCCGAACCCCTTGGAATTTTTGGACCAAATAAAGTGCGCTGAACTCGGGGGAGCGAGCCCTTTCCAACGATACCCCATTCATTAAGATCCCAGCACTTTCGTGAAATCGACCAAAAATATCCGGGGTACACCTTTGAAAATTTTCCGGTTTTGGGAAAATTCTGGAGTGGCCCTTTTTTGGATGGGAAATTGTTAGGGACCTCCCAGGGAGGCTGTGAATTAAATTTCACCCCGGGCTGACCAGTATTTCCCAAGATAATGGGCGTTCTGCAGCCCCCCTTGGGGAAATCACAAAAGAGGGGATAACTCCCGAACCCCTTGGAATTTCTGGACCAAATCAAGTGCGCTGAACTCGGGGGAGCGAGCCCTTTCCAACGATGCCCCATTCATTAAGATCCCAGCACTTTCGTGAAATCGACCAAAAATATCCAAAGGGGTACCCCTTTGAAAATTTTCCGGTTTTGGGAAAATTCTGGAGTGGCCCTTTTTTGGATGGGAAATTGTTAGGGACCTGCCAGGGAGGCTGTGAGTTCAATCCCACCCCGGGCTGACCAGTATTTCCTGAGATAATGGGCGTCCTGCAGCCCCCCTTGGGGAAATCACAAAAGAGGGGATAACTCCCGAACCCCTTGGAATTTTTGGACCAAATAAAGTGCGCTGAACTCGGGGGAGCGAGCCCTTTCCAACGATACCCCATTCATTAAGATCCCAGCACTTTCGTGAAATCGACCAAAAATATCCAAAGGGGTACCCCTTTGAAAATTTTCCGGTTTTGGGAAAATTCTGGAGTGGCCCTTTTTTGGATGGGAAATTGTTAGGGACCTCCCAGGGAGGCTGTGAATTCAATCCCACCCCGGGCTGACCAGTATTTCCCGAGATAATGGGCGTCCTGCAGCCCCCTTGGGGAAATCACAAAAGAGGGGATAACTCCCGAACCCCTTGGAATTTCTGGAAAAAATCACGTGCGCTGAACTCGGGGGAGCGAGCCCTTTCCACCGATACCCCATTCATTAAGATCCCAGCACTTTCGTGAAATCGACCAAAAATATCCGGGGTACCCCTTTGAAAATTTTCCGGTTTTGGGAAAATTCTGGAGTGGCCCTTTTTTGGATGGGAAATTGTTAGGGACCTCCCAGGGAGGCTGTGAATTCAATCCCACCCCGGGCTGACCAGTATTTCCCGAGATAATGGGCGTTCTGCAGCCCCCCTTGGGGAAATCACAAAAGAGGGGATAACTCCCGAACCCCTTGGAATTTCTGGACCAAATAAAGTGCGCTGAACTCGGGGGAGCGAGCCCTTTCCAACGATACCCCATTCATTAAGATCCCAGCACTTTCGTGAAATCGAGCAAAAATATCCAAAGGGGTACCCCTTTGAAAATTTTCCGGTTTTGGGAAAATTCTGGAGTGGCCCTTTTTTGGATGGGAAATTGTTAGGGACCTCCCAGGGAGGCTGTGAATTCAATTCCACCCCGGGCTGACCAGTATTTCCCGAGAAAATGGGCGTCCTGCAGCCCCCATTGGGGAAATCACAAAAGAGGGGATAACTCCCGAACCCCTTGGAATTTCTGGACCAAATAAAGTGCGCTGAACTCGGGGGAGCGAGCCCTTTCCAACGATACCCCATTCATTAAGATCCCAGCACTTTCGTGAAATCGACCAAAAATATCCAAAGGGGTACCCCTTTGAAAATTTTCCGGTTTTGGGAAAATTCTGGAGTGGCCCTTTTTTGGATGGGAAATTGTTAGGGACCTCCCAGGGAGGCTGTGAATTCAATCCCACCCCGGGCTGACCAGTATTTCCCAAGATAATGGGCGTTCTGCAGCCCCCCTTGGGGAAATCACAAAAGAGGGGATAACTCCCGAACCCCTTGGAATTTCTGGACCAAATAAAGTGCGCTAAACTCGGGGGAGCGAGCCCTTTCCAACGATACCCCATTCATTAAGATCCCAGCACTTTCGTGAAATCGACCAAAAATATCCAAAGGGGTACCCCTTTGAAAATTTTCCGGTTTTGGGAAAATTCTGGAGTGGCCCTTTTTTGGATGGGAAATTGTTAGGGACCTCCCAGGGAGGCTGTGAATTCAATCCCACCCCGGGCTGACCAGTATTTCCCAAGGTAATGGGCGTCCTGCAGCCCCCCTTGGGGAAATCACAAAAGAGGGGATAACTCCCGAACCTCTTGGAATTTCTGGACCAAATAAAGTGCGCTAAACTCGGGGGAGCGAGCCCTTTCCAACGATACCCCATTCATTAAGATCCCAGCACTTTCGTGAAATCGACTAAAAATATCCAAAGGGGTACCCCTTTGAAAATTTTCCGGTTTTGGGAAAATTCTGGAGTGGCCTTTTTTGGATGGGAAATTGTTAGGGACCTCCCAGGGAGGCTGTGAATTCAATTCCACCCCGGGCTGACCAGTATTTCCCGAGATAATGGGCGTCCTGCAGCCCTCCTTTGGGAAATCACAAAAGAGGGGATAACTCCCGAACCCCTTGGAATTTTTGGACCAAATAAAGTGCGCTGCACTCGGGGGAGCGAGCCCTTTCCAACGATACCCCATTCATTAAGATCCCAGCACTTTCGTGAAATCGACCAAAAATATCCAAAGGGGTACCCCTTTGAAAATTTTCCGGTTTTGGGAAAATTCTGGAGTGGCCCTTTTTTGGATGGGAAATTGTTAGGGACCTGCCAGGGAGGCTGTGAATTCAATCCCACCCCGGGCTGACCAGTATTTCCCAAGATAATGGGCGTCCTGCAGCCCCCCTTGGGGAAATCACAAAAGAGGGGATAACTCCCGAACCCCTTGGAATTTCTGGACCAAATAAAGTGCGCTAAACTCGGGGGAGCGAGCCCTTTCCAACGATACCCCATTCATTAAGATCCCAGCACTTTCGTGAAATCGACTAAAAATATCCAAAGGGGTACCCCTTTGAAAATTTTCCGGTTTTGGGAAAATTCTGGAGTGGCCTTTTTTGGATGGGAAATTGTTAGGGACCTCCCAGGGAGGCTGTGAATTCAATTCCACCCCGGGCTGACCAGTATTTCCCGAGATAATGGGCGTCCTGCAGCCCCCCTTGGGGAAATCACAAAAGAGGGGATAACTCCCGAACCCCTTGGAATTTTTGGACCAAATAAAGTGCGCTGAACTCGGGGGAGCGAGCCCTTTCCAACGATACCCCATTCATTAAGATCCCAGCACTTTCGTGAAATCGACCAAAAATATCCAAAGGGGTACCCCTTTGAAAATTTTCCGGTTTTGGGAAAATTCTGGAGTGGCCTTTTTTGGATGGGAAATTGTTAGGGACCTCCCAGGGAGGCTGTGAATTCAATTCCACCCCGGGCTGACCAGTATTTCCCGAGATAATGGGCGTCCTGCAGCCCCCCTTGGGGAAATCACAAAAGAGGGGATAACTCCCGAACCCCTTGGAATTTTTGGACCAAATAAAGTGCGCTGAACTCGGGGGAGCGAGCCCTTTCCAACGATACCCCATTCATTAAGATCCCAGCACTTTCGTGAAATCGACCAAAAATATCCGGGGTACACCTTTGAAAATTTTCCGGTTTTGGGAAAATTCTGGAGTGGCCCTTTTTTGGATGGGAAATTGTTAGGGACCTCCCAGGGAGGCTGTGAATTCAATTTCACCCCGGGCTGACCAGTATTTCCCAAGATAATGGGCGTTCTGCAGCCCCCCTTGGGGAAATCACAAAAGAGGGGATAACTCCCGAACCCCTTGGAATTTCTGGACCAAATCAAGTGCGCTGAACTCGGGGGAGCGAGCCCTTTCCAACGATGCCCCATTCATTAAGATCCCAGCACTTTCGTGAAATCGACCAAAAATATCCAAAGGGGTACCCCTTTGAAAATTTTCCGGTTTTGGGAAAATTCTGGAGTGGCCCTTTTTTGGATGGGAAATTGTTAGGGACCTGCCAGGGAGGCTGTGAGTTCAATCCCACCCCGGGCTGACCAGTATGTCCTGAGATAATGGGCGTCCTGCAGCCCCCCTTGGGGAAATCACAAAAGAGGGGATAACTCCCGAACCCCTTGGAATTTTTGGACCAAATAAAGTGCGCTGAACTCGGGGGAGCGAGCCCTTTCCAACGATACCCCATTCATTAAGATCCCAGCACTTTCGTGAAATCGACCAAAAATATCCAAAGGGGTACCCCTTTGAAAATTTTCCGGTTTTGGGAAAATTCTGGAGTGGCCCTTTTTTGGATGGGAAATTGTTAGGGACCTCCCAGGGAGGCTGTGAATTCAATCCCACCCCGGGCTGACCAGTATTTCCCGAGATAATGGGCGTCCTGCAGCCCCCTTGGGGAAATCACAAAAGAGGGGATAACTCCCGAACCCCTTGGAATTTCTGGAAAAAATCACGTGCGCTGAACTCGGGGGAGCGAGCCCTTTCCACCGATACCCCATTCATTAAGATCCCAGCACTTTCGTGAAATCGACCAAAAATATCCGGGGTACCCCTTTGAAAATTTTCCGGTTTTGGGAAAATTCTGGAGTGGCCCTTTTTTGGATGGGAAATTGTTAGGGACCTCCCAGGGAGGCTGTGAATTCAATCCCACCCCGGGCTGACCAGTATTTCCCGAGATAATGGGCGTTCTGCAGCCCCCCTTGGGGAAATCACAAAAGAGGGGATAACTCCCGAACCCCTTGGAATTTCTGGACCAAATAAAGTGCGCTGAACTCGGGGGAGCGAGCCCTTTCCAACGATACCCCATTCATTAAGATCCCAGCACTTTCGTGAAATAGACCAAAAATATCCAAAGGGGTACCCCTTTGAAAATTTTCCGGTTTTGGGAAAATTCTGGAGTGGCCCTTTTTTGGATGGGAAATTGTTAGGGACCTCCCAGGGAGGCTGTGAATTCAATCCCACCCCGGGCTGACCAGTATTTCCCGAGAAAATGGGCGTCCTGCAGCCCCCCTTGGGGAAATCACAAAAGAGGGGATAACTCCCGAACCCCTTGGAATTTCTGGACCAAATCAAGTGCGCTGAACTCGGGGGAGCGAGCCCTTTCCAACGATACCCCATTCATTAAGATCCCAGCACTTTCGTGAAATCGACCAAAAATATCCAAAGGGGTACCCCTTTGAAAATTTTCCGGTTTTGGGAAAATTCTGGAGTGGCCCTTTTTTGGATGGGAAATTGTTAGGGACCTCCCAGGGAGGCTGTGAATTCAATTCCACCCCGGGCTGACCAGTATTTCCCGAGAAAATGGGCGTCCTGCAGCCCCCCTTGGGGAAATCACAAAAGAGGGGATAACTCCCGAACCCCTTGGAATTTCTGGACCAAATAAAGTGCGCTGAACTCGGGGGAGCGAGCCCTTTCCAACGATACCCCATTCATTAAGATCCCAGCACTTTCGTGAAATCGACCAAAAATATCCAAAGGGGTACCCCTTTGAAAATTTTCCGGTTTTGGGAAAATTCTGGAGTGGCCCTTTTTTGGATGGGAAATTGTTAGGGACCTCCCAGGGAGGCTGTGAATTCAATCCCACCCCGGGCTGACCAGTATTTCCCGAGAAAATGGGCGTCCTGCAGCCCCCCTTGGGGAAATCACAAAAGAGGGGATAACTCCCGAACCCCTTGGAATTTCTGGACCAAATAAAGTGCGCTGAACTCGGGGGAGCGAGCCCTTTCCAACGATACCCCATTCATTAAGATCCGAGCACTTTCGTGAAATCGACCAAAAATATCCAAAGGGGTACCCCTTTGAAAATTTTCCGGTTTTGAGAAAATTCTGGAGTGGCCCTTTTTTGGATGGGAAATTGTTAGGGACCTCCCAGGGAGGCTGTGAATTCAATCCCACCCCGGGCTGACCAGTATTTCCCGAGATAATGGGCGTCCTGCAGCCCCCTTGGGGAAATCACAAAAGAGGGGATAACTCCCGAACCCCTTGGAATTTCTGGACCAAATCAAGTGCGCTGAACTCGGGGGAGCGAGCCCTTTCCAACGATACCCCATTCATTAAGATCCCAGCACTTTCGTGAAATCGACCAAAAATATCCAAAGGGGTACCCCTTTGAAAATTTTCCGGTTTTGGGAAAATTCTGGAGTGGCCCTTTTTTGGATGGGAAATTGTTAGGGACCTCCCAGGGAGGCTGTGAATTCAATTCCACCCCGGGCTGACCAGTATTTCCCGAGAAAATGGGCGTCCTGCAGCCCCCCTTGGGGAAATCACAAAAGAGGGGATAACTCCCGAACCCCTTGGAATTTCTGGACCAAATAAAGTGCGCTGAACTCGGGGGAGCGAGCCCTTTCCAACGATACCCCATTCATTAAGATCCCAGCACTTTCGTGAAATCGACCAAAAATATCCAAAGGGGTACCCCTTTGAAAATTTTCCGGTTTTGGGAAAATTCTGGAGTGGCCCTTTTTTGGATGGGAAATTGTTAGGGACCTCCCAGGGAGGCTGTGAATTCAATCCCACCCCGGGCTGACCAGTATTTCCCGAGAAAATGGGCGTCCTGCAGCCCCCCTTGGGGAAATCACAAAAGAGGGGATAACTCCCGAACCCCTTGGAATTTCTGGACCAAATAAAGTGCGCTGAACTCGGGGGAGCGAGCCCTTTCCAACGATACCCCATTCATTAAGATCCCAGCACTTTCGTGAAATCGACCAAAAATATCCAAAGGGGTACCCCTTTGAAAATTTTCCGGTTTTGGGAAAATTCTGGAGTGGCCCTTTTTTGGATGGGAAATTGTTAGGGACCTCCCAGGGAGGCTGTGAATTCAATTCCACCCCGGGCTGACCAGTATTTCCCGAGAAAATGGGCGTCCTGCAGCCCCCCTTGGGGAAATCACAAAAGAGGGGATAACTCCCGAACCCCTTGGAATTTCTGGACCAAATAAAGTGCGCTGAACTCGGGGGAGCGAGCCCTTTCCAACGATACCCCATTCATTAAGATCCCAGCACTTTCGTGAAATCGACCAAAAATATCCAAAGGGGTACCCCTTTGAAAATTTTCCGGTTTTGAGAAAATTCTGGAGTGGCCCTTTTTTGGATGGGAAATTGTTAGGGACCTCCCAGGGAGGCTGTGAATTCAATCCCACCCCGGGCTGACCAGTATTTCCCGAGATAATGGGCGTCCTGCAGCCCCCTTGGGGAAATCACAAAAGAGGGGATAACTCCCGAACCCCTTGGAATTTCTGGACCAAATAAAGTGCGCTGAACTCGGGGGAGCGAGCCCTTTCCAACGATACCCCATTCATTAAGATCCCAGCACTTTCGTGAAATCGACCAAAAATATCCAAAGGGGTACCCCTTTGAAAATTTTCCGGTTTTGGGAAAATTCTGGAGTGGCCCTTTTTTGGATGGGAAATTGTTAGGGACCTCCCAGGGAGGCTGTGAATTCAATTCCACCCCGGGCTGACCAGTATTTCCCGAGAAAATGGGCGTCCTGCAGCCCCCCTTGGGGAAATCACAAAAGAGGGGATAACTCCCGAACCCCTTGGAATTTCTGGACCAAATAAAGTGCGCTGAACTCGGGGGAGCGAGCCCTTTCCAACGATACCCCATTCATTAAGATCCCAGCACTTTCGTGAAATCGACCAAAAATATCCAAAGGGGTACCCCTTTGAAAATTTTCCGGTTTTGGGAAAATTCTGGAGTGGCCCTTTTTTGGATGGGAAATTGTTAGGGACCTCCCAGGGAGGCTGTGAATTCAATCCCACCCCGGGCTGACCAGTATTTCCCGAGAAAATGGGCGTCCTGCAGCCCCCCTTGGGGAAATCACAAAAGAGGGGATAACTCCCGAACCCCTTGGAATTTCTGGACCAAATAAAGTGCGCTGAACTCGGGGGAGCGAGCCCTTTCCAACGATACCCCATTCATTAAGATCCCAGCACTTTCGTGAAATCGACCAAAAATATCCAAAGGGGTACCCCTTTGAAAATTTTCCGGTTTTGAGAAAATTCTGGAGTGGCCCTTTTTTGGATGGGAAATTGTTAGGGACCTCCCAGGGAGGCTGTGAATTCAATCCCACCCCGGGCTGACCAGTATTTCCCGAGATAATGGGCGTCCTGCAGCCCCCTTGGGGAAATCACAAAAGAGGGGATAACTCCCGAACCCCTTGGAATTTCTGGACCAAATCAAGTGCGCTGAACTCGGGGGAGCGAGCCCTTTCCAACGATACCCCATTCATTAAGATCCCAGCACTTTCGTGAAATCGACCAAAAATATCCAAAGGGGTACCCCTTTGAAAATTTTCCGGTTTTGGGAAAATTCTGGAGTGGCCCTTTTTTGGATGGGAAATTGTTAGGGACCTCCCAGGGAGGCTGTGAATTCAATTTCACCCCGGGCTGACCAGTATTTCCCAAGATAATGGGCGTTCTGCAGCCCCCCTTGGGGAAATCACAAAAGAGGGGATAACTCCCGAACCCCTTGGAATTTCTGGACCAAATCAAGTGCGCTGAACTCGGGGGAGCGAGCCCTTTCCAACGATACCCCATTCATTAAGATCCCAGCACTTTCGTGAAATCGACCAAAAATATCCAAAGGGGTACCCCTTTGAAAATTTTCCGGTTTTGGGAAAATTCTGGAGTGGCCCTTTTTTGGATGGGAAATTGTTAGGGACCTCCCAGGGAGGCTGTGAATTCAATTTCACCCAGGGCTGACCAGTATTTCCCAAGCTAATGGGCGTTCTGCAGCCCCCCTTGGGGAAATCACAAAAGAGGGGATAACTCCCGAACCCCTTGGAATTTCTGGACCAAATCATGTGCGCTGAACTCGGGGGAGCGAGCCCTTTCCAACGATACCCCATTCATTAAGATGCCAGCACTTTCGTGAAATCGACCAAAAATATCCAAAGGGGTACCCCTTTGAAAATTTTCCGGTTTTGGGAAAATTCTGGAGTGGCCCTTTTTTGGATGGGAAATTGTTAGGGACCTCCCAGGGAGGCTGTGAATTCAATTCCACCCCGGGCTGACCAGTATTTCCCAAGATAATGGGCGTTCTGCAGCCCCCCTTGGGGAAATCACAAAAGAGGGGATAACTCCCGAACCCCTTGGAATTTCTGGACCAAATCAAGTGCGCTGAACTCGGGGGAGCGAGCCCTTTCCAACGATACCCCATTCATTAAGATGCCAGCACTTTCGTGAAATCGACCAAAAATATCCAAAGGGGTACCCCTTTGAAAATTTTCCGGTTTTGGGAAAATTCTGGAGTGGCCCTTTTTTGGATGGGAAATTGTTAGGGACCTCCCAGGGAGGCTGTGAATTCAATCCCACCCCGGGCTGACCAGTATTTCCCGAGATAATGGGCGTCCTGCAGCCCCCTTGGGGAAATCACAAAAGAGGGGATAACTCCCGAACCCCTTGGAATTTCTGGACCAAATAAAGTGCGCTGAACTCGGGGGAGCGAGCCCTTTCCAACGATACCCCATTCATTAAGATCCCAGCACTTTCGTGAAATCGACCAAAAATATCCAAAGGGGTACCCCTTTGAAAATTTTCCGGTTTTGGGAAAATTCTGGAGTGGCCCTTTTTTGGATGGGAAATTGTTAGGGACCTCCCAGGGAGGCTGTGAATTCAATCCCACCCCGGGCTGACCAGTATTTCCCGAGAAAATGGGCGTCGTGCAGCCCCCCTTGGGGAAATCACAAAAGAGGGGATAACTCCCGAACCCCTTGGAATTTTTGGACCAAATAAAGTGCGCTGAACTCGGGGGAGCGAGCCCTTTCCAACGATACCCCATTCATTAAGATCCCAGCACTTTCGTGAAATCGACCAAAAATATCCAAAGGGGTACCCCTTTGAAAATTTTCCGGTTTTGGGAAAATTCTGGAGTGGCCCTTTTTTGGATGGGAAATTGTTAGGGACCTGCCAGGGAGGCTGTGAGTTCAATCCCACCCCGGGCTGACCAGTATTTCCCAAGATAATGGGCGTTCTGCAGCCCCCCTTGGGGAAATCACAAAAGAGGGGATAACTCCCGAACCCCTTGGAATTTCTGGACCAAATCAAGTGCGCTGAACTCGGGGGAGCGAGCCCTTTCCAACGATACCCCATTCATTAAGATCCCAGCACTTTCGTGAAATCGACCAAAAATATCCAAAGGGGTACCCCTTTGAAAATTTTCCGGTTTTGGGAAAATTCTGGAGTGGCCCTTTTTTGGATGGGAAATTGTTAGGGACCTCCCAGGGAGGCTGTGAATTCAATCCCACCCCGGGCTGACCAGTATTTCCCGAGAAAATGGGCGTCCTGCAGCCCCCCTTGGAGAAATCACAAAAGAGGGGATAACTCCCGA
Source organism: Thereva unica (assembly GCA_949987705.1). Lineage (NCBI taxonomy): Eukaryota > Metazoa > Arthropoda > Insecta > Diptera > Therevidae > Thereva > Thereva unica. Next base: position 6,510,089 of record OX465286.1, read on the forward strand.
ACCCCTTGGAATTTTTGGACCAAATAAAGTGCGCTGAACTCGGGGGAGCGAGCCCTTTCCAACGATACCCCATTCATTAAGATCCCAGCACTTTCGTGAAATCGACCAAAAATATCCAAAGGGGTACCCCTTTGAAAATTTTCCGGTTTTGGGAAAATTCTGGAGTGGCCCTTTTTTGGATGGGAAATTGTTAGGGACCTGCCAGGGAGGCTGTGAGTTCAATCCCACCCCGGGCTGACCAGTATTTCCCAAGATAATGGGCGTTCTGCAGCCCCCCTTGGGGAAATCACAAAAGAGGGGATAACTCCCGAACCCCTTGGAATTTCTGGACCAAATCAAGTGCGCTGAACTCGGGGGAGCGAGCCCTTTCCAACGATACCCCATTCATTAAGATCCCAGCACTTTCGTGAAATCGACCAAAAATATCCAAAGGGGTACCCCTTTGAAAATTTTCCGGTTTTGGGAAAATTCTGGAGTGGCCCTTTTTTGGATGGGAAATTGTTAGGGACCTCCCAGGGAGGCTGTGAATTCAATCCCACCCCGGGCTGACCAGTATTTCCCGAGAAAATGGGCGTCCTGCAGCCCCCCTTGGAGAAATCACAAAAGAGGGGATAACTCCCGAACCCCTTGGAATTTTTGGACCAAATAAAGTGCGCTGAACTCGGGGGAGCGAGCCCTTTCCAACGATACCCCATTCATTAAGATCCCAGCACTTTCGTGAAATCGACCAAAAATATCCAAAGGGGTACCCCTTTGAAAATTTTCCGGTTTTGGGAAAATTCTGGAGTGGCCCTTTTTTGGATGGGAAATTGTTAGGGACCTGCCAGGGAGGCTGTGAGTTCAATCCCACCCCGGGCTGACCAGTATTTCCCAAGATAATGGGCGTTCTGCAGCCCCCCTTGGGGAAATCACAAAAGAGGGGATAACTCCCGAACCCCTTGGAATTTCTGGACCAAATCAAGTGCGCTGAACTCGGGGGAGCGAGCCCTTTCCAACGATACCCCATTCATTAAGATCCCAGCACTTTCGTGAAATCGACCAAAAATATCCAAAGGGGTACCCCTTTGAAAATTTTCCGGTTTTGGGAAAATTCTGGAGTGGCCCTTTTTTGGATGGGAAATTGTTAGGGACCTCCCAGGGAGGCTGTGAATTCAATCCCACCCCGGGCTGACCAGTATTTCCCGAGAAAATGGGCGTCCTGCAGCCCCCCTTGGAGAAATCACAAAAGAGGGGATAACTCCCGAACCCCTTGGAATTTTTGGACCAAATAAAGTGCGCTGAACTCGGGGGAGCGAGCCCTTTCCAACGATACCCCATTCATTAAGATCCCAGCACTTTCGTGAAATCGACCAAAAATATCCAAAGGGGTACCCCTTTGAAAATTTTCCGGTTTTGGGAAAATTCTGGAGTGGCCCTTTTTTGGATGGGAAATTGTTAGGGACCTCCCAGGGAGGCTGTGAATTCAATCCCACCCCGGGCTGACCAGTATTTCCCGAGAAAATGGGCGTCCTGCAGCCCCCCTTGGAGAAATCACAAAAGAGGGGATAACTCCCGAACCCCTTGGAATTTTTGGACCAAATAAAGTGCGCTGAACTCGGGGGAGCGAGCCCTTTCCAACGATACCCCATTCATTAAGATCCCAGCACTTTCGTGAAATCGACCAAAAATATCCAAAGGGGTACCCCTTTGAAAATTTTCCGGTTTTGGGAAAATTCTGGAGTGGCCCTTTTTTGGATGGGAAATTGTTAGGGACCTGCCAGGGAGGCTGTGAGTTCAATCCCACCCCGGGCTGACCAGTATTTCCCAAGATAATGGGCGTTCTGCAGCCCCCCTTGGGGAAATCACAAAAGAGGGGATAACTCCCGAACCCCTTGGAATTTCTGGACCAAATCAAGTGCGCTGAACTCGGGGGAGCGAGCCCTTTCCAACGATACCCCATTCATTAAGATCCCAGCACTTTCGTGAAATCGACCAAAAATATCCAAAGGGGTACCCCTTTGAAAATTTTCCGGTTTTGGGAAAATTCTGGAGTGGCCCTTTTTTGGATGGGAAATTGTTAGGGACCTCCCAGGGAGGCTGTGAATTCAATCCCACCCCGGGCTGACCAGTATTTCCCGAGAAAATGGGCGTCCTGCAGCCCCCCTTGGGGAAATCACAAAAGAGGGGATAACTCCCGAACCCCTTGGAATTTTTGGACCAAATAAAGTGCGCTGAACTCGGGGGAGCGAGCCCTTTCCAACGATACCCCATTCATTAAGATCCCAGCACTTTCGTGAAATCGACTAAAAATATCCAAAGGGGTACCCCTTTGAAAATTTTCCGGTTTTGGGAAAATTCTGGAGTGGCCCTTTTTTGGATGGGAAATTGTTAGGGACCTGCCAGGGAGGCTGTGAGTTCAATCCCACCCCGGGCTGACCAGTATTTCCCACGATAATGGGCGTTCTGCAGCCCCCCTTGGGGAAATCACAAAAGAGGGGATAACTCCCGAACCCCTTGGAATTTCTGGACCAAATCAAGTGCGCTGAACTCGGGCGAGCGAGCCCTTTCCAACGATACCCCATTCATTAAGATCCCAGCACTTTCGTGAAATCGACCAAAAATATCCAAAGGGGTACCCCTTTTTTAAATTTTCCGGTTTTGGGAAAATTCTGGAGTGGCCCTTTTTTGGATGGGAAATTGTTAGGGATCTCCCAGGGAGGCTGTGAATTCAATCCCACCCCGGGCTGACCAGTATTTCCCGAGAAAATGGGCGTCCTGCAGCCCCCCTTGGGGAAATCACAAAAGAGGGGATAACTCCCGAACCCCTTGGAATTTTTGGACCAAATAAAGTGCGCTGAACTCGGGGGAGCGAGCCCTTTCCAACGATACCCCATTCATTAAGATCCCAGCACTTTCGTGAAATCGACCAAAAATATCCAAAGGGGTACCCCTTTGAAAATTTTCCGGTTTTGGGAAAATTCTGGAGTGGCCCTTTTTTGGATGGGAAATTGTTAGGGACCTCCCAGGGAGGCTGTGAATTCAATTTCACCCCGGGCTGACCAGTATTTCCCAAGATAATGGGCGTTCTGCAGCCCCCCTTGGGGAAATCACAAAAGAGGGGATAACTCCCGAACCCCTTGGAATTTCTGGACCAAATCAAGTGCGCTGAACTCGGGGGAGCGAGCCCTTTCCAACGATACCCCATTCATTAAGATCCCAGCACTTTCGTGAAATCGACCAAAAATATCCAAAGGGGTACCCCTTTGAAAATTTTCCGGTTTTGGGAAAATTCTGGAGTGGCCCTTTTTTGGATGGGAAATTGTTAGGGACCTCCCAGGGAGGCTGTGAATTCAATTCCACCCCGGGCTGACCAGTATTTCCCGAGAAAATGGGCGTCCTGCAGCCCCCCTTGGGGAAATCACAAAAGAGGGGATAACTCCCGAACCCCTTGGAATTTCTGGACCAAATCATGTGCGCTGAACTCGGGGGAGCGAGCCCTTTCCAACGATACCCCATTCATTAAGATCCCAGCACTTTCGTGAAATCGACCAAAAATATCCAAAGGGGTACCCCTTTGAAAATTTTCCGGTTTTGGGAAAATTCTGGAGTGGCCCTTTTTTGGATGGGAAATTGTTAGGGACCTCCCAGGGAGGCTGTGAATTCAATCCCACCCCGGGCTGACCAGTATTTCCCGAGAAAATGGGCGTCCTGCAGCCCCCCTTGGGGAAATCACAAAAGAGGGGATAACTCCCGAACCCCTTGGAATTTCTGGACCAAATAAAGTGCGCTGAACTCGGGGGAGCGAGCCCTTTCCAACGATACCCCATTCATTAAGATCCCAGCACTTTCGTGAAATCGACCAAAAATATCCAAAGGGGTACCCCTTTGAAAATTTTCCGGTTTTGAGAAAATTCTGGAGTGGCCCTTTTTTGGATGGGAAATTGTTAGGGACCTCCCAGGGAGGCTGTGAATTCAATCCCACCCCGGGCTGACCAGTATTTCCCGAGAAAATGGGCGTCCTGCAGCCCCCCTTGGGGAAATCACAAAAGAGGGGATAACTCCCGAACCCCTTGGAATTTCTGGACCAAATCAAGTGCGCTGAACTCGGGGGAGCGAGCCCTTTCCAACGATACCCCATTCATTAAGATCCCAGCACTTTCGTGAAATCGACCAAAAATATCCAAAGGGGTACCCCTTTGAAAATTTTCCGGTTTTGGGAAAATTCTGGAGTGGCCCTTTTTTGGATGGGAAATTGTTAGGGACCTCCCAGGGAGGCTGTGAATTCAATTTCACCCCGGGCTGACCAGTATTTCCCAAGATAATGGGCGTTCTGCAGCCCCCCTTGGGGAAATCACAAAAGAGGGGATAACTCCCGAACCCCTTGGAATTTCTGGACCAAATCAAGTGCGCTGAACTCGGGGGAGCGAGCCCTTTCCAACGATACCCCATTCATTAAGATCCCAGCACTTTCGTGAAATCGACCAAAAATATCCAAAGGGGTACCCCTTTGAAAATTTTCCGGTTTTGGGAAAATTCTGGAGTGGCCCTTTTTTGGATGGGAAATTGTTAGGGACCTCCCAGGGAGGCTGTGAATTCAATTTCACCCCGGGCTGACCAGTATTTCCCAAGATAATGGGCGTTCTGCAGCCCCCCTTGGGGAAATCACAAAAGAGGGGATAACTCCCGAACCCCTTGGAATTTCTGGACCAAATCATGTGCGCTGAACTCGGGGGAGCGAGCCCTTTCCAACGATACCCCATTCATTAAGATCCCAGCACTTTCGTGAAATTGACCAAAAATATCCAAAGGGGTACCCCTTTGAAAATTTTCCGGTTTTCGGAAAATTCTGGAGTGGCCCTTTTTTGGATGGGAAATTGTTAGGGACCTCCCAGGGAGGCTGTGAATTCAATTTCACCCCGGGCTGACCAGTATTTGCCAAGATAATGGGCGTTCTGCAGCCCCCCTTGGGGAAATCACAAAAGAGGGGATAACTCCCGAACCCCTTGGAATTTCTGGACCAAATCAAGTGCGCTGAACTCGGGGGAGCGAGCCCTTTCCAACGATACCCCATTCATTAAGATCCCAGCACTTTCGTGAAATCGACCAAAAATATCCAAAGGGGTACCCCTTTGAAAATTTTCCGGTTTTGGGAAAATTCTGGAGTGGCCCTTTTTTGGATGGGAAATTGTTAGGGACCTCCCAGGGAGGCTGTGAATTCAATTTCACCCCGGGCTGACCAGTATTTCCCAAGATAATGGGCGTTCTGCAGCCCCCCTTGGGGAAATCACAAAAGAGGGGATAACTCCCGAACCCCTTGGAATTTCTGGACCAAATAAAGTGCGCTGAACTCGGGGGAGCGAGCCCTTTCCAACGATACCCCATTCATTAAGATCCCAGCACTTTCGTGAAATCGACCAAAAATATCCAAAGGGGTACCCCTTTGAAAATTTTCCGGTTTTGGGAAAATTCTGGAGTGGCCCTTTTTTGGATGGGAAATTGTTAGGGACCTCCCAGGGAGGCTGTGAATTCAATTTCACCCCGGGCTGACCAGTATTTCCCAAGATAATGGGCGTTCTGCAGCCCCCCTTGGGGAAATCACAAAAGAGGGGATAACTCCCGAACCCCTTGGAATTTCTGGACCAAATCATGTGCGCTGAACTCGGGGGAGCGAGCCCTTTCCAACGATACCCCATTCATTAAGATCCCAGCACTTTCGTGAAATTGACCAAAAATATCCAAAGGGGTACCCCTTTGAAAATTTTCCGGTTTTGGGAAAATTCTGGAGTGGCCCTTTTTTGGATGGGAAATTGTTAGGGACCTCCCAGGGAGGCTGTGAATTCAATTTCACCCCGGGCTGACCAGTATTTCCCAAGATAATGGGCGTTCTGCAGCCCCCCTTGGGGAAATCACAAAAGAGGGGATAACTCCCGAACCCCTTGGAATTTCTGGACCAAATCATGTGCGCTGAACTCGGGGGAGCGAGCCCTTTCCAACGATACCCCATTCATTAAGATCCCAGCACTTTCGTGAAATTGACCAAAAATATCCAAAGGGGTACCCCTTTGAAAATTTTCCGGTTTTGGGAAAATTCTGGAGTGGCCCTTTTTTGGATGGGAAATTGTTAGGGACCTCCCAGGGAGGCTGTGAATTCAATTTCACCCCGGGCTGACCAGTATTTCCCAAGATAATGGGCGTTCTGCAGCCCCCCTTGGGGAAATCACAAAAGAGGGGATAACTCCCGAACCCCTTGGAATTTCTGGACCAAATCAAGTGCGCTGAACTCGGGGGAGCGAGCCCTTTCCAACGATACCCCATTCATTAAGATCCCAGCACTTTCGTGAAATCGACCAAAAATATCCAAAGGGGTACCCCTTTGAAAATTTTCCGGTTTTGGGAAAATTCTGGAGTGGCCCTTTTTTGGATGGGAAATTGTTAGGGACCTCCCAGGGAGGCTGTGAATTCAATTTCACCCCGGGCTGACCAGTATTTCCCAAGATAATGGGCGTTCTGCAGCCCCCCTTGGGGAAATCACAAAAGAGGGGATAACTCCCGAACCCCTTGGAATTTCTGGACCAAATCAAGTGCGCTGAACTCGGGGGAGCGAGCCCTTTCCAACGATACCCCATTCATTAAGATCCCAGCACTTTCGTGAAATCGACCAAAAATATCCAAAGGGGTACCCCTTTGAAAATTTTCCGGTTTTGGGAAAATTCTGGAGTGGCCCTTTTTTGGATGGGAAATTGTTAGGGACCTCCCAGGGAGGCTGTGAATTCAATTTCACCCCGGGCTGACCAGTATTTCCCAAGATAATGGGCGTTCTGCAGCCCCCCTTGGGGAAATCACAAAAGAGGGGATAACTCCCGAACCCCTTGGAATTTCTGGACCAAATCATGTGCGCTGAACTCGGGGGAGCGAGCCCTTTCCAACGATACCCCATTCATTAAGATCCCAGCACTTTCGTGAAATTGACCAAAAATATCCAAAGGGGTACCCCTTTGAAAATTTTCCGGTTTTGGGAAAATTCTGGAGTGGCCCTTTTTTGGATGGGAAATTGTTAGGGACCTCCCAGGGAGGCTGTGAATTCAATTTCACCCCGGGCTGACCAGTATTTCCCAAGATAATGGGCGTTCTGCAGCCCCCCTTGGGGAAATCACAAAAGAGGGGATAACTCCCGAACCCCTTGGAATTTCTGGACCAAATAAAGTGCGCTGAACTCGGGGGAGCGAGCCCTTTCCAACGATACCCCATTCATTAAGATCCCAGCACTTTCGTGAAATCGACCAAAAATATCCAAAGGGGTACCCCTTTGAAAATTTTCCGGTTTTGGGAAAATTCTGGAGTGGCCCTTTTTTGGATGGGAAATTGTTAGGGACCTCCCAGGGAGGCTGTGAATTCAATTTCACCCCGGGCTGACCAGTATTTCCCAAGATAATGGGCGTTCTGCAGCCCCCCTTGGGGAAATCACAAAAGAGGGGATAACTCCCGAACCCCTTGGAATTTCTGGACCAAATCATGTGCGCTGAACTCGGGGGAGCGAGCCCTTTCCAACGATACCCCATTCATTAAGATCCCAGCACTTTCGTGAAATTGACCAAAAATATCCAAAGGGGTACCCCTTTGAAAATTTTCCGGTTTTGGGAAAATTCTGGAGTGGCCCTTTTTTGGATGGGAAATTGTTAGGGACCTCCCAGGGAGGCTGTGAATTCAATTTCACCCCGGGCTGACCAGTATTTCCCAAGATAATGGGCGTTCTGCAGCCCCCCTTGGGGAAATCACAAAAGAGGGGATAACTCCCGAACCCCTTGGAATTTCTGGACCAAATCATGTGCGCTGAACTCGGGGAGCGAGCCCTTTCCAACGATACCCCATTCATTAAGATCCCAGCACTTTCGTGAAATTGACCAAAAATATCCAAAGGGGTACCCCTTTGAAAATTTTCCGGTTTTGGGAAAATTCTGGAGTGGCCCTTTTTTGGATGGGAAATTGTTAGGGACCTCCCAGGGAGGCTGTGAATTCAATTTCACCCCGGGCTGACCAGTATTTCCCAAGATAATGGGCGTTCTGCAGCCCCCCTTGGGGAAATCACAAAAGAGGGGATAACTCCCGAACCCCTTGGAATTTCTGGACCAAATCAAGTGCGCTGAACTCGGGGGAGCGAGCCCTTTCCAACGATACCCCATTCATTAAGATCCCAGCACTTTCGTGAAATCGACCAAAAATATCCAAAGGGGTACCCCTTTGAAAATTTTCCGGTTTTGGGAAAATTCTGGAGTGGCCCTTTTTTGGATGGGAAATTGTTAGGGACCTCCCAGGGAGGCTGTGAATTCAATTTCACCCCGGGCTGACCAGTATTTCCCAAGATAATGGGCGTTCTGCAGCCCCCCTTGGGGAAATCACAAAAGAGGGGATAACTCCCGAACCCTTGGAATTTCTGGACCAAATCAAGTGCGCTGAACTCGGGGGAGCGAGCCTTTCCAACGATACCCCATTCATTAAGATCCCAGCACTTTCGTGAAATCGACCAAAAATATCCAAAGGGGTACCCCTTTGAAAATTTTCCGGTTTTGGGAAAATTCTGGAGTGGCCCTTTTTTGGATGGGAAATTGTTAGGGACCTCCCAGGGAGGCTGTGAATTCAATTTCACCCCGGGCTGACCAGTATTTCCCAAGATAATGGGCGTTCTGCAGCCCCCCTTGGGGAAATCACAAAAGAGGGGATAACTCCCGAACCCCTTGGAATTTCTGGACCAAATCATGTGCGCTGAACTCGGGGGAGCGAGCCCTTTCCAACGATACCCCATTCATTAAGATCCCAGCACTTTCGTGAAATTGACCAAAAATATCCAAAGGGGTACCCCTTTGAAAATTTTCCGGTTTTGGGAAAATTCTGGAGTGGCCCTTTTTTGGATGTTAGGGACCTCCCAGGGAGGCTGTGAATTCAATTTCACCCCGGGCTGACCAGTATTTCCCAAGATAATGGACGTTCTGCAGCCCCCCTTGGGGAAATCACAAAAGAGGGGATAACTCCCGAACCCCTTGGAATTTCTGGACCAAATCAAGTGCGCTGAACTCGGGGGAGCGAGCCCTTTCCAACGATACCCCATTCATTAAGATCCCAGCACTTTCGTGAAATCGACCAAAAATATCCAAAGGGGTACCCCTTTGAAAATTTTCCGGTTTTGGGAAAATTCTGGAGTGGCCCTTTTTTGGATGGGAAATTGTTAGGGACCTCCCAGGGAGGCTGTGAATTCAATTTCACCCCGGGCTGACCAGTATTTCCCAAGATAATGGGCGTTCTGCAGCCCCCCTTGGGGAAATCACAAAAGAGGGGATAACTCCCGAACCCCTTGGAATTTCTGGACCAAATCAAGTGCGCTGAACTCGGGGGAGCGAGCCCTTTCCAACGATACCCCATTCATTAAGATCCCAGCACTTTCGTGAAATCGACCAAAAATATCCAAAGGGGTACCCCTTTGAAAATTTTCCGGTTTTGGGAAAATTCTGGAGTGGCCCTTTTTTGGATGGGAAATTGTTAGGGACCTCCCAGGGAGGCTGTGAATTCAATCCCACCCCGGGCTGACCAGTATTTCCCGAGATAATGGGCGTCCTGCAGCCCCCTTGGGGAAATCACAAAAGAGGGGATAACTCCCGAACCCCTTGGAATTTTTGGACCAAATAAAGTGCGCTGAACTCGGGGGAGCGAGCCCTTTCCAACGATACCCCATTCATTAAGATCCCAGCACTTTCGTGAAATCGACCAAAAATATCCAAAGGGGTACCCCTTTGAAAATTTTCCGGTTTTGGGAAAATTCTGGAGTGGCCCTTTTTTGGATGGGAAATTGTTAGGGACCTCCCAGGGAGGCTGTGAATTCAATTTCACCCCGGGCTGACCAGTATTTCCCAAGATAATGGGCGTTCTGCAGCCCCCCTTGGGGAAATCACAAAAGAGGGGATAACTCCCGAACCCCTTGGAATTTCTGGACCAAATCATGTGCGCTGAACTCGGGGGAGCGAGCCCTTTCCAACGATACCCCATTCATTAAGATCCCAGCACTTTCGTGAAATCGACCAAAAATATCCAAAGGGGTACCCCTTTGAAAATTTTCCGGTTTTGGGAAAATTCTGGAGTGGCCCTTTTTTGGATGGGAAATTGTTAGGGACCTCCCAGGGAGGCTGTGAATTCAATTTCACCCCGGGCTGACCAGTATTTCCCAAGATAATGGGCGTTCTGCAGCCCCCCTTGGGGAAATCACAAAAGAGGGGATAACTCCCGAACCCCTTGGAATTTCTGGACCAAATCAAGTGCGCTGAACTCGGGGGAGCGAGCCCTTTCCAACGATACCCATTCATTAAGATCCCAGCACTTTCGTGAAATCGACCAAAAATATCCAAAGGGGTACCCCTTTGAAAATTTTCCGGTTTTGGGAAAATTCTGGAGTGGCCCTTTTTTGGATGGGAAATTGTTAGGGACCTCCCAGGGAGGCTGTGAATTCAATTTCACCCCGGGCTGACCAGTATTTCCCAAGATAATGGGCGTTCTGCAGCCCCCCTTGGGGAAATCACAAAAGAGGGGATAACTCCCGAACCCCTTGGAATTTCTGGACCAAATCAAGTGCGCTGAACTCGGGGGAGCGAGCCCTTTCCAACGATACCCCATTCATTAAGATCCCAGCACTTTCGTGAAATCGACCAAAAATATCCAAAGGGGTACCCCTTTGAAAATTTTCCGGTTTTGGGAAAATTCTGGAGTGGCCCTTTTTTGGATGGGAAATTGTTAGGGACCTCCCAGGGAGGCTGTGAATTCAATCCCACCCCGGGCTGACCAGTATTTCCCGAGATAATGGGCGTCCTGCAGCCCCCTTGGGGAAATCACAAAAGAGGGGATAACTCCCGAACCCCTTGGAATTTTTGGACCAAATAAAGTGCGCTGAACTCGGGGGAGCGAGCCCTTTCCAACGATACCCCATTCATTAAGATCCCAGCACTTTCGTGAAATCGACCAAAAATATCCAAAGGGGTACCCCTTTGAAAATTTTCCGGTTTTGGGAAAATTCTGGAGTGGCCCTTTTTTGGATGGGAAATTGTTAGGGACCTCCCAGGGAGGCTGTGAATTCAATCCCACCCCGGGCTGACCAGTATTTCCCGAGAAAATGGGCGTCCTGCAGCCCCCCTTGGGGAAATCACAAAAGAGGGGATAACTCCCGAACCCCTTGGAATTTTTGGACCAAATAAAGTGCGCTGAACTCGGGGGAGCGAGCCCTTTCCAACGATACCCCATTCATTAAGATCCCAGCACTTTCGTGAAATCGACTAAAAATATCCAAAGGGGTACCCCTTTGAAAATTTTCCGGTTTGGGAAAATTCTGGAGTGGCCCTTTTTTGGATGGGAAATTGTTAGGGACCTGCCAGGGAGGCTGTGAGTTCAATCCCACCCCGGGCTGACCAGTATTTCCCACGATAATGGGCGTTCTGCAGCCCCCCTTGGGGAAATCACAAAAGAGGGGATAACTCCCGAACCCCTTGGAATTTCTGGACCAAATCAAGTGCGCTGAACTCGGGCGAGCGAGCCCTTTCCAACGATACCCCATTCATTAAGATCCCAGCACTTTCGTGAAATCGACCAAAAATATCCAAAGGGGTACCCCTTTTTTAAATTTTCCGGTTTTGGGAAAATTCTGGAGTGGCCCTTTTTTGGATGGGAAATTGTTAGGGATCTCCCAGGGAGGCTGTGAATTCAATCCCACCCCGGGCTGACCAGTATTTCCCGAGAAAATGGGCGTCCTGCAGCCCCCCTTGGGGAAATCACAAAAGAGGGGATAACTCCCGAACCCCTTGGAATTTTTGGACCAAATAAAGTGCGCTGAACTCGGGGGAGCGAGCCCTTTCCAACGATACCCCATTCATTAAGATCCCAGCACTTTCGTGAAATCGACCAAAAATATCCAAAGGGGTACCCCTTTGAAAATTTTCCGGTTTTGGGAAAATTCTGGAGTGGCCCTTTTTTGGATGGGAAATTGTTAGGGACCTCCCAGGGAGGCTGTGAATTCAATCCCACCCCGGGCTGACCAGTATTTCCCGAGAAAATGGGCGTCCTGCAGCCCCCCTTGGGAAAATCACCAAAGAGGGGATAACTCCCGAACCCCTTGGAATTTTTGGACCAAATAAAGTGCGCTGAACTCGGGGGAGCGAGCCCTTTCCAACGATACCCCATTCATTAAGATCCCAGCACTTTCGTGAAATCGACCAAAAATATCCAAAGGGGTACCCCTTTGAAAATTTTCCGGTTTTGGGAAAATTCTGGAGTGGCCCTTTTTTGGATGGGAAATTGCTAGGGACCTGCCAGGGAGGCTGTGAGTTCAATCCCACCCCGGGCTGACCAGTATTTCCCAAGATAATGGGCGTTCTGCAGCCCCCCTTGGAGAAATCACAAAAGAGGGGATAACTCCCGAACCCCTTGGAATTTCTGGACCAAATCAAGTGCGCTGAACTCGGGGGAGCGAGCCCTTTCCAACGATACCCCATTCATTAAGATCCCAGCACTTTCGTGAAATCGACCAAAAATATCCAAAGGGGTACCCCTTTGAAAATTTTCCGGTTTTGGGAAAATTCTGGAGTGGCCCTTTTTTGGATGGGAAATTGTTAGGGACCTCCCAGGGAGGCTGTGAATTCAATCCCACCCCGGGCTGACCAGTATTTCCCGAGAAAATGGGCGTCCTGCAGCCCCCCTTGGGAAAATCACCAAAGAGGGGATAACTCCCGAACCCCTTGGAATTTTTGGACCAAATAAAGTGCGCTGAACTCGGGGGAGCGAGCCCTTTCCAACGATACCCCATTCATTAAGATCCCAGCACTTTCGTGAAATCGACCAAAAATATCCAAAGGGGTACCCCTTTGAAAATTTTCCGGTTTTGGGAAAATTCTGGAGTGGCCCTTTTTTGGATGGGAAATTGTTAGGGACCTCCCAGGGAGGCTGTGAATTCAATTTCACCCCGGGCTGACCAGTATTTCCCAAGATAATGGGCGTTCTGCAGCCCCCCTTGGGGAAATCACAAAAGAGGGGATAACTCCCGAACCCCTTGGAATTTCTGGACCAAATCAAGTGCGCTGAACTCGGGGGAGCGAGCCCTTTCCAACGATACCCCATTCATTAAGATCCCAGCACTTTCGTGAAATCGACCAAAAATATCCAAAGGGGTACCCCTTTGAAAATTTTCCGGTTTTGGGAAAATTCTGGAGTGGCCCTTTTTTGGATGGGAAATTGTTAGGGACCTCCCAGGGAGGCTGTGAATTCAATTCCACCCCGGGCTGACCAGTATTTCCCGAGAAAATGGGCGTCCTGCAGCCCCCCTTGGGGAAATCACAAAAGAGGGGATAACTCCCGAACCCCTTGGAATTTCTGGACCAAATCATGTGCGCTGAACTCGGGGGAGCGAGCCCTTTCCAACGATACCCCATTCATTAAGATCCCAGCACTTTCGTGAAATCGACCAAAAATATCCAAAGGGGTACCCCTTTGAAAATTTTCCGGTTTTGGGAAAATTCTGGAGTGGCCCTTTTTTGGATGGGAAATTGTTAGGGACCTCCCAGGGAGGCTGTGAATTCAATCCCACCCCGGGCTGACCAGTATTTCCCGAGAAAATGGGCGTCCTGCAGCCCCCCTTGGGGAAATCACAAAAGAGGGGATAACTCCCGAACCCCTTGGAATTTCTGGACCAAATAAAGTGCGCTGAACTCGGGGGAGCGAGCCCTTTCCAACGATACCCCATTCATTAAGATCCCAGCACTTTCGTGAAATCGACCAAAAATATCCAAAGGGGTACCCCTTTGAAAATTTTCCGGTTTTGAGAAAATTCTGGAGTGGCCCTTTTTTGGATGGGAAATTGTTAGGGACCTCCCAGGGAGGCTGTGAATTCAATCCCACCCCGGGCTGACCAGTATTTCCCGAGAAAATGGGCGTCCTGCAGCCCCCCTTGGGGAAATCACAAAAGAGGGGATAACTCCCGAACCCCTTGGAATTTCTGGACCAAATCAAGTGCGCTGAACTCGGGGGAGCGAGCCCTTTCCAACGATACCCCATTCATTAAGATCCCAGCACTTTCGTGAAATCGACCAAAAATATCCAAAGGGGTACCCCTTTGAAAATTTTCCGGTTTTGGGAAAATTCTGGAGTGGCCCTTTTTTGGATGGGAAATTGTTAGGGACCTCCCAGGGAGGCTGTGAATTCAATTTCACCCCGGGCTGACCAGTATTTCCCAAGATAATGGGCGTTCTGCAGCCCCCCTTGGGGAAATCACAAAAGAGGGGATAACTCCCGAACCCCTTGGAATTTCTGGACCAAATCAAGTGCGCTGAACTCGGGGGAGCGAGCCCTTTCCAACGATACCCCATTCATTAAGATCCCAGCACTTTCGTGAAATCGACCAAAAATATCCAAAGGGGTACCCCTTTGAAAATTTTCCGGTTTTGGGAAAATTCTGGAGTGGCCCTTTTTTGGATGGGAAATTGTTAGGGACCTCCCAGGGAGGCTGTGAATTCAATTTCACCCCGGGCTGACCAGTATTTCCCAAGATAATGGGCGTTCTGCAGCCCCCCTTGGGGAAATCACAAAAGAGGGGATAACTCCCGAACCCCTTGGAATTTCTGGACCAAATCATGTGCGCTGAACTCGGGGGAGCGAGCCCTTTCCAACGATACCCCATTCATTAAGATCCCAGCACTTTCGTGAAATTGACCAAAAATATCCAAAGGGGTACCCCTTTGAAAATTTTCCGGTTTTGGGAAAATTCTGGAGTGGCCCTTTTTTGGATGGGAAATTGTTAGGGACCTCCCAGGGAGGCTGTGAATTCAATTTCACCCCGGGCTGACCAGTATTTCCCAAGATAATGGGCGTTCTGCAGCCCCCCTTGGGGAAATCACAAAAGAGGGGATAACTCCCGAACCCCTTGGAATTTCTGGACCAAATCAAGTGCGCTGAACTCGGGGGAGCGAGCCCTTTCCAACGATACCCCATTCATTAAGATCCCAGCACTTTCGTGAAATCGACCAAAAATATCCAAAGGGGTACCCCTTTGAAAATTTTCCGGTTTTGGGAAAATTCTGGAGTGGCCCTTTTTTGGATGGGAAATTGTTAGGGACCTCCCAGGGAGGCTGTGAATTCAATTTCACCCCGGGCTGACCAGTATTTCCCAAGATAATGGGCGTTCTGCAGCCCCCCTTGGGGAAATCACAAAAGAGGGGATAACTCCCGAACCCCTTGGAATTTCTGGACCAAATAAAGTGCGCTGAACTCGGGGGAGCGAGCCCTTTCCAACGATACCCCATTCATTAAGATCCCAGCACTTTCGTGAAATCGACCAAAAATATCCAAAGGGGTACCCCTTTGAAAATTTTCCGGTTTTGGGAAAATTCTGGAGTGGCCCTTTTTTGGATGGGAAATTGTTAGGGACCTCCCAGGGAGGCTGTGAATTCAATTTCACCCCGGGCTGACCAGTATTTCCCAAGATAATGGGCGTTCTGCAGCCCCCCTTGGGGAAATCACAAAAGAGGGGATAACTCCCGAACCCCTTGGAATTTCTGGACCAAATCATGTGCGCTGAACTCGGGGGAGCGAGCCCTTTCCAACGATACCCCATTCATTAAGATCCCAGCACTTTCGTGAAATTGACCAAAAATATCCAAAGGGGTACCCCTTTGAAAATTTTCCGGTTTTGGGAAAATTCTGGAGTGGCCCTTTTTTGGATGGGAAATTGTTAGGGACCTCCCAGGGAGGCTGTGAATTCAATTTCACCCCGGGCTGACCAGTATTTCCCAAGATAATGGGCGTTCTGCAGCCCCCCTTGGGGAAATCACAAAAGAGGGGATAACTCCCGAACCCCTTGGAATTTCTGGACCAAATCATGTGCGCTGAACTCGGGGGAGCGAGCCCTTTCCAACGATACCCCATTCATTAAGATCCCAGCACTTTCGTGAAATTGACCAAAAATATCCAAAGGGGTACCCCTTTGAAAATTTTCCGGTTTTGGGAAAATTCTGGAGTGGCCCTTTTTTGGATGGGAAATTGTTAGGGACCTCCCAGGGAGGCTGTGAATTCAATTTCACCCCGGGCTGACCAGTATTTCCCAAGATAATGGGCGTTCTGCAGCCCCCCTTGGGGAAATCACAAAAGAGGGGATAACTCCCGAACCCCTTGGAATTTCTGGACCAAATCAAGTGCGCTGAACTCGGGGGAGCGAGCCCTTTCCAACGATACCCCATTCATTAAGATCCCAGCACTTTCGTGAAATCGAAAAAAAATATCCAAAGGGGTACCCCTTTGAAAATTTTCCGGTTTTGGGAAAATTCTGGAGTGGCCCTTTTTTGGATGGGAAATTGTTAGGGACCTCCCAGGGAGGCTGTGAATTCAATTTCACCCCGGGCTGACCAGTATTTCCCAAGATAATGGGCGTTCTGCAGCCCCCCTTGGGGAAATCACAAAAGAGGGGATAACTCCCGAACCCCTTGGAATTTCTGGACCAAATCAAGTGCGCTGAACTCGGGGGAGCGAGCCCTTTCCAACGATACCCCATTCATTAAGATCCCAGCACTTTCGTGAAATCGACCAAAAATATCCAAAGGGGTACCCCTTTGAAAATTTTCCGGTTTTGGGAAAATTCTGGAGTGGCCCTTTTTTGGATGGGAAATTGTTAGGGACCTCCCAGGGAGGCTGTGAATTCAATTTCACCCCGGGCTGACCAGTATTTCCCAAGATAATGGGCGTTCTGCAGCCCCCCTTGGGGAAATCACAAAAGAGGGGATAACTCCCGAACCCCTTGGAATTTCTGGACCAAATCATGTGCGCTGAACTCGGGGGAGCGAGCCCTTTCCAACGATACCCCATTCATTAAGATCCCAGCACTTTCGTGAAATTGACCAAAAATATCCAAAGGGGTACCCCTTTGAAAATTTTCCGGTTTTGGGAAAATTCTGGAGTGGCCCTTTTTTGGATGGGAAATTGTTAGGGACCTCCCAGGGAGGCTGTGAATTCAATTTCACCCCGGGCTGACCAGTATTTCCCAAGATAATGGGCGTTCTGCAGCCCCCCTTGGGGAAATCACAAAAGAGGGGATAACTCCCGAACCCCTTGGAATTTCTGGACCAAATAAAGTGCGCTGAACTCGGGGGAGCGAGCCCTTTCCAACGATACCCCATTCATTAAGATCCCAGCACTTTCGTGAAATCGACCAAAAATATCCAAAGGGGTACCCCTTTGAAAATTTTCCGGTTTTGGGAAAATTCTGGAGTGGCCCTTTTTTGGATGGGAAATTGTTAGGGACCTCCCAGGGAGGCTGTGAATTCAATTTCACCCCGGGCTGACCAGTATTTCCCAAGATAATGGGCGTTCTGCAGCCCCCCTTGGGGAAATCACAAAAGAGGGGATAACTCCCGAACCCCTTGGAATTTCTGGACCAAATCATGTGCGCTGAACTCGGGGAGCGAGCCCTTTCCAACGATACCCCATTCATTAAGATCCCAGCACTTTCGTGAAATTGACCAAAAATATCCAAAGGGGTACCCCTTTGAAAATTTTCCGGTTTTGGGAAAATTCT